>OZ026627.1:82829890-82887390 GCA_964020975.1 Hermodice carunculata | reverse complement strand
AAAACAAATTTGTATATATGAGATTGCGGGCCATCAGTGTGACCATGCAGCTGTAGTTTGGGCGGAACAGGAGTACGGCTCATAGCCTGTGCAACCGTTTGTGTCCACAAACAGGACACGGTTTAGATATTTCATTTATTGAAGTTTTTTGTTCTGAGTAGCGTATTTAGTTGATGAAAAGCCGTGTATGAAAACCAGTAGGCCTATATCAATTTGGATATCAATGCAGGGACACACGGTATGTAGAGTGAAAAGATAAGGCAGGCCTATACATTGCACAGTATGGATTGCAGTTAACTTGAAAAGTCTTGTGACTTTACAAAATTTATTGTTGTCAGTTAGCGATATACTTATAGAGTGTCTTACATTCCACTCACTTTGTGAGAAATGAGTGGATTTAGGAAAGATCTGCTTATAATCGGCAATTATTTGAGGCTATCAAAGACAATTCGTGAGCCAAGGCATACCAAAATATTATAAAC
This sequence comes from Hermodice carunculata, assembly GCA_964020975.1. Taxonomy (NCBI): domain Eukaryota; kingdom Metazoa; phylum Annelida; class Polychaeta; order Eunicida; family Amphinomidae; genus Hermodice; species Hermodice carunculata. The sequence goes on along the minus strand of OZ026627.1, from coordinate 82,886,908 downwards.
TGCTTTAATTTGGCTGTATTGTTATTTTCGCTAATTTTGCTGATGGCACAAAACCATGATAATAAAAACACAGTGAAATAGTATTTTAACATTGGTTGAATAGGAATTATTCCCAACATGGTGAAATTAAAACCACAGTGAAATATCAACAATGCAAAAAGCGTGAAAATTTGAACACGGGAAAATAAAGCAAATTTCAGTATGTTTTTGTGCCATCACCGCGTCCTGCGTCAGGTTACATTTCGACCACTCAGTGAAGCAGGTTTTGTTTATCCCCTAGAAGTCTCCACTTGTGACAGTTGCATATGCGGGGAGAGTAACCTCTGCTGCCACATATGGTTTATTCCACGATATGGCACACCTTGTGATGATTACTCAGATTAATCATGTTGTTCCTTGGAACTTTTGGTTGTGAAGCTTTCCAATTTGATTTTGATTAAATCACATGTTTCTTCGTTGTTGTCAACTTGATTAATTCTTTGTTCGAACCCCAACATTTCACGTTATAATATAAAAATGGATTAAAAAATACGAGACTTTTTTCAATGTTTTCGAAGTCCGAGGAAAGGTGAAAATACCAAATATATATATATATATAAATATATATATATATATATTGCCTCAGGAAAGCATTTAATATTACTGTAAACAGTAATCGCATTTTCAACATATTGCGGGATACCGGGATCCAAGGCAAAGCATGATGGCTATTCAAAGAGTTGCATGTCAAAATTAAAAATACATTTTTGGTTGCTTCAGGTCTGATTGCTTTAATACGTCATGGCGTAAAGCAACTGGGTATTTTGTCCGCATCACTTTTCTCTGTTGTCATGACTGATCCGCAGTGTTTGAAATATCAAACCTATATTGCAGGATATAGGTTTATAGCATGCTGTCAGAAACTTGCGGTCGTTCTCTCATGGGTTTTTCTCCTGTGCAAAATGTTATTAATTTTACGATTAAGCCCCAACAGGAAAGAAATGAAATGATATGAAAGAAAAGAAAGGACGAGGAAGGGAGAGGACAGGGGAAAAGGGGAGAGAAGAGATAGGAAAAGGGAGAGAAGCAAAATAAAATAGTGACAGCTGCTCCCTCTTGCGATAGAAATGGTACAAAAATGTACGGTCTCTGAAAATATGTTCGTTCTTTTGAGACCATCGTGATGGTATAAGATTGAAATCATAATCAGACACTAGATGCCTGGGTCTTCAGACTGACTTGGCTTGGTATAGAGTGACTGCAAATGTTACATGTGAAAGACTGACCGACAAAGTTCAGAACAATTTTTATTCTGAGGGAAAGTGTGCACTTAGAATGTAGGTCTAAACTGGGAGGAACCGTTAAAACGAGGCACCGATAAACTTGCAACGTTATCGGTAACGCTACATACCCACGTAAAGAGTCTATAGCATCTTCGTGATCACAGCATGGATCAGTGCAGATTTTCTGTTTAAATGAGCCTAATTGTGAAAAAAAAATATAGAACGGTATCTTAGCGATATGAAGAGGTATCCTGCATAAGTGAAAGGCTTTCAGCCAATACGCACTGTTTGAATCTGTACCTGTTGCCAAATGTGTAGAAGTGTTAAAATATATAATCAATAGGTGTATTAACGCTAAATATTTAACTGTAAATATATTCAGTCGCGAAGGTATTCTGTATTTTCTTTTTCAATAAATAAACTGTGCTTGGATGTATCAGCGGAAAGATAAATAGCCAACAAGTAAACTTATACTTAAATGTATATCCTGATAAGATATTGTTGATAAGTATCACGTGTTTAAAATCATAATATAATAGAGACGATCAGTGTTCTGTGTTTAAATCCGTTAATTCCAAAGACACAGGCATACATTTCAGAACTTCCCTGTGATCGAATCCGTTAAGGTAAAGATGATTATTCGATAAGTATGTATTCCGATAGGTAAGGGTAAAAATACAATGGTCAAGCACATTATGTTTAAATCTGTGAGTGAGTGTAAGGAAAAAATATGAGATATTCATGCTTAAGTACATGGTATATTGACTGCAGACCTGCTCTGGTCCCCTCAGTTGCTAGGCAACCAAACAGTGCCATCGCCATGACGAGGGCACTTGCATCAGAAACAACAGTATTTCTACCAAACTAATACTATTTTCTAAATACAGTTAGCATCTTCTATGTTTTAAACTTAATGAATTATTTTTTTTAAGTTTTCGGTTTTCTGAAGTTTTTGTTTTTGTCAAAGAAGCTCATCTGGCCCTGTTTAACACATGAATCCACCCTGGTTACTGTCAAGTCCATTGTTCCAGCCTAGGTGGCAGCACATGCAGGATTCCAGTTAATACGAATACCACCAATTAAACACATATAAACGCACGCACGCACGTATATATATATATATATATATATATATATATATATATATATATATATATATATATATATATATATATATATATATATACATATATACATATATATATGCATATAAATATATATATGTATATATATGTATATATTATAAATGTATAATATGTGGAAAATTTATGCAATTTCAAAAATATACACATGGTCAACAAGCACTGTATGCTACGTTTAAATGTGCATATATTGCATATACAAATATCTATGCTCAATTGGAAAAACAAATTCTAAGTCTGTAAATGTGCTGCGTTGAAATGTGTGTAAGTGCACACATTAATTGTCTGAACATGATAATCACATACTTGCAAAACTACATGAGAAAGATATACTTGCTGCTGAGCTGTCGTTGAGATATATTGAATCTAACGACAACTGTTTTGCGTTTACGATGCTGTGCGGCAAAATGAATGAACCGTGGGTTCCGGACAGCATGTGATTCCATAATTTAAAATCTGTGTTATTGATTCAATAGTGTAGCGTATGTTGTCCATATCTGTCAAGTGTCTGGTGTGTCGCAGATTTAACCCTTTTCAGCTTAAACTGAGAGACTGGTCGAAAAAAAGTTTTCTTACACGCGTCGCCGATGAAAGCCAGTCAACTGGGCTTCTCGGACTTCTTTGGGAAACTAGGCCGTGCTGATACCTGATAAAAGGTTTCGAACTAGGAATTTGTATCTGGAATGACGAAAGTCTTTCAGATGGACAGCGAAAGAGTTAACCGGCTACACAAAAATTACAAGCGTACGTTTGTTGGAGAGAAAATTAGTGAACAGTATACACCTCCAATTCCGACTGAAAAAGTAACTCCGATGTATTGGTTGGGTATTAGTAGTCACTCCAATTCTACCTACGCATTTAAAATATTAACATGTACATGTGCCACACAAAATCATTGGAAGGATATCTATCTGTTAAGTGCATATGGTTTGTAACACGTTTGTCATTTGAAAATCTTGCTTGGAATGACTTCGAATAATGTGAACTTCTGTCGTTATCATTTTGATAGGTAGTATTTTATTGAGTTTGTTTTAAAAAATCCACCATTTGTTTCGAAACTGTTTTTAATAAATCGCTGAGATTTTACCTGGAAATTAAAATGATAAATCTCGGAAATGACACCACAATGTCACCATTGCACAATGATGATGATGATGATGATGATGATGATGATGATGACGACGACGACGACGACGACGATGATGATGATGATGATGATGATGATGATGATGATGATGATGATGATGATGATGATGATGATGATGATGATGATGATGATGATTAGAATGATATTTTCAAATTCAAGCCCTTTAGAAGGGTCACAGAGCCCAGCAATAAGCCTGTGGTTCGCTAAAGAGAATACAAAATGATCAGATAGATATTTGGTCTGGGTAACTGCCTGGGATCTGGGAGAAAAATTGCTGCAAATCCACAGACTAGCTTTTTCCTGATACTTCTTTGGTTGCGTCCAAAGCAGACCCAAGCTGTGTGTTTTAGGTAACACAGAACGTGGTCTGCTTTGCAGGAAACTGTATTTGGTACAGTATATTGATTTTCACTAAATGTATTCATGTTCATATCACCACCTATTTATTTATCATCCGTTGAATGGGATTTTATTTAGTACGGCTATTTCTGAATACCTCAGGGCGTGTTTAGTGAGTCCCACTAAGTTTAAAGGTTTCTGGGAATATATGGAGAGGGACTTCTGTTCCAAGCCAAATAGCTCAGCAAAAGCCTTCATTGACATAACAAAAGTGTGCATTCCCGGGACTGCAAGAGTCTTAATAATCTGCTTATGACGATCTCTTCGGGTTTAATTCTTGAAAATAATACAGTGAAATGGGGAAAATGAACTCAAATTTAACGTTAGGATACCTTTGCCATATGACAATAATGCAAAACACATCTTTGTCTTGTATCTATGTCCGTGGAAATGATTTAAAACATATGCAATTATTACTTTTAATCGTTTCCGTCTTCCCGCCACCAAGGGCCAAATATGGAGTTATACACCAGAGCCAGAGTTTTGACGTCCCCACAACCCTCCTGATGGTTCAATCTTCTTTCTGAGTTACTTTTTATCGCACATTTTCGGAATCTTTGACTCGTTCTTCTGTCAAAAATTATTGAAAAAAGATGAATTTTCTTTCTGTATTAAGAAAATAATGCACGATACTAACAGTAAGAGCCAGGGACGTGCCTGGATCAATTGGACATTTTGTTGCACATCTGCTTTGTCTGCTACTAGGATTCAAAAAGTATAGACACATTTGTTTTACATGGATTGTGAAAGAAGCCAAGCATTGACTTATCGAGTCACCCTCCATGGCACAGATGTTGGCGTATACTTCCTACCTTGCATCAACAAACCCCACTGACTCGAATTGATAAGCTTGAAAATGTATCAATCATTCATCACAGACTTTGATTTACTGGGGTTAGAACGCTCAAGTTTTGAGGCATAGCAGTGATAGAAAAACATACCATTTCACCAAAACAAGATGAAATTTTTCGTAATATGAAGTTTTTCTCAACGGGGTTTGCATTACACATTTAGGAGCCTGCATCCTCGTGATCGGTATCGATATGAACAGAAAGATTATGCTGAATTTAATGGCTATACGCGTGACAGCATCATCAGACAAAGAAAAGATGCGTGAAGCTATCTGTGAGCAAATCAAACGCAACAGTCTGTCAACCAGGAATACAAAGCTACGCTCTGGAAACAGAAACTGGCGAACACATGCAGCAGCTGTAGCCACGTTCAAACGTTACATCCAGAGGTCTATGCGGGCCTTTTATAGATCAAACTATGTTTAGTTTATGGCATAAACTGTATTGGCGGCGTTAGGTATCGGTCATCGCTTCCTTGTCCAACAGCGTTATCAGGTAAGCTTTTATGAATGTGGGTTCAATTTTATGAAGATATTAAGTTGTAATATTTTAAAACATATTATGTAAAACAAAATCCTCCTGGTTTCTATATTTATATTTGGAGGCATGCGGTGACAGGGGACGGACGAGGGGAGTACATAGAACCTCGCTGACGGATTTCGGACAATGATATTAGGGATGTATTGCCGAACATTTAACTTTTTGCGATATACAGTATCAATATAACTAGATTTTGGTGGATTTTTTTCCCATCCACGGGAAAAAAGTTTAAACAAGAACTGTGATGCCAAGCTGATAATTCAACGAGACAACACATGCTAAAAACATGGAGAGAGCTTCTGTCATAACCTTATACCTGACTCCATGGTATCGCATGTACTTATGTAATATTTCTTATTTTAGTAATTCTTTTCTCACCCGCCATAATAAATTGTAAAAAGTGAACGTATAAGGAAAATAAAACGTACAGAGCCACGAAAGATTGTGAACATTGCTGGCATCGGTAAATTAAGGATACTTATAACACATGAAGCCTTTTTTTTTTCATCCTCAAACGTATACCTATGGTTTTTGCTAAACTCTGTCACCTCCTATCTCGGTTGGCAAAATCAGTTTTAAGATTTTCCGTCGAGATATAACAATGGAAATTAGGATGATTTTTGTGCAGTTATTTCATCAATGTTATTCTCCCATCATTGTACAGACCAGGTACCAGAAATGTATAATTAATACTGCCTATAACTGGATCATTTTCACAGAGGAGTCATATTCGCACATTCATCGGCAGTCTATCGGCGTCGTGTCGCCCAGTCTCTATGCGGAGGGGGACGACCCTGCAGCCAGAAGAGGCAGAGGCTTGTCGGATTTTTGAGGGGCATTAGCATTCTTGCACTGTACTCCACCTAAAATGTCGACTCGAATATCCTGTGTATCTTTATTTTATCCTGTGTTTCCATTCCACAGTATTTCAATTAAATCTTTGGTCTGGTTTTGACACTTATTCGCATGCATTTAAACGACTTTCACGCATTAACGAAATGACAATAATACCTTTCACCTTATGCATGTTTGCTTCTATGCATACAAGGATATCTGCTTTATGTTTTAAATTTAGAAACATGTTACCGGACAGAAAATTGTTGGTCCTTTGCAAATAACTAGCTTATTTATTTATTTATTTATTTATTTATTCATTCATTCATTCATTCATTCATTCATTCATTCATTCATTCATTTATTTATTTATTTATTTATTTATTGGAACATATTTAGACTGGGTAGCCCAATCAACCAGTGGTTGTTCTGCCTTGGGGCCCAGTTACAGTACCATAGATATCATAAAAAAACCCAAAGGGGCTGCAAGCAAACAGGCTGTCCTTAACATCACACAAAGCTAACAAACTTTGCCTTTCCAATTTTCATGGTCACTCGTACTGCAAGTCGAGCAACGCAAAATGCCTCATCAAGCAAGTTCTGGGGTGTTTTCTAAAACTGTTACACAATATTTGAAACTGGTGTGTTACACTCTGTAAGGCAACAGAATTTACTGGTGCAATCTATGTTATTTCAATATGTTCTACTCTAGTTTTTTTTAATTTTGTCACTCATACACATCTACATACATACACACATACACACGCACATACGCGCATACAAACATACGCGCATGCATATTTTCATACAGGACAAACGCTGAGTGGAATGTAAAAAAGAAACGCGGAACTTTGTCTGCTCAGGAGGCAAATGTGTCGTTAGCCTCAACCACATAGAAGTCGCGTGAACAACAAAGTCAGGCGGGGAGTGTAAGAATTATGTGCGTTTGTGCTGGTCAACTAAAACTGTGTCCACATTAGCGTAACATTTCCAACTGTTGAATATTGTTACTACTGGCACTGATTTCCAAAATGGACACCGCAGAAAGTACTGCGGAAAGCATTGTGCTTTCCATTCCCTTTTCCCCGGGTTGATGGCGGCATATGTTTAGGAAAACCCCATACTGGGCTGCTAGCGGTTTCCTCGATTTGTGGAGGACATAGACCAGCCCCGTGTTTTCTCTATTACACTTTCGGAAGTGAGACAACATAGAGATCTGTCTGTTTAGGAGGCAAGAGGATCAGGAGGGCATCATTATTGCAAGTGAACCTAAATTTAAAGGAGCTTTTTTTTCTGTCGAGAGAGAGCTTCATACAGTCTCTGATCGCCTTTGAAATAAAATACAACGGAATCTCCCAATATAAACCACCCAAGGGACTGGTATATGTGGCCTTACTCGGGAAGTGGTCTTTATGGGGATATAATATGATTAAAGATTAACAAAAAGTCTTAACGTAGAAATGTTCTCTCTTTACGTAGATGGTGCAAATTGGGAGATTATACTTTGTTTAAGCCGATTATTTTTGGGGCGTGGATGGGTGGGTGGGCTAATTCAAGTTTGCCGACAAACCTGAATGAGACATTTAAAAAAAAAAGGAATGCATGTTTTATAAGCTGGTGCATTACACTGGCGTTGCCATGGAAGCTTATATAGACGGGGATCTATGCCACTGTGACGGAACATCGGGTAGTTATCCATGTGGTCTCTTGCCATATGCATCCTTTAGATTAATAATATGGAACAACATAATGATAATGATTAGAAAAACTTCGGAAGTTGTATTTCAGGTAATTTTTGTATTTCGTAACGGGAGGATGCCCAACTGTGCGTATCATACACAGATAATACGAGGGGCAATTGAAAAAGAAATCATTGCACGTCTACATATCAACGCACGAGCAGAGATCTTAACCATTTATGACCTATCACCGTCCCCAGCCTACTTTATATCCCCAAACCCCAAGCAGAAAATTTACAGTCCTGCTATTTACCGGTTCAAAGACTTGGAACAGCTTTGTAAGGTTGAGAGTTTGCACTGCTTCAAACGCACCTTTAATCGTATAACTGGTAGGCTTGGCTTGTTTTTTGCATTGTGTTTCCCTGGTTCTTTCAGTGTATCACGATTTACATTTCACATTTACTTCTTATTTTGTTCTATTTGTATTTTTGTTTATTGTCAATTGTCATCACTGTCTAATGTCACCCTTATAGTTATGTCATTTGTATATTTGTTACTTCCGTTTGTGTAACTGGACAACCCAGTATATAACAAATAAATAAACGTACATGTATGGTTTTGACCGGAAATCCTCTGGCGTAACCGCGTACGTCTATCATAGGGCAAAGTTACCTGTGGATTTATGAAATAAGTAATCAGCTTTTCACAAATGAATACATTATTATGTTTTGTGACGGCGGAACCGCCGGTTCTCGGACCAGCAGCCTTCAGCACCAATCACCAACCGAAATCTGAGGCCCTCATGATGCATCTAATCTCTTTTGGGGAAAAATCACGGGTTTGCCTTAAAGAATTGTGTACACGCTACCATATACTATAAACCCATTGGCACTTTATTAGAATATTAGCTCAGATAGAAGACAATGATGACATGGGTTGTAAAAATAGTAATAACGTCACAGGCTATGCAAATGGCAACGATGGGATACACGGCGGTGACAGTGTCTCCAGTTTTGTCCCCTAGGTGTCTCTCCACGCCAGTCCTTTTTAGCCAAGCTGACTTGTCAGTCAGTTGAGCTCATAGGATGGCCCGTCGTCCGTCCGTTTTTTTTTAACAATTTATAGTGTGTGTGTCAACACACACTTTTCAGTTTTCTTTCTTTCTTTCTTTCTTTCTTTCTTTCTTTCTTTCTTTCTTTCTTTCTTTCTTTCTTTCTTTCTTTCTTTCTTTCTTTACCAGCAAATTTGTCCGACACATTTCTCGGACACTATTATACATACAAACTCTAAACTTGGCATGATTGTACTTCCATACAAGGAGATTGACTGTTTTATACAGAGGAATGAAGATGTTTAAAATTATGAAAATTTTATTTCTTGAATATCTTCAAGAGTATAATAGATAGAGATCTCATTCCAACTTCTACCAGGGGGTTATTGACCAGTGCGCATCTAATGAATTTGAATCAAAACATGTAGCCATTTGAATTATGCTAATTAGCAGTAAGTGAAATTTTAAATCTTGAATATCTTCCAAAACTTTTACAGGTAGAAATGTCATTTCAACTTCTACTAGGGGGTTGTTGACCATTGAGCATGTAATGAATCTAAAACAAAAGTTGTAGCAATTTAAATAATGCTAATTAGCAGTATCCGAAATTTTCAATCTTGAATATTTTCAACAGTATTATGGATAGAGATGCCATTCCAACATCTACCAGAGAGTTGTTGACCATTGCACACTTAATGAATTAAAAAAACTTGTAGCAATTTAAATTATGCTAAAAAGCAGCATTATAAATTTATAAATCTTGAATAACTTCAAAGCTATAATAGATAGAGATGCCATTCCAACTTCTGCTCCTGTGTTATGGAATTGTTGTGCATTGCCATACCAATATGCTTTGAAGACACACACACTGATTTGCTATGCAGCAAATCATCTTACCTAGGGGTTTTATTGTTGTTGTTTTTTTATTGGACAAATCTTAAAAAATCTTCTTCTCCGAAACTGCTCGCCAAATTGCTTTGATGTGACACAGGAACACTCTTAGTTCTGAATTTGTTCACTGGGTGGTGCTGCATTTTTTATAATGATTTTTTTGTGTGTTTTTGCTATTTTCAACCTTTTTTTCCAGAACTGTCACTCAGAGTAACATGAAACTTGGTGAATATGTTCCTTGTGGAAGGATCAAACAAAGTTGTTCACCAGGTGGCACTTTTGTGGATTCCTGATTGTCGACGTGCCTTGCACGTCGACCAATAGTAACTGAACTGCTACTGACCTAGATAGCAAAATGTCTGTGGTCGGAACACACTGTAAAAAATGAATCCAAATACTGAAAACGGAATGTGCTTTTCAATCACAGGGACCACTATCGATAACATGAATTCGCCAAAGCTATCAAGTCTAGTCCTTCATCTTTAATGCATTTGTTTTACTGGATCAGATTGTCGCATAAGTTTCAAATTGCTTCCTTATCTGAAAATGGTGACGTAGAAGAATCTTTGTACGAGAACCAGACAACATATATGAACCGGAAATCCCTGTCACAGAAACATTGGGCATACGTAAGTATCATGGGACTATTCACCGGATCGCACCAAATCGTATCGAATTCAACCGAATTGTAACGAATTGAAAGATTAAATACATTATGCAACGAATTGAAAGAATATATAAATCTATAACACTATCATTCAGAAACAGTGCTTGGAAAACATTTCCAAGTTGCTTTTAATTATGATATGTTGCATTCCACAGTCATACCCCACACCTCCAATAAACACATTTCATGAAAAAACGCTATTCTTCCATTACAAATATCTTCTTGGTTAACACCCCCCCCCCCCCAAAAAAAAGAGAGGGAGAGGTCATTCCTATAAGTTTATATAGGCTTCTCTTTATACTGGGTACCAACCACAACCAAGTTGACGACAATAGTTTCAAAGCAAGCGTAGAGCTTGAGATTATTGTTTCTGTGGAAGCCATGCATATATTTGAAAACTACATCTGTTCACGTCGTTGCATTTTTTTTAAAGACAGCCAAATATATTTTTGACGATTTTTTTTCAGTTCGGGTACTTATCGGTAAATGCACCTTTCCTATTGATTACTGTGTAAGTCAATGGGCATTCTAATGCTAATTCGCATTTTCGACTTCTCCAAAAACCGTCAGACAGATTGACTTCAAACTTGGTAGTAATGTAACTTGGATGGGTTTCTACTAGATTTGTTCAAATGACCATGCTCCAGTGATTTTAATTTTTTATGGAGTTGTTTTTGTTCTTTTCGGGGCAAATCTTAAAAAATCTTCTTCTCCTAAACGGCTCACCCAATTGCTTTGATATCACAGAGGGATGTTCTTTGTGGAAGGGTCAAAGATAGTTGTCGCTTGATGGCACTGCTGTGGATTTCTTATTTTTAACTATTTGTTCAATTCGGGTACTTATCGGTAAATGCACCTTTCCTGTTGATTGCTATGCAAGTCAATGGGCATTCTAATGCTAATCGACATTTTGGACTTCTCTGAGAAAACTGTCGGTCAGATTGACTTCAAACTTGGTGCAGTGTGCCTTGAGTGGGCCTCTACCAAGTTGTTCAAATGTCCAGTTATTTTTTTATTTGTTATGTTTTTGAGGCAAAAATCTTTTAAAAAGTTTCAATAGGAAAGTTTAACATGACTTTTTCTTGTAATGGTTATAACTTTAAATAATTTTGGCCAGATTTGTGTCAAACTTGGTAAGGATCTACTTTTGTTAAATGTCTTCCTATTATGTGCAAGTGGTACTACTCCAGTGATTTTGGACCTTGACCTCATTCCCAAGGTCATAAGACAACTGACATGAAATTTACTGTTAAATTGAGATCTATTTTGAGTTAGGACCTTGATGTTGCATACCTTAATGCTTAGACAGTAGATGAGTGACCTTGACGTCATTTCTGGGGTCACAGTGCAACATACATGTATTATTCTCTGTCCTATAACTTGAGAACTACATAAACTGGGACTTTGATGTTGCACATGTTAGTGTTCTCCTATAAAGGTCAGACCTACTCAGTACATGGGTGACCTTGATCCTGCCCCAAGTTCACAGAGCCACAAGATTGATCAATCTCTTGTTCAGCTGAGCATTGGCCATTATCTCATCCCTCCTGTTTACTTTGTCAAGTCTGTCTCTGTCTGTCTGACTGTCTGTCTCTCTCGTGGGAATATGATGCCTTTTCATTTAACTTAAATAAACAGGCAAATGTAAGTATAATTTTGTGGCAAAATCAAGCGTGCAGTGTTCTGCAAATTTCTTTGAAGTCTTCATAATAATAATAATAATAATAATAATAATAATAATAATAATAATAATAATAATAATAATAATAATAATAATAATAATAATAATAATAATAATAATAATAATAATAATAATAATAATAATAATAATAATAATTCTGTGGCTCTCCGCTTATCTGCCGCGGTCTTATATCTGACATGGTTACCTTTATTAAAAAGAGTAAAACAAACAGACAAACAAATAATGAGGCTGGGGAAACGATGATCCATCAGCTTCTGCTCTCATGTTTCCCGGGGCCGGAGCCCAGCATAATGCCCACCGCCTGCCCTTTTACAGCTGCGGTGAGCCTTTGGTCTCGGTTGTCCCGGGACGCTCATCCGATGTTCAAACCCTTTCCCCCTTTGCCCTAACCGGCCTCTAAGACATACAATACCCCCATGCCGGGTTTTCACAGTTACAGGTAGACCTGGGTAAGGGCTACCATCTTTCTGTTTCCTCCCTCAGTTATGACACTATAGTTGACCCTGATCCCTTCTCATCCTAATATTTTATTTCCTCGATGCCAACATGCTACCAGGTAGACCTGCACCTTTCTAGTCCCTGTCTTACCTCCCGGAAGGTCCCATTTTAGACGTACAAAACAAGCTACCTGTTCCTCTTCTTCCATTTGTCGAACTTCTTCTAAACCCTTATACAGTGTCGGCCTTCATTAGGCTACTTTCTTAATATATTTTCCCTAATTTCTCTGTAGGCATCTCACCAAAGAAGCAAGTTGATCTACAGTCTTATCTCCCTCCCGTGTGCAAATTTTAGATTCCCCACTGCTACCTACGGTCCACTTATGCTTCTTCCCTAAATTGGCAAACCCTGCCCTACGCTGACAAAAAGCAGCTTTGATTCCTTCCACCCTGAAACATACTTCCCTTCTAAATAGCGAATGTCATGCCGTTTTTTTTCACTATCCTGAATATACAAACTTATCAATGGTATCATAAGTGAAACGTATACTTGTAAAAACATTCATTTTGATTTATTTGTTTCAATGCGTGTGTTGTGTTTAGAATGTTTAGCAAAAATCATATTTTGCAACTTGCAATAAGGAATTTGTGATCGCTGGTGTTTTCACCGAAAATCTGTTTCACATGTATATGTACAATTATGGAATTCAAAGGCGAATGACGTGTGTTGCCATTGCTAAAATGCATTATAAAAATCATTCGCAGAATCCGCGCTTTTTCAGAAATTGCATCAGTGAAAAACGGCATGCATGTGTAACAAAATTTTACTGATTGCTTTACATACGCGGTATCTTGACAGACAGTAAAAATGAAGTATCTGTCTGATTTGTACGATAAAAATATCTCCTTAAATACAGATACACAAGCGTGTAAAATCAGTTAATCAATATTCAAATTTTTTATTGTTCCTTTTTTTCGCAATGGCCAAGACCAATCAAAGATATATTTGTCTGAAAATATCGAATTTGTACGATTTTTCATTTTTTGTCGTGGGTTCCCTGCTCTCCAGGACTTGCGAAGGATTTGTGATTCTATGTCTGTCTCGATTTCTGTGAGATCTAACTATCAGATCCAAAGATATTTCATTTTATTTTATTGACAAATCTACCCCTTTACATCGGGGTCAACAACAAGAAAGGAAAACGTATAATAAATACACAGGTGAGGCGCCGTGCACGCGTATTTACCACACTTAACACCAAAGCAATTTACTGGAACAGTCGATGCGATTAGGTAAGATTGGAGGTCATTACAAAGAAGAGGCAAAAAAGGAAAAAAATGCCTTTTAAAAGCAAAAAGAAGGTGGACATTTTCCATCTGAGATCCCTAGTCGTTCCAGATCTTCGCCTTTCTCCAAACAAGTAGTTCTGGCTAGGATTTTTCGACTTTTAATAGATATCTGTCCTTGAAAGGGAGGTCTGTGTTCGCGAGATCAATCACAATTTAAGAATTCAAATAAGTGGATGGATATCGAAGAAACGTGCCTGGACAGAATTTTTAAACAATGTGATATGCGGGATTGTCGCTTCAACCTCACAAGAGGGATGACGGGGCTGAATGACAAGGCTATCGAAAAATTGTCCGTGAGCCGGGCGTATACAAAGCGTCGTTGATAGACCGCTTGAGAAAAGGAACTCTATCATCAAATCATTCCATCACGAAAAATAATACCTGTATGTCTAAAATCAGGCCACCCATCCCTCAGTTTCCGAGCCGTTCAGTTCTACCCCAGACTGCAAAAATTATTAGACGAAGGGTTCAGTGGAAAAATGGAACGGGGAGGGGAGGGGGGGCGGCAAATATACCCCTTATCATAGAAAGAAAACGCAGACACAGTGAATTATGCGATCGTACAAAATAGTCGCATCCTTTGTTCTTTGATTAATGAAAAAAAAAAAAAAAATCAATCCAACCAAACCAAAGGTAAAAAGAACAACACAAAAATCAAGCAAAACAAAAAACAAAACAAAAACACCCCCATCCCAATAAAAAAATTACTAAATAAAAACCAACCAACCAAACAAAAAAACTGTAAAGAATAAACAACTGGGAGATAAAATTGCATGTGGCACATTTTACATTTGTAGGGTACCACAAGTTTAGGAATTGTCCTGTTCGGATGGACAACACAGTAACTTCTAGACCATAGCATATACAGTATCAGACGCGAGGGTAAAAGAAGGATCAACTGCAAAAGAAATGATTATATATTTGGTATATTTGATTAAGTTGGGCATTTGCCTGCGTCTGCGAACATGTGCAACCGCATATGTTTTCCATGGAACAGTGTTCCCGAACGAAGTTCGTTACGCAGGCAGACCAGTCGCTGTTGGAAAAAAATACGGCATGTCAGTTCTCAAATTTTAACTGCGGTGTCGGTGTATTTTGAAGGCTTTAATATAGAGGCTGATCGGGAGCGTAAGAAAATGTTAGTGATAAACCTCATCTTCACAGCCATCGTAACCGTATGATATGCATAATGGTGCGTACTTTAAATGGTACAATAATCACAAATTACATGCATTTGTCAATGGATAATTGAAAAAAAGACTTGAATTATCTGTGCCTTGGGCCTTGGTGACCTTGTTGCAGTTCCACATGAAATGTAGAACAAAATTGTAGCTCACGTTTCTCACAAATTTCACTTGCTTTTGCCGACTGAACTGAGACACTATGACAAAAACTGTTGGAAAGTACTCTGGGTTGGTGAAAAAACAAACAAAAATACCCCCTTCCACTAAGAGGAAAATGTTGCACCCACCGAAAGCGGTGTACAGGCGTTTATACTTAAACTTGAATTCGTTTGTGAGACTCTCTATGTGCATATAGACACAACCTTCACATACCAATGTTCAAACTGTATCTCTATACGTCATCTAAACTACTATACAGTGTTAGATAAATATTTGACATGCATTCAGCTATTGAGGTCCTGAATTATTGGCCATATCTTTTTTCCACTGTTCCACGAAATAATCTCCTATCCTGGTGCAAAAATTGTTGTGACAAATTCGTCTGTTAACAAACCGACATTTTTCCAAATTTTATGTAACCGAAGTTGCGAAAAATGTCTCATATAACAGTTATTCGGTCAAGTTTGTTGTATGTATATTTTCTGCGCTGCATAGAAGACGGCCATAAAGTGGTGAGCTTGGCTACAAGTGGACAATTTGGCTGCCAGTTCTTGCACGACAGAAATTATCTCAAGAGCGAGGGGGCATTGCCTGGGTTCACTTACTGGTAGTACCGAAATAAGGTTTATTTACACTCAAACAGAAACGTAGAAAACTAAAGCAAACTTTCTCAAAATGAAAAGTGTATGTATGTATGTATGTATGTATGTATGTATGTATGTGTGTGTGTATGCATGTATGTATGTATGTATGTATGTATGTATGTATGTATGTATGTATGTATGTATGTATGTGTGTGTGTATGCATGTGTGTATACAAAGTACTTCAATTAATTTGAAAGAAAAAGTAAGCAACTTCCTAATTGCAAGAATTTGGGTCTCCCTTAATTCTTTAATCAAGAGGCCGTTAACAAACCAATGATATCTGTATATAAAATTCATTATAAGTATTTTCAATTCATTTTTATTGTTCCATACCTTTTAACCGTTTAAAAAAGTAGTCTTGCAGACTTACTGGATTGCAGCTTTTACGTGTTGCTATTTTTTTTATGTTGACGCAGTATCAACTCTCCAAAAGGTGTAACCATGTAAATTAGCGTCAACAGTGAAAATATAACTGAGACATATACTGACAGTTGAGCAACTACAATAACCAATTGCACAATATTGTTTCCCTATTATTTCCCTAAAAAGAGCTCTTTTTACTTGACTTTTATGTGTCTGTATCAGGGAACTTGGGTCACTCCTTGAAAATTAATCCCACATAATTATTTTCCAAAGATCAGTCTCGTTATATATATATATATATATATATATATATATATATATATATATATATATATATATATATATATATATATATATATATATATATATATATATATATATATATATATATATATATATATGTATATATATATATATATATCATCCAGCATCTGGACACTCACATCTCCGTAATTTGCAAAGTCCGAGCAACAGAATGAAATGGACATTTATGTTGAAGTTCCCAGTTCCGGAGGGCTCTGTGCGGACTTTATTCACTTTAACACGGTGCCATCTAGCGGCAATCCAGAAAACTACAAACCACAACAAACCGAAAAATACTGTTGTAGGGCCATCTTTTCATTTTAATAGCTTTGATATTTTCCTGCAACTGAAGTAGTGCTTCGGCAACCAACATGTTGGTGTGCTTATTTCATCACTCATTCGAATTGTAGAAAACTTACTTTTTAATTTAGAAGAGATCGACCGACACAACACACAATGGCCGCCATTCACTGGTTCATATGCGTATGAAGTGCCCCAACTGGTTTGCCTAAACATGTAGACTCATCGGTACTCAAGGCATTTGCTCTGTTTTGCCATCGAAATAAAAACAATAAAAAGTAAAGAGTGATTTAACTGCACTTAGTACCCCAAAATTTTGTTTTATGTGGGGCAGTTTCCTGTGATTACGTTGCATGATCAAACAATGAGACACGCTGAAGAAGTTTGACCATTTGCCGGTTCTTTCAACAGGTTAGGACGATTCAAGGCATCCATATATCCAATGCTGTGTGTGAAAACTTACACAACGTGCTCCCTTCTTTGGATTTCTGGTTTGCGTTCTATTTTTTTTTTCTTTTCTCGTCTGATGCCCAGCTGTTTAAAATTTGTACATATGTTCACCCGCCGCAGAATATGGTCGCCGGTGTCTACATTAACATATTTCCCCCAATAACTGCCAATAGAATACTTTAAAATGTGGGACGTTGTCTGAAGCCACGCCTCCATATGTACCAACGCAAGAGAGTTGGTTCGGTGTGCCTTCCTCGCGCAACCAGTGATATAAAATGAAGCCGTGAGTGCCAAGACAAAAGACGTGTAGTCAGTGTAGAGAACTCTTCGATCAAATATTGCGTCAAACAAATAGCCAAGACCCGTAAAATTCAATAAGCCCTTTTATGGAGACATGACGCTCAGTTGACTTGTCACCGGAATTGCAAATATGCAGCTCCATGGCTACCAAATGTTTCGAATGCCATTGGACGAAACGCCAGTCAATAATTTAGATCATTTACTCACGAATTTGCTGGTGCCGGCTACTCTTTCGGCAGATACACCATCTCACACTAAACTGTTCTTCTTGTCATTAATTTAAGATTAGAGTCTACATATTTAAAAGTTTAACACTGAGCTTGCGATCCGCCTTTTTCTTGAGGGCTTTATTATAAAACCAATGTCTCTATTTTACGAACAGGCCGAACATTTTCTCATGACCCGTTCCGATGAATGGTGGGCGTGTCATTAACCGTGACGTCTGAACCCAGTATCTTGCTGGAAACGTACATGTATTATAAAAACACCATATTCCACTTCAACGACCCACGTATGTCTAAGTACAAATAGGTGAACAGGTTTATTTGTCAGCACGGCGTGCGGTAGTCATAATGGACACTGTCGCAAAAACCTGTGAACTGCAGGAAGCTTTTGTCGATCATATTAACCAGATGCACTTGCTACCATGGCAACCGAAAGCCTGAATGCTATTGGATAAAACATTAGTCAATAAATGACGTCAAAATATGCTCATGAATAAGGGGTATAATCCAATTAATTGCCAACTTTTCAAGTTCCAGAGCGAAAGCTGCACTACGGTTGGATCAAACTACAGTTAATAGCATGGCGTCAAGATATTCTGATGAGTAACTACTAACTTTGCACATCGAGGTTAGTGTGTATGTATTGAATTTATGAATTTATTTGGCATGACAAACTATATATATATATATTATGAAATATATATATATATATATATATATATATATATATATATATATATATACACATATACATATACATATGTGCATGTATATGTATATAAATGTCAGATATTTTCTAAATGGCGTGTAATTTATTTATACACTTGCCTGCAATAAATAAAAATGTAATGTAATACAACAAAATGTAAAGCGGAGTTAAATGAGGTAAAATAAGGTAGAGTAGCTTAGAAGCAGAGTACAGTTAAATGAGATAGATTGATGAAAAAAAAAAACGAAATGAAATAAAAAAACCTCCCAGAAAATAGTATTATAAGAGCATAGAATATAATAGAACAGAGGGCAGGAGAACGGCGCAAAACTCGGCAAAGCCAAACAAAGAAAAAAAAACAAACAAAAACAAAACAAAACAAAAAAAAAAACAAAACAAAAAAACCACCCCCCCCCCAAAAAAAAAAAACGAAAAAAAAAAAAAAAAAAAAAAAAAAAAAACCGGTCAACCGTATGTATTGAAATAAGGTCTGCAGGCCATTGAGTTCTTCCTTAAAACATAATTTTTCATTGCACGTTATCAACTTTTTCGTAAAAGTAGTTTTTACAGCTGCCTCCCTATGAGTCGAGCCTCATTGCAAAGCACAGTACTTCATTTCGACAAATACAGAATTATGGAAAACACGCATACGTAGCAATCAACATAATACACGCATCAGTCTGACCAGCGTACAAAGACCGTACAAAGACAAAATACTCATGCGTAATTATGAAAATTGAACATGTTGTACAGTTGTGCGTAAAAATGATCTTGCACATTGCTTTTTTTTTTTTTTTTTGGTTTTTTTTTTGTTTATTTGTTTTCGTTTATATTTTCTTATCTTGTGCTTTTCGGCCAGTACAGCGTCTGGAGTATAACGAACCAATATTCACAAAATAGTCATATTCTACTTATATACTAGTACAAGCATTTTATAAATAATTCAAGCAAGTCAGAATCATACATGGTATGAAAAATATATTTCTGATTTTTTTCAGAAATAATTTAAAAAAAAAAGGTGTCATCACGCAGAAATACTTACGTTCGGAAATGAGAGACTTTCCTTTCCCTATTTATCTACTAGTTGAATTTTCAAATATATATATATATATTGCTGTCAAAATATCAAGATATTTTACAAAGGCTTCAGAATAGAGCAACACGTATCATATCTGGCAATTTCGACTATAACATCAGCTCTCGTACACTCATCAGCAAACTTGGATGGCAACGTCTTAACGACAGGAGAACGTTTCGTCTTTCAGTACTCATGTATAAATGTTTAAGTAGCCTAGCCCCTAGGTATCTATCTGAAAAATTCCAATATGCCAATTCTCTGCATGACAAAAATACTCGCAGTAGCACTTACGTGTTCCTCGCCCCCGTACCGAAAAGTATAAACAGTCCCCCAGCTACCGTGGTGCTAAAACCTGGACCACCTTACCATCCGACCTCCGTAACTCGGAGTCTGCTCAGGCCTTCAAACAGGCATATGAACAATGTGTTAACCTTCCCCCCAAACTTGAAGTAATATTTCACTTTCAGTATTTTATGTGGCTGTATATATCACATTCTGTATTATTTCATCATGTGTATATAATTTACTGCGCTGATTTACTATGTTTATTGCAATTACTTTGTATCCTTTGTACTGGGCCCCAGGGAAGAGCAGCCTTCGACTGACTGGGTAATCCAGAATAAATATATTTTAATAAATAAATATTTAAATAAATAAATATATAAATAAATAAATAAATAAATATATAAATAAATAAATATATATATATACATATATAAATAAATAAATTATGTTTATGAATTCAGCCTCATATTTTAAAAAATGAACCGATTGATAAGTAAAAGAGTTAAGTATTTAAGTAAGTAAATAAATGAATATATAAACGAACTGAATTATGGTATATATATATATATATATATAATATATAAAAAGACAAACAGACTGAACAACGTTCTCAACAGTTTTGACAATGCATCTCGTCATACACATTATATCGTTTGTGTGATACAGATTTTTTTCATCACTTGACGGGCCACACGAAGCTGTGTACGGCCTGCGGAAGCTTTGGCCAAATTACCATAGACCCCACCTTCTTAGCGTATGTTTCAGCCCACTTTTCGCTGCGAAGTTCCAAATGAAGAACGCGCCGCTGTCAGGAATGGCATAGAATGAAGATCTTGAACAAATGAATACAGAATGCAATACGACTTTTAATAATACTTTAGTTAATGTGATCCATACGCGATTGTTGTGGATCAAAGAGCGCGGACAGCTATGTTCGAGCGAACAGAAAAGTAAGAAAAACATCCGGTGACCAGGCGACCTACTAAGCAAATCACGTGATCTTACATATGCTAATGTTCACTAAACAGCAGACCAAACGAGCGGGATAAGCGGACGTGCGATTCCTTTCGGTTGTACTTGACGTATATGCAACGATATCTTATACCAGTTTTCCAACCCTCAAAGGTGTGACAGAATGTTTGCCCTTTACACTGTCAGTTCCCTGCATTAATAGTCATAATATTATGGCTGATGCCTGAGATAAGGTTTACTACCGCATCGTGAGTACGAACTTCCTGGCTGCACTTTGGCACGCCCCCTTGCCAAATACAGGAACAATCCAGAATGATTGACAGGCTCAGATAGTCCAGCATCACTGAGTTTTCTTCGGTTGTGGAGAGCAGAAGATATTGCAAAATAATGGCACTATTATCCTTAAAGCGGGGGTGGGGTTCAGACGGTTGGTGGGGCATAGTAGTCTTGTTCTTCACAAGATTATTGTTGTGCTTGATGTAAATAATAAATCGTGTTTGTCTTTATCGCTAGTGTTGTATGCTCGAGGGTACTTGCGAACGACATTGCCTTTGCCCTTACAAACCCGCACAATAAATGAACAATTTAGCAAAGCCTGATCTCGAAAAATTGTAATATCTGCATAATGATGACAATGGGAATGAATATATACTAATAAAAACGACGACGACGACGACGACAACAGCAACACAATAAAAATAAATACGAACGATAAAACTAAAGCGAACGCAAACTTTTTCCCGTGGAAGCAACTCCATCCTTCCTTGGTGCTGCTTAATTCATGAAATGATTTACAAGATTGCGCCCTGAGGCTGAGTCAGGGCAAGCTTTTTCGCCAGGTTAACAAATTACTTAACATTATGAAAAAGTTTGATTTTTAACGAATTTTTTGTTGGAAAAACGAATTTGTGACATTCATGCTCCTCTCCGTCGTGACACAATCATTATAATCAGAGTATTTCATTTTAGATCGTAAATTATTGGAAATATTATTTTTTTGTGAAAGTGTAACGATTTTGGACCCTAAACAAGTTGAATTCAGTTTTGTATTTATTCAAGTAATGTAGCAGCAGAAAAAAAGGAACAAAATGCTTGCGTTTTACTTTGTCATTTCTCTTTGAAGGTGGTCCTGGAAAGTTTGTCAGCACAAATCTCTGTGATATGTTTTAAGAAAAAAAAATGTTGCGAGACCAACCGAGGTATCAACAACAGCAAATATGACCCAACGATGCTGTGTGGCAGTTTTTCCCAAGGCAAATTATGTAGGAGATTGAATGCCATTTAACATTATAATCCTGATTTATACGGACCAGGTTGTCACTCTAGCCGTTCGGGGGTCGTGCGTGTGTTTACGAGATGTCGCGCGGAGATAATGGACGTTTCAATACAGCTTCTGATAAATGGGGAGGCCGCACATAAACAAGGCGATCGCATTTCTATAGTGGCCACTCTGTACTGTGTACTGGTTCACTCTCCATAATGGCCATACATCAGTGCTTCTGATAAGACGCTGCTTCCCTTGCAGCCACAGACAAAGTCCAGAATGAGGTTAACGTCTTAAACATGGCACCGCGACTCGCCAGCGGGATGAAAGAGAGCACACCGCCAGCTCTTCCTCTTTTCAAACATTGATATCCACTTATTGATTTTGCCCGGACACAGCGGCATGCGGTGGTCACCGGCTGTGCAGCCGTCTCACTTGATACGTGCATATTTAGGGCAGAGTTTGAAGGCTTCTAGTAGGACGCCACAATGTCACATGTTGCGTGAATATATTGAAGAGTTACAAAAAGTGTTGTAGACTGTTCCTCTGATGGGTCCTCCAATAAAACTCGGGATAAGGTGTCGTAAATTTAACTGATAATGGACGTTTTAAGTGAGCAAAATGTAGTATATTCTATGTAAAGCCCAGATACACTGACCGGGTCTTGTACTGTTCAATTCACGTATATTATGAATTCAAACTTGCGACCCCTTCCTCGGGCAAAAAAGTTATTGATTTCATAAATCGTGCATGCGGCACATGCACAAGACTATTGCCTCGGAGTAAACAGGGCTGGAATATATCACTGCAGATGTTTTTCCAAAGCATGACCATAAATGGAAAGTCATGAATAATTCGGCAATTAGTTGCCCCAGTTCTGAAAGTAGTTCCGACAGATTAAATCTGTGCTAGTAGTATTTTCAAATTCACAAGTTCGGTGCCTTGCAGTGCAAGAAACAGTGGAAACTGCTATTCCTGCCTTCAGTTGGGTGCACGTTCGGACAATTTGTCGGTAGGTCTTTTATATTTCGTTACAAAGATGTAATAAATGCGACCTAGATGATGATAAATGAAGTGGGCCATTGGATTGGCCACGGTCAGTCACGTGCGTTTTTGCCTCTTAGAAAAGTAGTTCCGGCGTTCTGGCCTGAAGGGGTCAGTCGGTACATGTCAGTTTTACTCTTAGCCCTGCAGGATTTATAGAAACGCAGCTACAGTTTGCTTAGTATTGGCGTCTGTCTTCTTTTCCAGATGTTGGGTGCACTGTGAAGACGTAGTTGAGGTAAGCTCACTATTCTTACTATAACCGGGGTCAAAGAAGAAGAAATCATTTCTCACTGTCAAATAGCAGCGACGATGAATTGCAAAAATCCTAAGATACAAGATAGTGTGTACAAGTCCAAGGACAGACCTGCCCAATTCTTCAGCAGTTCCATATTTTTGTCCCTCGCTTCTTTTTGCAAGGTGAGAAAAAATGCAAAAGTAATGACAAGACGAGCTGATATGATTGACAGTTGCACTTTGTCTTGTTTACTTGTGTCATGAAGGTCATTTGACAGGGGTGGGGTGACATGATTGACAACCTTCTCTGTACACCCAAGCGGCCATATTGAAGATTTTAATTTCATTTTGGGCAATCCATCGCCTCAGTGCTTTTTTTCACCGATAAGGTTTAAGTGCCTGAACCAATGGTCTTGTTATCAAAGATATGCCAAGTATTCACTTCCCACCATTCATTTTTTTGTTGGATATAAGGGGCCTTCGCCGCTCCCAGCTTGTTTTGCTAATTACAAAATGATATGTATGCAGCCAGCATTTAAAGAAATACCTGCTATTTTCTTTACAGCCTACAAGTAACATGGACTCGACAAGTAATATTCTGACTAGGCCAGGCATTTCTCCGTACCAGACAATTTCTTCATCAGTAAATAGTATAGGACCTGGGTCTCCACAAGATTCCAGAAGGCCATTGAACGGATGGAATTATAGTGCTGATCCCACGGGCGTCATGTCGCCGGGTACGGGATCTTTCGCTCCATACTCGGGTCTCGGAGGTTCTGGGGTGTCGACAGGGCACAAGCCAGCTTACCCGTCATTCACTAGCGCATCAGACTTTATGCCAAACTGCCAACAACTTAATGCACTCAACCATCTACCACCTCGCAATTTCCCGTTCTATGGGGAAGTTTACCAACCCAGTCCATCAGGGGTTCATGGCAGCGGTATCTTTTCTGATTTGGCGTCCATCCCCGCTATTCAGAGGTTTGACACTGACGGAGTTAATGCCTACATGACCTCTGACGGAACAACAACGAATCCAGGTAGGCCATGCAACAAGGATAAATCTGAACATTTACAGGGTCAATTAATTCCCTATTTAAATAAGATTTGACACACTTAAATTACAGAAATACAAATAATCAGGAACTATTCTCCCATAGGTTGCCATGTTATTATTAACCAAGCAAAAGTCTTGATTGACAGACGTTTTGTTCCATTCGTCCACTGGGTGCCGCTGCTGTCAGTGGTCAGCGCCATGCACGAAGTCAGGATTCGTAACAGCATTGCATGTAAACATTTCTTTCAACGCTGTATCCAGATCGCGCTATTATGTCGAACTTCCCATACTTTCGTGGTAACACACGAATTGCAAATACGGCTGGCGAAGGCTATTTGCCCTTATTAACTCGGTGTGGACCCAGGGTGGACGCAAAATTGCGAGATCATGAAAAACTTGGAATGGGGATAAATTTTTAAGGCTGGTTTTGCTGGACTTGAGTTTCCGTGGGGGACATCATTCTTGCGTTTTAGCGTACAAGGATGTTAAGAAGCTCTGTAAGTCCTGGTTCAGCAGAGCGAGAACCCGAAACGTTTATTCACGCGTAAGGTAATTGATAGCAGGGCTTCACATGTGCCGCGCCACACCGTCTCAGAAGCAACGTACCTACAGCAACACTGCGCAGATTGTGTCATCCTGAGTTCACGTGGAGCAGTATTGACAAATACATTACATTAGCTCAGGCCATACAAGGTGACACTAGCATGTACAGAAACCTACTGAATTGCTAGTAACAAAATTGAGTCTTCTGGACGGTAGGTGACTTTTTGAAAAAAAAAAAAAAATGAGTTCTGTGCTGGCTGACATCGGCACCACCAAGGATGTCCTTGGTGAACCCGGCATTTCTGTGCGCCCATTTAGCTACATACAAACATCCCTGTGTCAGATGCGGAATTTGCCAAACCTAGAGAAAGAGTGTAATTGGTGAGAAATTGACAGCATCTGCACAGGATGCAAATAGAAAACAGAAAACAGGTGTAAAATATCAAAGCAAGAGCTGCAGATGGCCGTCAAAATGGCGGCAGCAGCAGAGAAACCAGGTCAATTATGTGTCATGATTGCCCGGCATTTGTACCCAGGCCAACCCTTCTAAGCACAATGGATTGGCTTGACCTTTGCCTGGCCCGTGACCATCTAGGTTAGTTTTCGTGGAATTGGAGTGAATAGGTTGACCTATACGTAACCTTGTCTTGATAATCCGAATCAACTTTTCTTATTGGTGTGTCCATGTTTTTTTTCTACCCCACCCTCACCATCCTTGCAACGTGATCTCTCTAAAAAGTGTTCAAAATCTATTTTCCTCCCTCATGGTAGAGAGATATTTAAGCTAGGCCCGCAGTGTAATTATCTACAAAGATTATTACTTTGACAGGGATTATGGGAATATGCCATGGGTATATTTATCAATCAATTAGTCTAATACAACTACCAATTTTGGAAGATGTTTTAGAGAATGCGTAGACTTTTGCTGATACATTTTACAGTTGCTTTCATTTGCATACAACTGAATATACAAGTGTGAATTCTCACCCATCTACAATGCACTCACTGATGCTGGCAGGCCAACGACCATTTGATAGGTATCGCTTTCATGAGAATAAAACCAATCGACAGCGACTACCACCTTTTTAAATGCCGCCTGTGTCACCTTTTTCTTTACCGATCTTAAACCTTCGGTGAATACTTTGAATGAAAATATCAGAGAGAATCTGCTGGGATATCGTATCCCCTGGTCAAGAGCTTTGTGACCGGAGCGCGCCCGGGCAAGTTGTTGTTAGAACTATAAGGTTGAGGGTCATGTATCTGGAAGGATGCGATTCAATGACTCACATGTATGCACATAATGGCTTTTGCCCCAGAAAGACTAGAAAACTGCACTAGCGAGGCGAACAATTGATTCACACCATATATATATATATATATATATATATATATATATATCCATTTTTGTGTTCTTATGGAAAACTTGCCATAATGAAAGTGCCAAATGCAAAACCTTTGTGGAGCTAACAAATTACTTTGGTGATTGAAATGAGTCATGAAAATATTTTGCGTTGATTTGCTGCAACCTGGCGCTTTGTTTTGCTGAGAAGGTGACACTTATTTTTTGAAAATCTAGCAAAGAAAATGTAACCAACTTGAGTCCTGCACTGTTGCTTGGTGGACAGGTATTCGGTCTGGGGTCATTGGATGCTAGGTCCATATAAATTATGTGCAGAGCAGGTCTGAGAGCATAGAGTTCAACCTCTGGGGCCTCACCAGACACGGTCCTCTGGTGTATATGCTCCCCTTAATGGGCAACCCGACCCAACATTTATAGTAACTGGCTGGAAATCTTAAACTGTAAATCGTCTGCATTTCAAATGGTAATTTGTGTATTTTGGGGACGGAATCAAGAAAAGCCGTTGCCTTGGTTTCCCAGTGGTATTTTATTTGAAAAAAAATTACATTTAAAGTAAACCAAACACGCTGAAAATAACAATAATGATAATAATACCAAGGAGGCTACACGTGCGTGTAACCTCCTTGATAATAATAATAATAATAATAATATAATAATAATAATAATAATAATAATAATAATAATAATAATAATAATAATAATAATAATAATAATAATAATAATAATAATAATAATAATAATAATAATAATAATAATAATAAAATCTTTGGTACTTTTGGTGATACAGGTTAGCATCTCTTTGGCGACAATATACGTGTGCTGTGGTAACGCTAGCGAATAGGTATGTTTAGCGTAATAACTATTGCTATTATATGTTTATTTGCTAATTACAACAGGAAAACCCACGAATAAGTGGAAAATGCCCGATCATTGGTTGACTAGGGGAGCCTGTTTCTCGGAAATTACAAATAATTCGGTAGCACTCTTCCGTAATTAACCACCATCCTAATTTTCTTTCGACCACATAAAAGTCTAAGCGGGCAGGTTTACACAATGTCATGAATTATTTTAATCAAATGTGGTGAAATTTACGGAGCATATAATGGCTGGCTATAGGTGGACCTCTTGTACCAGTTAGTCAGGGTATTTTCCTAAATGTGAACCCAACATAAAGGTCCACTTTTAACGTCCACTTTCGGTGATGCCAAGTCATTGCTCAACCGTGCCACCGGGCACCTCCCGCCTCAGACACCGTTACCAATATTATCTGATACCATGCACCTTCCGGCGCTGCCCGGGGTACATTACTACAAAAGCAACAACCGAATTAGAAAAGAAAAAAAAACAGCCCAAAAATGATTTTGTATAAAAGACATATACTCTATGGTATTAAAAGGAATATATATTATATATATATATATATATATATATATATATATATATATATATATATATATATATATATGTATATATTAAAAGGAATATATATATATATATATATATATATATATATATATATATATATATATATATATGTATGTATGCATGTATGTGTGTGTGTGTGTGTATACACAGATAACCACTTTAAAAATGGCAATTCGTCCAGTTGTTCTGTAAAAGCCTAACGGGTATGACTACTAACGTTGTTGACTGGGGTGATCTTTCTGATCTGCACATCGGTTCCATCACTACTGTATCTAAAAATGTGTCTTGAATTCAAAGCTCACGTAAAGGTCAAGGGTCACCGTCAAACGTTGACATGATTTCTAACTTTGGAAAATGTTTTGATTTCACTGATTCTGATTAACATTAGCGGAATTTTCGAAAGGCAGTAACACAGACATAAAACACAGACAAGGGACCCTGAACAAGACACGTAAAAGCCTATATACATCTCACAATTATTATGTATTCCATGGTGCCACTCCCCTCAATGACCAGCTTGTCACGTTTTTGTCTTGTGTCACTTGTCTTTTTTTGCAAAAGGAATTTGCATATGGCTCACCCTGCTTCCCAATTGCTGATTAAAATATGTTTAAAACAACAAAATATAAAAAGTTCAATATCACGAACAATACACGTGTAAAGTAATTATTGTTTTGTCCGAACTTCTAAAAACTGTCCAATCTCTTACAGATCAGTTTTCTATCTTCTTCTGTCCTCCATGACAAGTTTTTAGGACAAAATGCTTGGCTCCCCATCATGTTGTTAAGTGTGTTTGCATCAACTGATATCTTAAGGCATATGTTGAAAGTTGAATTCTCTTTAATTTCCGATTGTAATACAACAAAGTAGAGTGATTTATGAACGAAAACTGTTACTCATTCAACCCACTTTGCTCCCAAGTTGAGTTGGCGAGTCAATCTCTTCAAGCAAGGGAGAGAAAACTGTCTTTTTGCCATTGTCAGCTTTACCAGATATGTGTTATGGCATGGTTGCATCTGTGATTTGTGTTATGTTATGACGTCACTGGGTACTTGTCTTCTTGCAGACGGCACAAGGACGAGGAAAAAGAGGAAGCCATACACAAGATATCAAACAATGGTGCTGGAAAACGAATTTATGAACAATTCTTACATTACACGCCAGAAGCGGTGGGAGATCTCATGTAAACTGCATTTGACTGAGAGACAGGTAAAGGTGTGGTTTCAAAACAGGCGTATGAAAAGAAAGAAACTAAATGAACGAGCAAAGTCTTTATTGAAGGACGGCGACTCACAGAATGGAGCGCCAATCACTAATTAGCCCTAATAAGATGTTACTGACTTGATCAAATATAAATATTATATGTACAAAATATTATGAAATTCAACACGTCAGGGATTTTTTTTTTTAAATTTTGCAATCAAAATGTGCAAGGTTCGTTGATATCCGACCACAACATGCCATTTGTGCAGTGCGGGGCCAGGCCGCTGACGGGGCGTTGTCGGGAATCATGAGTGGCCCGAGCGGGAGTTGGTGGAAGACTGCGGTGTTGTGTGACCAGAGACCCCGGCACGGCGGTAAATGGAGTTCTTGTGCTGGCTGCCCACTTCATAAGTAAACGTGTGTTTCAAGCATCTGGACCCAGCCGACCAAGGCATCAGTGTTATCTGGCGGTCAAATTTATGAGGCATTAAGCATTGCCACATGTCCTTCTCGCTGCCACGGGAAACCGTGAGTGGCAGCCCAAAAGGTGACCCAATGAGAAGCCATCGCTGGACAGCGTAACCACAGGGCAGTCAGTCCGTGCACTGCGGCCCTCTACTGACTGAGAACTCGAGAGCTTCCACTCTGATGATGCCAGAGAGCCAGTGACTGCACACATTCGTCCATACTAATGCAGGTTCCATGCGTGTACCAACGTCTTAAACTGTGTGGACATCCACATGAGAAATGTTAAAATTAGCAAAACACTGCATCATATGTTGTATACTGTTTGTATGAAATAACGACGAAGGGACACGTCGATAGCAAATAATATAGAATGGCAACCTTAATTGGTTTATCGCCCTGTGAGCATACAAAAAGTCCACCAAATCATGCAATATGAGCAAAGTAAAAGCAGAGGCGTAGATCTCTATTTACCTCCCTGATAAAATAAGTCCAAAAATGAAGGATAGAACAAATTATTAAGATTTTATCAAATCTTCTTTGAGATAAATACCGTTTTTGGCTTTACGTTATGTTGATTTCCGTAATTGGAACATTTCATCGTAATTAAATGCTAACACTTGGTCGTATGTTCAAAAGAAATAAGAACATTACAACGACACTAAATTGTCTCTGTGTTTGCCCACATATCTTAAATTTTAGGTCCCTATAAAGTTTACATGCAGCTTGCCGGCAATTCGATCAAAGTAACTGACAGGAAAATTTGGATATCAAAAGGAGAATGGGCACAGGGCCGACAAAATTCACACCCATTTGTTTATACAAAAGTTGCATATGACCTCTGACAAACAACGAATAATACAGAAGCAAGATTAGCTCTATCAGTGTCAAGTTTTGGACTGAGTCAAGAGTTTTCATCGGCGTTGGCTCTTTGGGCGCCGAGGAAAACTCTTGACCTTTACCACTGTATTCTATGTGACAACAGGCATGCTGGTACGTAAGTCAACGGTCGTTTTACAAGGGACATGAATCTAGCAACATTGTTCAGAGTATTTCGTTTTAAGCACTTCGACTAAAGTCGCCGTTGGCACTGAAAGAGTTAAAGCTCCTATTGTTCTCAAAGGACGCTATTGATTTGTTTCTTGATCGTTTTATTTTTGAATTCCACTGATGCATGATGGGTGGAGAGCCATGAAAAAGCATTATTCCTCGCAAATCAGGAGACGGTGGGGACATTTAACAAAGATAAAAAAAATACTATCACTTACGTTGATATTGTCACTTGTAAGTTGGCTGGCTTCTGTATATGTTTTGAAATAATAGACTCACAGTGATGCAAGCCAGATGTTGTCTGATATTA
The DNA here is from genome assembly GCA_964020975.1 of Hermodice carunculata. Lineage (NCBI taxonomy): Eukaryota > Metazoa > Annelida > Polychaeta > Eunicida > Amphinomidae > Hermodice > Hermodice carunculata. The sequence continues at coordinate 82,856,026 of OZ026627.1, read as the reverse complement.
TTTACAATCCCCAGTTCTGTTCGGTTACTTGGGGGTGTGGCTGGCTGATGGGTACGTTCGAAATACATGTAGTTGGTTTCATGACAAAGAAGCAGAAAAAAGGTTATGGAAGTGGATGTCCTTTTAGAATTCGTTGACGATGAAATGTCTGTCTGTTAAGTCTTATCAAACTTGTTGCGGTACTCTGTGTATAATGGGACGTCCAAATATTGTTCAATGATCAATGAACCACTCAAGTGTGCTTACTATATGGTTCTTCATTCTTGCCTTCCACGACACCACAAATCCAAAACCCAATATTTTACCTCAAAAGTGAATGAACAACTAGTTTGCTGTGTTTCAGTTCCATCATGCCTTCCTGAAAAAGCACTGAAGAACTAATGCTTGAGATTATTTGAAAACACTTGTGCCTCTTGGGTGTTTCAGCAGACGAGTTCGTTTTTCTTGTAAAAAAATGAACAAAATGCATAATAGGATACATGTCAGCGGTCCATTGATATTCATCATGTAATTGGAGGACACAAGACCCTAATTTTTGACCAATTACCTGAATGTACAAATAGCATATTTTATCTGAGTTCATAAGGGGTTGTTATAAAAGATAATACGTGTTATTGTCTTGTGTTGTGCGAATTATGTGCAGCTATGTCGGATGTGAGCGACAATTAATGTCATGTAAGGATGAATCAAGCAAATGCGCAAGTTAAGTGATAAAAGAAAGAAGGTAAGTCAAAAACTATGTCCAAACTGAGGTGCAATCCGTAGAGATCAAGTAGAATTATAAAGAGCTGGGAATATTTTTTTTTTCAACATTGTATTCTGCAAATCAAAATAGTATAAATTGGTTTGAAATCAATATTCAACCAAGATCTACTAACCAATAATGTTTTATAATCAAAAGTAGTTTCTCTGTTTGTAAATGTCTTTGTAAAAAATAGCATATACTTGTTTTGCGTCATTTACATAATGTACAGTAGACTCGACCGAGCAAATTTACAAGTTCGAAGAATGAAATGAGAATAAATGTTTTGGCTTGAATGGCGAAATGTCTCGTTATAAATCTTGTTTCCAATGAACTTGAAGGGCGTTTGTTGAGTGGTCCTTTGGACTGTGCTTCGACACAACAGGGTGTCGGTACAAACTGGATGTGTGAGGCCTGTGGGCCAGTCATGTTTTACAATGTATACAGTGTATTCAGTGTGATATGATATAGCATTATTCAAAGTTTACTTGTAAGTGTGCACAATGTTGGTTAAAAACTTACATTCATATTCTCCCACTTCAGAAAAAGCAGCCAGTCTGACGTCTAACGCTGACGTCATCATTGTGGATTTTAATGGCATTTCCTATGTGCATAATTGATATATGCAAATTCCCATGCTTCACAAATATATATATATATATATGTTTATATATATGTTTATATATATATACATATATATATATATATATATATAAATATATATATATATATATATATATATATATATATATATATATATATATATATATATATATATATATATATATATATATATATATATATATATATATATATATATATATATATATATATATATGCTGGTCAGGTTATTTTTGCGAACTATATCGGAGCTTTGTTGGGTAAAGGCTTCAATATCCAGATCCCTGTGGGTTTGACCCGACACGTCGTTAAATCCGCACTAATATCCTCACTCAAATTTGTTCATTTGATATCGGTCCTTGTTTTTCGTTCAGTTATCTTTCCGAAATGTTTTGTAGAATTTTCACGTTTGGTCTGTGCGTAACAATGTTGGCATATATTGTGAGAGGAAGATATATGTATGACCTTATAAAAAGGAATATCACCCCAAGCATGAAAACGTTTCCAATCAGACTGAAGAACATAACATTTGGCTTTGGTTTTGGGTTTGATACAGTCAAACAGCATTTCTTGCAATGGCACAAAACGGATGGAATAAGCAAATAGATAATGAAATTGGTCTTGTAAGGTCACAGATGTCACGAATGACAAAGTCTCGATTTAGATGGTTACATCTTTAAAATTACGTGACACGGGTATCTAATATAGCACGGATATTCACCAAACTGATTGTACCTCTGGTCATAAGATAATTTATTTAGTTATGCAACCGTGTGTGTAATGGGGTCTGGCTCCAACAATCTTGATATTTCTGTGGCACATACTGTGTAGATGTGTGACAACAAGTGTCTTCTGTACTTCTCTGAAACGAGGGCAGTGCGTCTTCACGGTGCCTGTGTGACAAGCATTGTATTATCATGTGTCCGCAGCCCCTCCGTGGCAAACATTGTTGACAACGGAATTTCAGACAACCTGTGTGACACACCGTGCTGAAAATGAGTGTTCATGGTACCTGTGTGAAACGCCTTGTGGGCAAAGAACTGCCCATTGTGGGCTGTAACATATCTCGTAGACAGTAAGTGCCAACTATAATCTGTGACATACCTCGTAAACAATGAACGCCCATTGAACTTGCGTAACACAACTTGCAGACAATACTTCTGTGACAAGCGTTTTAGACTATGGGTGTTCATTGGCCTGCTACCCCGTGACGTCAGACAGGCAGCATTAATCTTATATGTATTGTGTGTGATTCTAGGGTGCATACAGTCATGTGACCCGTTTCCTGAACTGGTTGACATACATTGAAACCATTCATTTTTATTTCGTGGAATGACTAGAAACCCATATACAATTTTATCCAATCTTCCATGAAAAAACATTTTAACAAGAAAAACTAGGCTACCTCGTCCAATGTCTTAGATCCATTGCAGCAATTATTGCATTGAAACAGGGCATTTACTCTGATTTCACCAACTAGGAGCTATTAAAAATGCAGCTGCTTACATAAGACAATTTATGTATTCTAATCACTGTAGTGACAATTTAAAGAGTAAGTACATCATTTAACTGATGCATATATTGACAGAACATATGTCATACATTAGTGGTTATGAAACAATTCAACAGTGTCAATTTTCTACAATATTGGTCACATAATGTTTATACACACACACACAAACACACACACACACACACACACACACACACACACACACATATATATATATATGTATGTATACATCCGTATCATACATGTAACGTGCATTTAGGAATGTAGATGTATATGTATCTTGTTTCACTCACACACACACACACACATACACACACACACACACACACACACACATATATATATATATATATATATCGCGATTTTTTTCCTCCTACACTTAATATACCCAGTGTTCTATACTGTACCAAACGCCAGACGTTGAAGTGTTTTCATGTTGTAATTCTTTATCTCAGGGTATGATTCGCTCTGTATTTATTGCGTCCCAGGTTATTCCACGAAGTAAAATTGAGTGGGCTTGAGAAGCTAAATTTGCTTCCTGAGATGGCTGAAGTTGGCCAACTTGTGATATAGGCTTACGCTACCTCATGCAATCGAATTTATATGTTTCGCCAAATATGTCATGTAAAATATTCTATTGTTGGTAGAAGTTTAGGGATAATTCTATAGCATGAGATGTAGGTCTGCTGGTGTTTTGAATGAAGGCCTATGTCCATGCGTTGGCAACTGTGTTTCTCTGTACGGACACAACATGTGTCTTTGTTCCACGATTGTCTTGCATGTAAATGTTATGAATGAAAAAAAAATGAAGGAGAAATTGTCTCATCGGAGTTGGAATTATCTATGGTGTTAGTCTTGTTTTTTCGTTTGTGGTATATTTCAATCAAACACATTGGGTAGAGAGCATTGTGATTTTATTTTCACATCAAGGAAATCAAATTCGTATGATATATAATGCATTTTCTATCATGCGAAAGAAATACGGTTGCATATTTCTTTGGCATGATAGAAAGAATATTTAGCTTTTCATATTATACTATACCTGTTGATGAAAAAAGTGAGGAATGTGGTTAAATTTGCTTTCCTTTAAAGGTTGTATAGAAATTTAGTATTATGTTGTTCATAAAACATTGTTGTCATGCCAAATTCAAATGGATATTTTGTCTTCCTGGAATGCCTCTCTTAAAAACAGAACTAAATGAAGCTGTACAAAGCATGTTTTTTATCTAAGATTACTCAAAATATATGTCAGATATTCTTGTTCTTAGTGACGTATTGTACCCTTACGGATATCATCTGATGCGTGAGATAGATTCTTTTGTTGTCATGTAGATGAAAACAAAACCACTTAAAATTCAGAAAGACTGGGTGTAAGAAAGCGACTGGAAACTGTAATTTTTATTGTGTAACGCGTTTGTTCAAATCGTGACCAAATGTTGAGGTTAGAAGCCACATCTATCTATCTATCTATCTATCTATCTATCTATCTATCTATCTATCTATCTATCTATCTATCTATCTATCTATCTATCTATCTATCTATCTATCTATCTATCCATCCATCCATCCATCCATCCATCCATCCATTGGTCCCTCCGCTACCCATCTATCCTGCGGACCACCCACCCACATGCGCACGGATTCATCCAAGCATCTCCATCCTTTACCTGTTTTCGCCCTTCTTTGGGGCTTCGTTGGCTCCACATTTTGATGGGGCATTTTGGCGTGAATTGTGCCAAACTATGGGCTCGCCGGAAGGTCGGTTTTCCCCGGGCCTTGTTTTCCCGCTGCTGTGATTGTGACCTAGTTGTGAGACTGCGTAGTTTATTGCAAGCGATAATTGTGGCTGTAAAGTAATTACTCAAAACGAGACATATTTATACTGCCTAATTCACTCACCTAGCTTCAGATAGCGGGCAACAACCATAAAGTCCCATGCACCTATAAGTGCAAAAATAGGCTTCCCTCCGATTTGACCTTGTGACATTTTTGGACTGTTAACCCTAGCCTGCTTGAGTGCGGCCGGCGATCAGCAAATTTACGTTTTAGCACTGCAGTCAAATCGTGATAACATCCGCTGAGCAATTACGTGAAGGTCTTACTTGTTCACGATCTTGCTCCATTTTTGGGACTTTTGTTTTTGTAAAATAATAATTTTGAAAAAGGCGAACGCTCGCAAAGGAGATATGTTATTTTGTGATATGTATTTTTGCTCTGAGGTGTTAGCCGCCCCAACGTCGCATTATTTGTAGTTTCTATTTCTGCCTTTGAAAAGTTCGTACACTTTAAACGACTGCCCATGGTAAATGGGACGCTTACGTAGAGGTTCTCTGTGAAGGTCCCATGTTTCTTTTTCAAAAATTTGTACCCACCCTGTTTCCCCCCTCAAAAAAGAAGTATGAACTATACACGTCTGTGTTCCCCGTTCCGACGATTTATATTTCCATGTACCTTGAAGTTGAATAATACTCCCAGAAAACTGAAAGCTTTAACTATACATTTGGATTATTGCAATATGATACTACCATAACGAAATGTAACACGGGTGATTTCACACAAAATTGAAATAGATTCATTCCTGCTCGACAATGTTGAGTTGAAATATGCAGCAGAAGCAAAGAAATGGAGTAAATCCCCATTTTGTCACCAGAGTCAGCCAAATGAAGCTCACATCATATCCATTAAATTGAAAGACAGAGATGCCAACGTTCAAAATACCATTTTGTGGACACTTAAGTGTGGATATTAGGGACACGGAATATTTAACAAAGAATAAACCAGAAAATACTCAGTTTCAATGTGGGACAAACGCCGTAAATTGGTCAAAATTGGAGCTAATTTCAGGGACTCTTCCTGATGATGAGGGGGCGTTGGCATCTCTGAAAACAAGAAAAAAAATTGCGTCTTAAGAACAGGCGGAAAAAAGTTATTCCTGTTGAAGTTTGTTACATTCTTGAATTTGTCACAACTTTGATATTAAACTATATTCAATCTTAAGTTTGATTGTATATTATATTTTGAATTTGTTGCGAGTTTGATGTTAAACTAAACTCAATCTTAAGTGTAATGTATACTGTACATGATTGTAACAACTTTTGACGTTATACTACTTCCGATCATTAAAATCTGACTCCACATTTCTAGAAATAATAATGGCTATTTTCGTACACTTTCAATATTACAGCAACGCTGAAGTGTACAATCATTGCTTCTTGGTTATAAAAGAAGTTTTAAAGTTCTAGATTTATTCAAAATATTATAAATATATAATAATAGTTTATACAGACTTAAAGGCAATGTAGAGTGTGGCCTGACAATGTAATACCAACCAGCCTGAGCAGGTTGTAAAATAATAAAGTGTAGACACAATCATGTTTGTGGAGGGTCAGTTGGTTGGAATATAATACTTTTGTTGCCATACTACTTTCTTACAATGAACTGCAACAAAACAAAACAACAGCAAAGTAAAGGAAAAAAAAACCAAAAACAAAACAAACAAACAAACAAATCAGCCCGCTACCCCCTAAAAAAACAACAAAAACACCTCCCAAACCGATCAAAACACGGAAAGAAAAAAAAAAAAGAAAACACCACCCCCACAAAAAACCCAAACAAACCACAAAAGACCCTCCCCCCAGAATCAAAACAAGACACTCCCCCCCACCCACCCCCCCACACACAAATAGACACACAGACACAGACACGCACACACACACACACACACACACACACACACACACACACACACACACACACACACACACACACACACAAAACCCCCTCCCCGATCTCTAAATATAGGAGCTGAATACCCGTGACTGAAGCACACACAGGAATAGAGATCCTGGAAATGATCCTACACTTCTCTGCCCAAAGAAGTTAAACCTTTCCCGCCGCTTGAATCGCCCCCACAAAACACCCGGATGAACCTTGTCGTCTGTCTAAATGTATCCGCTTAAACTTCTTGTTGATAGAAAACATTTTGTTGCAAATTATAATTCAAACCTGTCCTGATTTCATGTCTTGGGACCTTGGTCATCAGCTTCTTTTGGCGCAGTGTCCAACCCGCGCAAAAGAAACCTGTTGGCTCAGCCGTATTCTAACCAGAAAAGGTTTAAGAATGAACAGAGATTGTAGGTACTCACTATGCCAGAACCAATCGCCAGCAAAGTTTCCGTCACCTCAATTGTTGTTAAAATCCGAATTTAAATTACCCCATAAAAGAACCTTTCGCTTACGACTCAGTACTCCTATACTGCCAAACAGATGGATGGTCCAGGTCAACAGCTTCCTTCTGGTTGCTCGGGACAAAACCTGTTGACTAAATTTACAAACCAGGCATGAAAGGAACCTAAACTACAGCTATCAATGAAATAATTTGGATATCCAAGTCACAGGTAACTATGATGGTGTCTTCGATGGATCGATTACGTGGAAATCTTTAAGTGTACCACCACCAGAGGTCTCTGCAATCTGGCCGGTTTGAGTTCTGTATTGCCGTTAGCATCATCCCTTTATGTTCCTCTTTGGGATGCCCCCTGCCCCCCCCCCCCCCCCCCCCCCCCAAAAAAAAAAGGGAGAGGGAACTAATAGGTAGAGAAATAAATTCCTTATATTGTAATATTGTGTAATGCGACTATGGAGATCAAAATATAAACAAATTTGCGAAGGCAGGCGGTGGTTTAATATTCAGTGACATACATTCGTTTGGGAATATATGCACTCCTTCTGCTCATATTTGCACAGTACGTGAGATATATGAACTTGATCGTTTTCATTCAATCAGGAAGATCGTATCTGTGTTCTCACTGGTTGCACTACAATAAGTGCAGCACCAAGAGAGGGAACGTTTATTTTGACCATTCACCATTACAAGTTATGATATACACGTATTTTATAAGATCATTAGCCAAAGAGGTTTTTAAATGTTAAAACATTAGCAACGATGACAGGAAAGGATTTTGTTGGGGAGGGGGGGGGGCTGTCTAGATCCTCCCCCTCAGCATTTTTTGCTTTAATACTAAAATTATAATTTTGTCCGGAGGAATGTTGTGGACGCTCTGCCGCTACATGGACCTTGTGGTGGCAATGTGTATCATACAGCCTCATTGTGGTTTTACCATCAAGTCTCCTTTATAATGGCTTAACCTGGTCCGTGGTCTGTTCAAGTTCGAACATAGGTACATGTGACAGTGCGTAAGCTTAATTTTATTTCTCTTAGCGCGAATAGGCTTATACTTGATGTATAATATTTACTGTGAGCATCGCCTGAGTTACACTTCGATCATTGCAAGCCGAAGCGATAGGCATACATTCTATCATTCTTAACGGAAAATTGCAATGGTAGAATGGATTTTGTGATGCTTTGCTGTTGTTATGCCGTCAAACGACGGGGGTCTTGTAGTTCTAGTCTGAATATCATGAAAGTAGAACTGAAAGTGAAACAGTTTTTTCGGTTACCCCATATATCAACCAAAGGCAGTCTTAAGTATGGGCTTCCTGGTACTTAAACGTCTGGTCTTTTCACGGGGACTTTGATTCATAAGTTCCAGGCACCATCTAGATTCAAATTATCACAAATAATATTGTGAATAGCAATGAGAGTACTTTCTTTATTAGCTACTCATGACATTGGTTGGCCTATATTCCTCCATGTACTTTAAATATTGCATATGACTGTTTTATTCCCTGTATCAAGTATATTGACAAGTGATGATTCCACTGCATGTGTGTCCCAAGTGAAGGCCTTATTAATTGTTCTTGACGCTGATTTTGAGCCATGGGGCATCCAACACTTTCACAGAGAGAAAAAAAAACACATCAAAAGGAGAATACTGAACCTGGCTGATCATATATATATATATATATATATATATATATATATATATATATATATATATATATATATATAGATATATATAGATATAACAGTGCATAGACCTGCAGGCTTGCCTGGTGGCTTAGATAACATATCAAAATATTAAATCACACGAAAGCCCCAGTAAATGGGCTCCAAGGATGCATGAGAAAGCATCAATTTAATTGTTGCTTTTAATATTTTCCCGGTGGAGTATGCCCTCCCCCCCCCCCCCCCGGCCAAAAAGGGCTTTATGTTTTCAACACTCGACACGGCTAGGTAGACCCATTTCTACAAAAAATGCTGGATCGGCGCGGATGGACCTCCATTAAAACTACCGTGCATAAGAACAGTATAGGCAAAAAAAAATTGTATAAACTAGACATACCTTCAATGCAAACTATTGATTGAAGGGTCCATTTACTCAAATTAGGTCATGGGGACACCAAAATCTAAGGAGTTCATCTTAGCAGGTAAGATAAGCATATTGCCAAATTTGAGCAAATTACCTGGAGGCATTCTGTAGATATCTCAGTCACGAGAATGTGCACATCTGGACGAACCAAAATCGGAATGGATAGATGGACGGACAACCCCAAAATACAAAAGGTTTGCCTTATGGGGCGGACCTTTAAAAACAGAAATCATATCTAATAAGCTTTAGTTACCATGGTGACATGATTGGCAAAAACGTTGACTAGTATTGATAGCAGAAATTTTTAGTAGTTTTGGTATCAGTGAGTATATTGACCTTTTTGACCACAGTTGCCAAGACTTGTGTGACCGTAACGCCCAAAAAGGTGAAAAGTTATACTTGTTATTTACTCCATCTCTACTGGCTGACCTCTTCTCAAGAGCTGGTCGGCCAGGACATTTTCTAGTCCTGGGACATGGGTCATTTGCATGCGAATGTCTTGTTTAGAGCACCATTGGGTGAAACATACAGTTAACTCTGTCAGCTTTTAATAGCATGACCTGCCCTGCCACTGGTGATTGCAGTCCTGTTGGAAGTGGAGAAGCACTAAGTTTAATGCCTCCAGTTCCAACCAGGTTATGTGGTGGGATGTGGCCTGCAAAGGCTAAAGGCCTGATGCCATCTGGCCCTCCTTGTGGGCTCCCTGACAAGACCAAGACCGTGTACATGGTGAGTTGTGCCTGAAATGGCATCAATATCTGACCTGACATGATGTTATCCCATATGGTCCACCAAATTAGGTGCCGATGGTCCTCTGGGAGTACTGGCATCTGTGCCTGGTAGCCCTGGTCCTTCGACCATCAGTCCTACAAAGCATGCTGTAAGGGATGATGGTGTAGGGGGCTCAGCCGGGACCTGAGAGTCCACTCAGGCCAGGGAGCCAATCAGGGTTTGCCACTGCCAGGAAGAGCAAGCCTCATGAGTCAGAAATGCCTTGAAGAACAGCTGGAGTCTCTCCCGCCTGTCCTCCAAAGGACAACAGATGAAGGCAACCAGATTGAACTGGATGCTGAGAAAGACAATGATTTGTTCAGGAGTCAGGCTGGACATGGGGAGATTCACAATCAGGCCTAAGCATTTAAAAAGTTCCAAATGGTCTGTGTGTGGCACAGCAAATCTAGTCATCACAGCACCAAGATCAGCCCATCGTCCATGCACACATGAATGTGCACTGCCTTCTGGTGAAGGTGTGTGGCTACTACTTGCATAAACCAGGTGAACAACAGAGGTGCTGTGGCAAGGCTGAATGGAAGTGATCCTCCATGTGCTCTGTGGTGTTCTTGCTCCATAGTTTTTGCACTGCCTCTAGAAACACCGATGCTTTGTAGGGGGTGTGAATCACTTGGGTTCGCGGAATAATGGAGGTCTGTCTTTGCTGATAGGCACTGAATAGCCATGTCTCAGTGTAAGACAAACATATCGTCTGTGATAGACCCATGTTTTAAGCAAAAGGCAGAAAAACAACCAGCAATTGGGCACTCAGAGACATCTGTAGATGTGGCGAAGGGTGACCCTGAAATGGTGTGTTCCAGAAGACAAGGGTCAGGAGCCCTGATGTTTCCCCCTCATCATGGCTTTACCAGCTTTGTTGTCCTTCCCAAATTGCTTCCCCCTCTTTGCAATGCCAAGGGCATCTCTAGCTGTGGGGCTGGGGGCCTGGTTTGGGTGCCATGATTTGGGGTAGTGGTGGCCAAGGAAATAAGCAGCTGAATGGAGTCAGTCAAGGCATTCATCCAGGTGTGCTTGGTGGAGCAGCCAGAAGGTCCTGCATCCAATGAACAATGTCTGCCATCTCTCATTCAAACATTGGTTAGAGAAGAGAGGTCCCATGCAAGTTACCGGGTAGATCGGGTCAGGCAACATCCAGACTCTGGAGGTAGGCATCCATGTGTAGCAAATGCAAGTTTGCCTCTAGATTGCAGGCCGTCCTGATCTATTGGTCAATCGCCCATGACAATGAAGTTGTGCTCAAGGCTACCTGATCAAGTCAGTCCTGGACTCCCTCCAAAATCTGTGCTGAATGCTGGCGGTCACCCAGCAGGGACCTCAGAGTCGACAACGAGATGTCAGAAGTGACTCGGAGGAATATATCTGCTGCGGGGCAGATCACCATTTCCCTTTGAAGTCCGGCTGGGGGAGACCTAGCTGCAACTGTAGGAGCCAAAGGGCCCTTTAGCTCACTATAGCTAGACACCACCACCAACTTGGGTACCATTTCCAGTGCTTTGAGATACCCAGACATTCAACTCAAGCTCTTGTACCCTGGAGCTTCATAAATCTGCTGGGGTTCTGGAATGCATGGATGGGGACCCATAGGTCTCCATCGTGGCTTCACCAGTTTTGCTGCCTTGGCTTTCAAATGCTCCGTCCAATGGGTCTGAGCCAGAAGATCCAGGCGAGACTTTGTCTGCCTCTTTCGATGTGGATCCGAAGTGGTCAGCTTAGGGGGAGGGAAACATTTGCAGGATCAGATTCATTTGTGTTCGTTGGTTCCTGGCCATCATCTCTAAGGGTGCCAAGGGTCTCAGATATCAGCGCACAAGGAACCTATGGCAATCACCTTAGGTGGCACTGCATGGTTAACTTTAATTTATTCCTCTGTTCCTGGTTCTATGCGGATATTGTCAATAGGCCTGTTGATATATTTTCCTGGTCCTCTGATCATTATAATTACCAATAATTCTGACTATTGGGTGGGTAAAATCAGGGATGAACATGCGTGTGATTTAGATGAAGAAGATTTATGTCCGTATAAGTGTCTATATTGACCTTTTCAATGACAAAGCTCGATGCAGCATTTCAGGTTTCTTTTTTTTCTTTGGGAGTATGTACATCTTTAATAGTATTAAAGCAAAAGTTTTCTTGTCAGGTATTGAAAACTGGACCCATGGCATTTTTTCCTTCAAAACTTCTCATCATGGGAAGCAGAAACCTATTCTTCACCAACCCTAATTTTTGAACTGCATGGTGTTTCAGTCTGGAACAACTTGGCTAGGTCATGTTGCAGAATGGAGAGGAAACACACCTTGGAGGTGAGGGTGGAGGTAGGAGGGGGGCACTTTGCTCTCTCGGGGTCCGTTTTCCCCCTCGCATTTTGAAGAAGCTTTTATGCCACTGTATTGCTATTTGTACCTTCTCCTTTTACTTTAAAGATTATGTATAATGGATTCACTCAAAACCCCCGATGACTGATGAATTGTCCCCTCCCCCCCCCCAAAAATACATTTCGTGTTATTTTATCTTATTTTGTTGAACGAAGAACAGAAATAGGCATATCCTATGCAGCTCTAATGAAGTTGCATATCGTGATAAACAAAAGGGCAATTGGAAGAGTCGATTACAGATATGCACGTTTTATTTATAGTTTGTTTACCCTAGTCCAATGGGCTCAGCACATAATGTGTATGTCATTGGAATTGAAGGAATAGGATATCACACTGAACAAAACGTTCTTCGGGAGCACCAAAAGCTAAGGTGCATTCTATACCGAATAGAATGCACATAGAAAATTGATATTGGCACCAATGTTTTGTGCATAGAAAACTCATGGGTTCCAATGCCCTGGCTACGGACGGGACGGATAAACACATCAGTTACCAACAAAGCTTTTGTTCCATGTGTTGGCAGGACACTCAAGCGAATACCCGGATGCTGGGTCCAACAATTTTCTCCAAGAGAGCATACTCACAAATGAGGATCTATGGACGAAAAAAGTTTGTGACATATGTTAAAAATTCAGTGTTGTAATATGCATTAAAGATAATGTATGTGTTCAGGATAAGACTAGTGGAACTTGGGCGCCTGGCACCCAACCCGCTTCAAGGGAAGCTATTGACATAAAGCTTGCCATGAAGATATATTTTATGTAAACTAACCGACACAACATTCATATTTACATGGAATTTATGTAAAAACAAAACGATGACAGACGGCTTGTTAAACCCGGGCGCTTTGGGGTGATTTGAGCGTGAAACGGTTAAAGACTATCATCAGGCAGACATTATCGAGGTTTTCCCCAAATTTGGCGAAAGTGTAAAGTTTTACCTTACCCCTGTCTTTCTGAAACATTTTACAGTGATGGTTGAAAATTGCCATTCTCTATATGTATATAAGAGCAAGTCAAATTTCCATGAGATTACATGAGGCAATCTTTGATGATGACATTGGTGACAAGCAATAACGAACTGGTTTAAATCATAAGCTGCTCAGATGTATAAATAAGTGTGGACTGATAGAGGACCCTTTGTCTGAAATCAAGACGATCGAAAGAATGGCGTCTGGACACAAAAGATAACACATCAGTACTGTCCAATTAGTCTCATTTTCCCAAAGAGGCGGTATCATATTTCGATCATTGTTTAAAATCAGGAAAATGAAGGACTCTCAGATATACTTTGACGCGCACAAATCTTGCATACTGACCCTATGATAGTCAATCCATCAGTTTTGGAAGTCTGGCATGATTTTTTTCTGCCTTCGTATGTTACAAAATCTTATCATCCCCAAGGAAACTCACAAACAATAAACAAATAGTCATTGTTATCAAAAAAGGAACAGTATCACACAACGTAATAAACATGTGGATAAACCGCACTCAATATTACAAAAAAAGGAAAAAAAGGAAAAAAAAAAAAAAAAAAAAAAAAAAAAAAAAAAAAAGAAAAAAAGGGGGAAAAAAAAGAAAAAGAAAAGAAAAAAATACAAAGACATCATGGCATACTCTGGTCCTGGAAAATTTTCATTCGTCTTAGCAATCTTGTATTTATTTGTTTATCTAAGTATGTTTTATTATCAAATACAACGAGTGAGATTGTAAAACAAGCAAGAGCTTACACTAAGCGTCCTTACAAAAGCCCGCATATCGTCATGCAACATTACATGGATGGGCGGTACTGATTCAGTTTGATCTTCACATTGACTGTTTCACCAAGAGTGCGACAGAAAAAAACTGCGAAAGTGCCACCCCTGTAATCAAAACGCGACGGCAGTAATTCTGTGTATATGAGATTCAGCCAAAACGACCAGTGCATAGCTGTCAACTCTCCCGTTCACACCGGGAGTCTCCCGTTTTGGAGTGCTCAAAAGTGATGAAAATGACAGCATTTTGAGGCCTAATTTGTTATTTTCTTTGTTTTCGTGCACTTTTCATTAAAGTCTTCCGGTCGCAGAGCTTCGAGGGTTGACACCTATGGCAGTGCTTTGCAGCGCAGTAGTATGAAATACAAAATAACTCAGACAATTTACGGCAATCACCATATTGTTTGTCAATAAATCAGTTTTGTGTATTGATTATACGGCATCATGAGTGGCGGGTGGAGGGACTACTATAATCTTTAGCTTAGCAGGCCAATAAATAAATAAATAAATAAATAAATAAATAAATAAATAAATAAATAAATAAATAAATAAATAAATAAATAAATAAATAAATAAATAAATAAATAAATAAATAAATAAATAAATAAATAAATAAATAAATAAATAAATAAATAAATAAATAAATAAATAAATAAATAAATAAATAAATAAATAAATAAATAAATAAATAAATAAATAAATAAATAAATAAATAAATAAATAAATAAATAAATAAATAAATAAATAAATAGGCAGGCGCGGACTTAACACACTAACACGCAGACAAGGAGACAGACAAACAAGTAAAATTATGTACACACGTGGCAGTAATAGAAGGTATCTTCTCATCCATTTTGCTTGGGCTAAACTGAAGATCACCACCCCAATGATCTTCAAGTCTGACAATGCACGTCTGGCAAATTTTCCAGGTGAACGTGCTACATTTAGAAAAATAACGTGATTCGAATCCCTCTATTTGTTACAGGTGTGGGCAGGGGGAGTAAAAAACTTTCCTAAAGGATCTCTGGTGTTGATGAAATCGTAGGCGTGC
This sequence comes from Hermodice carunculata, assembly GCA_964020975.1. Taxonomy (NCBI): domain Eukaryota; kingdom Metazoa; phylum Annelida; class Polychaeta; order Eunicida; family Amphinomidae; genus Hermodice; species Hermodice carunculata. The sequence goes on along the minus strand of OZ026627.1, from coordinate 82,840,910 downwards.
AGCATGTTTGATTTCGTACGATACTTATATTCTAAAAATTAACTTTTTTGTGCTGGAAAAAATAAAAATGGGTCGCGGCAATAGCAGTCAAGTGGACAAACCTTAGGGGCACATGTGTAAATTGAATTGCAGGCAATAAAGGCATTGCCGTAACGTTCTTTATTTGCCTATTCCAGATGGGCAGAAATTGGAATCGTTTGTAACAACAAGATGATCCAACCAGTGGAACGAATATTGTTCCCATGGTAACGGTTTGGTTGTCATGGAATCGTTTAAAAGTTTGTCATTCTAAAATTATGAGCACACCTAATTTTAACTCCAGCAGAAAACGTTTGAACACAAACCTATTCAGAGAGGATCAAAGTGACTTTTTGAGCAGATGTGGTCAATTCTCGAGCGTATTCGAAATTTGACACTCAGCTGGGTACACTATTGCTTGGCTGCTGCTCGTTTCGATACTCAACCAGTTAAATCATAAGAACACAGCTGTAAATTACTCGACGCTTTCCCGCTCAAGTTACCATAAGGTGTCCGCATGTAAAATATCATCCGCTTAATAAGTGTTAGTTAAATTTGGCATTCATCAAAACATTTGGAATGGGTATTGTAGATAAGACCTTTTAGGACAACAAATTCAAAGTCTAGAGCATTCCCGGATGCCGGTTTGGCGCAATGCAAAGGAAAGCTGTTGATTCAGTTCTAGTGCAGATCCTCTTGATTAGTCAGTTTTATTGTACTATTAGGTCATCCAGTTGAAATAAATATGTTTAAACTAAAGTATTCTGTGTAGGCCAGGTTGAAGGCATCATAATGTGAATTGCTTTATTTTCGCGTGTATAAATTTTCACGGCATTTGTATTTTTGACATTTCACTGTAGTTTTAATTTTGACTGTTTTGGACATAATTCTTACTCACACAACGTTAAAATACTATTTCACTGTGCTTTAATTTTCACGGTTTCGTGTCATCAGCGAAATAAGCGAAAATAAGAGTACAGCCAAATTAAAGCAAATTACTGTATATAACCTGGTCTGTGTACCCGGTGTTGACTCCACAGCAATCGCTGATTGCAAAATGGCATAATATTGTTTGCATCTTGCTTTACAAGATTGTGATCTGACAACAATTTATCAATAAATAGTTGATTAAATGAAACTATTGATGGAATAAATCACATATTCACTCATTATATCTAGCCATGCGTCGAATTACAAGTCAAACTCTCTGTTTTCCCTTTCTTCCATTTACTCATCCGTCCACCCATCCATCCATGCTGTCTGAAGTTTCGTTGATTAAAGAGAGACACAAACACTGAACACATTGTCAAGCTGTAAAAATCTGACCACCAGCTCAAAGGATCAGCTAAAATCACCCTTCGGTTTATAATTTCATATGAATTCATAACTCTGATCATAATTATTGGATATATTTTACTTATTTTATAAGGTTTAAGTAACGGTAATTGTGACATTAGGCTCATGGTGAAAGTTAACTTTTTTTTTCTATAAAAGCACGGATTGCCTTTAGAGACAATATACTGTTATTATTATTATTATTATTATTATTATTATTATTATTATTATTATTATTATTATTATTATTATTAATTATTATTATTATTATTATTACTATTATCATCATTATTATTATTGTTATTATCATTATTGTTATTGTTATTGTTGTTATTATTATTATTATTAAAATTATTATTATTATTATTTATTATTATTATTATTATTATTATTATTATTATTATTATTATTATTATTATTATTATTATCATTATTGTTATTGTTATCATTATTATTATTATTATTATTATAAGTATTATCATTATTATTATTATTATTATTATTATTATTATTATTATTATTATTATTATTATCATTCATTGAGTTACAAGGGGCCGATTTCCAAGCAAGGTCACAGGTTCTCTCCATAGGACCCCACTAGATGGTTTTTGTATTTCACGTGCTTCATCATCATCATCATCATCGTCATCGTCATCGTCATCGTCGTCGTCGTCGTCGTCGTCATCATCATCATCATCATCATCATCATCATTAAAATGACCAATGAGGTTCCTGAAGTATGAAGTGTATTGTTCAAGCTGGTGGAATATTCTTTATCTGGTGTCGTTAAAATATAAACTTAGGGGAAACTAAATGTTCACACCCACTCATATATATATATATCATTCATAATTTGTGGTAGAAACATAAAAGATACGTTGCAATAACAGAAACAAAAATATCGAATAGACAAAGCGTTTACAAATAAAACAAGTACACACATACATACGCACACGCACACGCACACATGCATACATACATACGTAGGTGCGTGCGTGCGTGCGCACGTACGGACGAACGTATGTATGTATTTGTGTATATATGTATGTACGCATGTATGTATGCATGTATGTTTGTGTGTATGTATGTATGTATGTATGTATGTATGTATGTATGTATGTATGTATGCATGCATGCATGTATTAAATTAAGGACGAAGTTCAACGGTTAAAGAGTATCATCCTCAGATTGTTCCGGGGTTACGTTGGGGGGGGGGGGGGGGAGGGAGGGCTCTTGAATTTGAATATGCACTCTGTTGGTCACCCATTCTCATTTGTTAAACCAATGAAAGAAAAGAAAGCGGGAGAGAAAAAAGGAAGCAAAAGAGAAAGAAAACACCGGACCTAAATCATATATTGCGCAGCGAAAAGAATCCGGTGTTCAAATAGGATATAGATAAGAAAATGTTCTAGAGGAATGGAGAATTTCCATACGTGTTTTCTTTCGAAGGATAATCTGTGCAGTCTGTTCAAGGGAATGGGCTGTTGGTAAAGGTGCTGGTTTCCAAAATGACGTGTATGAGGAACACAGATGTAGTTATGTACATGTCTGCATCCAGGTCTCTGTATGTTTGTGTGAGTAACCCACCTACCTACCCGTCTGTCTGTCTATCTGTCCGTCTGCCAGTCTGTATGTCTGCTTGTCTACCTACCTGTCTGCTTACTTTGCTATGCTTCATTTTACCCAATTGAAAACGTTCAACAACGCAGTACCATTATCAGTAGCAACTTTGTATGAATCTTCGATTTTTATAACTATGGTAACATGTGTTATCACTAATTTTATTAGAATATAATGGCACGAGATGCATCCAACAGGGCAGTGTCACCACATGATCGACATTATGGAGTCCTCTCCAAATTGCTACAGACCATGTCAATTCCAGCAGAGGAAACTATACCTAAATGATACTTAATTTATCGAAAAGCATAGGCCTACCCCCCCCCCCCCCCTTTACATGAAACATGGATTCCAATCTTCTTGTGCAGTCTTATCAGACAATTGACTTGCTTGCCGTCAACCTGATCATACAAATCACGTAAGAATATAGTTGGTACATTTACATTTTCAGTGCCAAATTCAGACTGAGTCAACAACTGTCCTTGGCGCGCTATGGACGCGATGCACCCAAAGCGCGCGGAGGAAAGCTGTTAATCTGGACCATGCTTGTGGTATCTGCGGCCGTAGGCTGCTAGTACTGGTATGAAGAGAGTTATGGATTTGATATGATTTTGGTGGAACACCACCACGCCCCTCCCCCGCAACTCATGTAAACACCAGTCACTCTCCATAGGAGTTATGAAGGATTGAAGCCAACACGTATACCATGAATTTAGAGCACTGAGGCAGAATTAACAGCCAGATTTGTAGATCAAAAATATCACTTTAATGCAAAATGGTTAAAAGAAAAAAAAAAAAAAAATGAAGAAATCATAAAGCAAAAGGACTAATATAGTGCATAAATGGACATGGAGATTTCGTCTTGGTGGGTGTAAATGGTTATGATTTGTGTAGTGAGAGAGAGAGAGAGAGAGAGAGAGAGAGAGAGAGAGAGAGAGAGAGAGAGACAGACAGACAGACAGACAGACAGACAGACAGAAAGAGGCGAGGGGGGGGGGTAAAATATCCCTTTTTTTTTGAGTTCTTCCCTGGAAGCGCACAGGCAGCTACCAAAATTACAATATAATAAGTCTTCAATTAGTAACTCATCTTTGAACTTTATAGGTAAAATACTGTTAAAAGATTATAAGACAGAAAAATAGAAAGATAGATAGACAGATAGATGGATGGATGGATGGATGGATAGATAGATAGATAGATAGATAGATAGATAGATAGATAGATAGATAGATAGATAGATAGATAGATAGATAGATAGATAGATAGATAGATAGATAGATAGATAGATAGATAGATAGATAGATAGGAGTTTTGATCATTTGGCGGGAGAGTATTGGAGCAGGCATCCTTATTAGAAGGAACATGACGTGTGTGGTCTGTGAAAGATAGATCGATAGATAGATGGATGGATGGATGGATGGATAGATAGTTAGATAGATAGATTCATAGATATTTAGATAGATAGTTAGATAGATAGATTGATAGATAGATAGATAGATGGATGGAAGGATGTCTGGCTGGCTGGCTGGCTGGCTGGCTGGCTGGCTGGCTGGCTGGCTGGCTGGATAGATAGATAGATAGATAGATAGATAGATAGATAGATAGATAGATAGATAGATAGATAGATAGATAGATAGATAGATAGATAGATAGATAGATAGATAGATAGATAGATAGATAGATAGATAGATAGATAGATAGATAGATAGATAGATAGATAGATAGATAGATAGATAGATAGATAGGAGTTTTGATCATTTGGCGGGGAAGTATTGGAGCAGGCATCATTATTAGAAGGAACATGACGTGTGTGGTCTGTGTGGTAATTAATTCAGGTAGAGATTTCCTTTTTCCCCATTTAACTTAAAAGTTGGACCAACATTGGCCCAATGCTGGTCCATCCATACCAACGTTGTGCCAATATTGGGCAAAACTGTAATGCTAACTTGGTCACATTTGCATAATTCCCGCATGTCTGGACCAAGTGTATGATTATGACTGATTGCACCTCTTTGTCTTGTAGACCACAGACCCCCTCCCCACTGCCAGTCCTACTGTAAGTCATAGTTATGTCTATGTGCCAACACAGACATATTGTTTTTCTAGGAATTTTTCTTTCTTTCTTTCTTTCTTTCTTTCTTTCTTTCTTTCTTTCTTTCTTTTTTTCTTTCTTTCTTTCTTTCTTTCTCTCATTTGAAAAGTTTTACACGTAGAAACTCCAAACTTGGCACAAATATACTTCTATGGATGAAGTCTGGTCTTTTTATAATGAACGGTCATGCTTTTCAAAATTATGCAAATAAGGGCTAATTAAAGTTTTAAATCTTCAATATCTTATATACTATATTAGATGCGGTTCCGAGTGTATAGGAGTTCGATAATAGGAAGGTAAAGGTCATCTCAAATTCAAGGTCATGTCAAGGTCAAAGGTCAATTTCAAGCCAAAATGTCATTTTTGAGGTCAAGGTTCACTTCAGGTAGAGGTCATCTCAAGGTCAAAGGTCATTTCAAGGTCAAAGGCCACTCTCGGTGGTGGCTTTCTTCTAGTCATAACTTGGTCAATTTTTATTCAATTTTGATCATGATGAGCTCAAATTGTAACTATTGTAACTGCACATTTTCAAACTTACATGTGGCCTCTAAAGGTCAAAGGTCAAGGTCATTTGGACTTTGGAATTTGCCTCCAGCTATAAGCTTAATGTAATTTGAAGTACCAAAGGATAAATGTTGTAGCATTTAATATTTACAACTTTTGAAGGCACATAGACAGATTTGCTTTGAAGTAAATCTTCCTTTCTAGTTCACGTGGTATACTTGTACACTTGTTGCCAGCTTGAAGCTAACGATACTGACTGATGAGCTTCATCGACAGGTTCAGATGTACATGTACTATATTTGTCACTTTATGGTATAATTTATGCCATACTAGTATAGGTATGGTGCATATATAGGTATTACATCTAACTTAGTCTATCAAGCATGCATGGTGCAGTATATGTTTTTATTTTGAGGTAGTTTGAGGGTAGACAACCACCACCTTTCCCTGAACACAAAGATGTTCATGCCCTCCAATGCATCCATAAGGTAAAGCACATGAAGCCAGCTTTTACTCACAACAATGTCGGTCAGATTCACTGATCCTGTAACCATATCTTCCAGTTACTCATTGCCTGCTTAGATTTTTTTCAACTCTTTCAGTGCCAAATTTTCGACTGAGTCAACAACTTTTCTCTCTGGAACTATAGGCATGCTAGTACTCGAATGAAGGTCTTTTTGCGAGGGACACGAATCTGAGATCCTAGTTATGACTGTGGGCCAACACAGACATATTGTTTTTCTAGGAATTCTTTCTTTCTTTCTTTCTTTCTTTCTTTCTTTCTTTCTTTCTTTCTTTCTTTCTTTCTTTCTTTCTTTCTTTCTTTCTTTCCTTCTTTGTTTCCTTCTTTCTTTCTTTCTTTCCTTCCCTCCTTCTTTCTTTCTTTACGGGCAAATTTGTCCGACATTTCATTTGAAAAGTATTACACGTACAAACTCCAAACTTGGCACAAATATACTTCTATAGATGAAGTCTTGCCTTTTTATAATGAAAGGTCATGTTTTTCAAAATTATGCAAATAAGGGCTAATTAAAGTTTTAAATCTTCAATATGTTAAATACTATAGTAGATGTGGTTCCGAGTGTGCAGGAGTTCGATCATAGCAAGGCAAAGGTCATCTCAAACGTCAAGGTCATGTCAAGGTCAAAGGCCATGTCAATGTCAAAAGTCAATTTGCCAAAATGTCATTTTTGAGGTCAAGGTTCACTTCAGGTAGAGGTCATCTCAAGGTCAAAGGTCATTTCAAGGTGAAAGGCCACTTTCGATGGTGGCTTTCTACTAGCCTTAACTTGGTCAGACAGCCTCACTGGGTGACTGGAATCTCTGTCAGGGAGACATATCAATTTGACTGAGTATTTCTAAGTTGGAGTATACGCCTTATGGTTTTTTTTTTTTTTTAGTTACAGTTGCCAAGATATACAAGTGCCACATTCATCTCTAAGTTCATATGATCGATTCTTTGCCCTGAAGACAGTACTACCACTTCTTTCTTTCTTTCTTTCTTTCTTTCTTTCTTTCTTTCTTTCTTTCTTTCTTTCTTTCTCTCTCTCTCTTTCTTTCTTTCTTTCTTTCATTCTTTCTTTCTTTCTTTCTTTCTTTCTTTCTTTTTTTTTCTTTCTCCCTGAAGAAACACATTTCTTGCAGAGTATATCCTTCCTCCAAGTCAGGCAGATCCTTGGCATTTTGGTCATAATTTGCCATCTGTTTCTCCTGACTGTCATGCACTTGGGAAACTTATGTTTGAAGTCGGTCTGCTGGAAATGGTGGAAGGGAGATTTTCCAAGTGCTGGCATAATGATTTTAAACATTTGTACCTGCTCAGCAAGTGTTGTCCTGAGTTAAACCTTTATGTTGTCCTGAATTAACTTCTTATGAGTGTTGTGCGGTGCAAGTGCCACAGGTTAGGCGTCATAATTTGAGTGTAGTCTGCTGCCCAGAAATTGCAGTAATATTCTACTGTGGCCAGGTATTTTCTCCTCAAAGGAGCATAGAGTCAGCATAAAGCAGGCCTACGCGCTGCCAGGGACAGCTTGGGATTTTGTGGCTGTATAGGGTTTCTTTTTCACCGTAGCCCAGTTGCTGAAAGTTTAGTAATTTTGATGCAATCGTTCACTTCACATTGCTATTAGGCAGCAAACAGACTTTCATTCTCTGTGTAGGTAACCTTTAATATCCAGATGTGACTTTTTTGTTCCTTAAGATCCTTAATTACGCATTTTCTGTTTGCTACCACACACTATACGTGAGGGCTCAAAAATGTCTGAAAGTTTGTCGAGGTAATTGATCAAAACATTCACCATGCTGAAAAATAAGGCATGCGCAAAACACTATTCCACTTGGTTGGGGGTTGCTTCCTGTCACATGACCTTTATCGACCAATAAATGAAGTGAGTTTTTGCCCCGCTTCCCCAATGTCTCCACCTGCAGCATGTGAATACGAGGGGCAAGTTGCGTGTTGGGCCTCCTGCAGGCACATTTTTCATTCCTGCACGCCCTGTAAGTTTGCTGCCCTTTCCAGCTTGGGCTCAAATTTACTTTATTTTCCTCTCACACAAATTAATATACACATATATGGAATACTTTCTCCAGCATTGACATGTTACACCCTCTAACACTGAATGTTTCTTCATCATCAGTTTCATACCTGCACTCATCAGCCTGGTGCACATGCGCAGTTGTCGTATAATAATAATATACTTTATTTTTTTTAAGAGGATGGAGAAAAATAGCCAATGGGTAATACAAATCTCTCTCCTCGGGTAAATACAGATTACATCGGGATGAGTATATGATACATAGAACAGTTTGAAAAAGAAAAAAAAATAGTAAAATTGAAATAAGAGTAGCCAGTAGAAAAGCAGCGATACCAAAGGCAACAGTTACTGATAAAGAAAGTACTACGGTAGATTAATCTCTCTCTCTCTCTCTCTCTCTCTCTCTCTCTCTCTCTCTCTCTCTCTCTCTCTATATATATATATATATATATATATATATATATATATATATATATATATATATTATATTTACATCACGTGCTTAATGCGAATCTGTTTGAATTTCTAAGGAACTGCATAGCAGCATCAACCAGCAAACAGTTACAGCTGTAAGATGCTGCTTGAGTGCCAAATGACAATATATGGGCTTTTTCACAATTTGGTAATCGGTGAAAGTTTTAATCTGAGTTTTCGTCCGTTTGATAAACGTGAAGAACACAAACAGGTTTTTAAGATAAACTTACATGTATTATACTTTGTGGGCGTTTTCTCTAATGTTTCAAAGAGCACAAGTAAGGAAGTGAATGTGATGTTGATGAACAATGAAAAACGACTAATTATAGTTTGCCTGTACTATACTTTTTCTGTTTCTTTAACATGTACTGAAAAGTTGCGTGCATGGTCTGATATCGATGAACAATGATAAATTCTTGACATAAAATACACACGTTTCTTGTTTGAAGCAAACGCTGAAAAGGCTATGCATGTTCTCATATTGCTGACTAAAGAAAAATGAAAAAAAAACTAACAAACAAACAAACAAATAAACAAAAACAAACAAACAAACAAACGAAACCCTTAAATACGTGGGGTTTTTTGAGGAAAAAATTTCTGTATGTAATCTACTACTGTTCAATACTGCAAGAAAAGACTGAACATAACAAGATTAAACACATGCTTTCTTTTTTCTTTTTCTTTTTTTCTTTTTTTTTGTCAAAAGAATAACATGGTTTAGGACATATAGTTTCCCGCCGTCAGACATGGCGGGGAAAATAAAGGGTGTCTAGACCTCATCTGCAGTCCCATACATGGGTTACAACATTACGAGATGTTGAAAGGCCCTGATGGCGAGAAAAAAAGAAAGGTGTTTTATTCAAAAATTAGTATTGGAAGATTTGACCTAAAACATCCAGTTTGTGAATCTTTTAATCAAGTATTATCGACGTATTCATGCCGAATTTTAGGCCAATGTGATGGATGATTTGGAAGTGATATACTTTTTGAAAATGCAGATACCAAAATTGCGTTATCACAATATCAGTGATTGTGTTGAACAGACTTCATCAACGAAGGCAACAGGGGATAGAGAGGAACTCAAAAGCCCATACTGGTTTTTCTCACACAGTTTTTCACGCTCCACAAGGCAGTAAACAATAACGACAAGAGTTTGATTCCTGTGAGCTGTTCTCTATGCATGCTAATGATTTAGTGCTTTTTCCTGTCAAACCGGTCTATAGTGACCATGCAGTCATTCCAAATGTCATGTACTTCATCCATATTATGAAATGTTGTCCCTTCTCAAATTATTTCTATGAAAATTCCAAGATTTCAACCGTTAGAAACCGTCTTTTTTGTAAACTAATTAACCTAATTTAAGTCATCGTGTGAAACAAAAAACAAAAACAAACAAACGAACAAAAATTACACACAGACATTTCACTGGAGAAAGAGCCATCATCCATCACGATGATACTTTTAATGTGATTTTCAGCAAAACGCCCATATACTGAAGGCTGCAGGCACGGCCAAAGAGCCAGCATGCCTTCATGTAATCACATTTTACTAGTTGTCATTCCATAATTATCAGTGAATAGATGCAGTTAATTCCGACAGAGCAAAGGTATTTGTTGTGTTAATAATTTCAGCTTGGTGAAGGAAAATGACAATGTATGCGGTCTAAAATATCCTCATGGAAATTTGAATGCTGGAACTCAACATATTAATAAAACACACAATGACAGCAAAATTCCATAAATATTGTTAGTTTTTCCAAGAAGGCCAAGAATGTTTTATGTTGTGTTAGACAAAAAATCATGAAGGAACGTGCTTCCTTCCAAAAAAGACAAGTGCACGATGATCCAAAGGATCTTTGCCCCCCCCCCCCTCCTTCGGCCGCCCCAATAATTTTAACTGGCACATATTGGAAATATACAATGATAATATCAAGGTGAGCGAACAGTTGAAAATGCGATCTTTTTGTTGAAGGGTACAGCTGCTGGACATGATATACATGTATTAAATCAAATCCCATGCTTGTTCCTTGATGTGATTTGGTATATGCGCAAACAAGAAGTAAGTGCTATAGCGATGGTATCGGAACATGAAAAATATAACACGATATACAAAATTGCAGTTATGTTTGAAATAGGATCTTGTGCATATTACCAGTTGGAACAATTTATTTTGGTAATACAAAAATACTTTGCGTTGCAGATTATTATCTTATCAATAATGAAGCTCGAATATAAATACTAAAGTAAGTATTGTTGACGATGAGGCAGTTTTTTTATATAAAAAAATGTAGCACTTGATTTTCAAAGAGGTGCTAATTTGTGCCAGGGAAGCAATGTGTAGTATACAGTTCATTATTTTATTATATAGGGGTCTGGAAATGTGCTGCCTGACAGCCAAATGGAAGGAGGTCCGGACGAACGGGTGTACGGACAGACACCGACTG
>OZ026627.1:82737390-82824890 GCA_964020975.1 Hermodice carunculata | reverse complement strand
TCGCACACGTTATGCATAATATACACTGTCAAACTTAGCACCCAGATTTTCCCACCCCACAGCAAATGACCTTTTAATTAGAGTGGCAGGTATATTAGCTACACGTGTGCCTTCCCAGTCTGTGCCATTGAAACTTGACTGGCATCGATCTTAAGGACAGCCTTGTATATCGAATTTGCCATTGTCAACGCCTGGCTGAACTTGACAAGAACATGTAACGGCGACAGGCTGCAGTTTGCCGATAAATACACCACTATCTAGCGTGCTCGGCCTGTGAAAACAACGTGTTGTCTATAGACATGGTGTATTAGTTATGCTCAAGTGGTCAGACACTCCTATGAGGTATAGATACTAAATCGCCAATACTGCGAATAAAGAATAGAAGAGAGAGAGAAAAAAAGCCAGCAACCGTGTGACCAATATGATATAAATAAAAGAATTACGGAGGGATGCGCTCGTTTTGTGTGGAAGAAATTTGATTTTCAATGATTTTTCTTCCTTCTTATGAAAGTGCAGATGGTAGTAACAAAAAAGCTTCATGTCCTCATGTTCGGGGCGTTTTTATAGCCCATCTAATTGATCAATATATTTCAATTTTAATTTGCGTACCCAAACATGATCAGCAACTTAGACATTTATGTTAGTATTCATTTATCCGAGATGAAACTGACCCAGCAGCAAGCATGTACATACTGTACAGTGTTCATGTATTCAAAATGATTCTTGCGATATTGTTGTCTTTGTGTTTAATTGACGTATAGGGGAAACAGTGATTCACTTATTACCATCGACACTACGAAATAGTATGGCCAGTCTTGACCTTGATTACGAATTGTATCGGTTATGCAATGTTTGCCCTCTTTTTGTTTTTATGTTGCTTTTTTCCCTCTGATAAATATAACCGGTGCTGCGCTTATTTCAAACAAATGACAAATTATAACGTGAAGAACAATTCAGTTACTCTTAATGCATGTAGAAGCAATAACGGCCGGCGCTTCGCTCATTTTGAAAATTGCAGTAAGTTTGTACACACATAAATTATAGGTTATTTCAGATTTGTAACTCAAGATAAAAAGTCTAAACATTTATAGTAGTACCACCACCACTAATAATAATAATAATAATAATAATAATAATAATAATAATAATAATAATAATAATAATAATAATAATAATAAAATAATGATAATAATAATAATAATAATAATAATAATAATAATAATAATAATAATAATAATAATAATAATAATAATAATAATAATAATAATAATAATAATAAAAATAATAATGATAAGAATAATGATAATAATAACAAATTAATAATAACTATTATTATTATCATCATTATTATTATTTATTACGAAAACTTCCCCTTTACAGCGGAGGCACCAACGGAATGAGGAAAATTCCATGATGCGTCCAAGATATATGAAAGTAATCAGTCTTCCTTTTGTCAAACAAATAATTTGTGTGTTAAGATAAATCTATAGTATCTATAAGTAATAATTCGTGTCCTCCGCACCAAAGCTACAGATGAGCCGCTCATTGGGAAAATTCTAGAAAGCGTAAGGGCATGTACATAAGATATGTTTCATATACAACGCAGAATGTATGTACAAATCAATTACTAAATTGTCAATTCACCACATTTACATACTCTTGGAGATGTTGGTTTGTATAGGGGAACCCCATCAGAGTTGGGGTGGGGTGGGGGTGGGAGTGCAAAGTCGCGCTGGCACAATATTTAGGTTGTAGCGGATCCCGGCTCTGCTTGTTTGACTCTATCTATATGTTTTAATCATTAAGAGAGTCACCATCACGTGTTACTTTGTGGCATTACCATACCTCCCTACATAATTATATACATTGGGGGAGGTCTATTTACAAGAGGTAGACACAGTACGATCATATAAATATTAGTTTGAATGAAGTAGAGCAAGTAGGAATTATAGGACAATAAAAAAATGGCAAAACCACAAAAAAGCAAGGCAATTAATTTAACATAAAAACATAAAAAAGTTTTCTATTTTTTCTTTCTTTGTCTTTTCTTTCTTTCTTTCTTTCTTTCTTTCTTTCTTTCTTTCTTTCTTTCTTTCTTTCTTTCTTTCTTTCTTTCTTTCTTTCTTTCTTTATCTATTTATTTATTCATTCATTCATAAATTTATCTATTTGTTTATTTATTTATTTTTTTAAGTTTTTACGCAATGCAACTGGCCAAGGTGTCTTCGAGAATATTTGAACAAAATTTAAAAGTTACGAAAAAGGTTGTGAACGAGAGAGGCCTATGCACAGCTGATTCCGAAAGTATTCCCGTTGAATTTCAAGCAATTGATTCATCCAATTAAAGACGTACAGTTCAGCAGAGTTTAGGAATGAACAAAACATTTACAAAAATCCAGAATTTTGTTGCAGCGCCAATAATCAACAAATCTGGTGAACAAATACCCAAAATACATTGCAAAGAAGGTTGCACAGAGTCTGGCCTACAACTTCGAGAGGAATTGGAAAATGCAGCTGTTGATGACAAAACCTCAGCCTACTTACATGTCCACTTAGCTAAGATGATCAGACTGTCACCTGTGCAGATCATTTATGGTTTTGACCATTACCAGAATTTGATAACCCTATATTTAACTGCATTTATACTATTTTTCGTCATCATGTGGACTTTGTGTTGATGGTTTGCCGCATACAAAATAAAAATCATTAAAGAGTATCCACTGAAATCATCGGAAGAAGTAACTCCGAGAGATGTTCCCCTGTAACAAGTTTATGGATGATATGAAGGTAGAGAAGAAGCCCCCACACTAAACCGTGAATAAGCCAAGTTATTGTCTCAGCCCAGCCCAGAGACAAGCTGATTGAGGTGTGAGGTCAGAGGTCCGAGGACTTCAATACAGGAATTGTCCTTTCCGCATTCAACTTGTTAAGCCACCCTGGTATCCTGAATCAAAATTTTCATTTTAATCAATTTCTTCGACAAATTGCATGGATATGTTAAAACTGTATAGCCTACAGATGTTGACAAACACTAGCAAGCAACTTAATGAAATAAAGCTGTCATCAATAAAACTTCTTTCCAAAGCTTCAAGTTTTACCTCTCTACATTTTCATGTTAAGTGCACGCGTGGAATTTGTATAGAATGTCCTGTGACTTAATCAGAGGGACACACTTCACTAAGCATGCTCAGCTGAGATGGCTGCTTGGCTTATTAGGACTTAGTTTCGGACTGAATCAACGGCTGTGCTCGTATAAATTGGGCGCTTAGCACTAAGACCACGCCAAGGGTAGTCGTTGACGTGGAGCATGTAGTCTTGATAAGTCTCACCAACGGTTCTTAACTCTTTCAGTGCCAATCACGTGCAAAGTCGATCTAATTAAATGACACAAGTCTGAATTATCATTAGGATCCTAGATTCGTATTCGTCGTAAAAAGACCTTTCATTCAAGTACAGGATGCCTATAGATCCGGAGGAAAAAACCCCATGCAGGTCAACAGTTCTTGTCGGTGCGCATTGGGCGCATTGCGCCCAATGCACGCCGATAAAAGCTGTTCACTCAGTCCACAATTTGGCATTGAAAGGGTTAATCTGATTCAAATTGCTTTCGAAATTAGTTACATTTGACCATCCACTTTGTTTCTGTCGATTGAATGGCGGAAGGTTACTGAACAAAGGTAACTCCTGATCAACAAATTAAGGTGCAGAGGTCGAGGTCGCCAGGTGTGTCCCTGTATGATTTGTAGCCATTGGGGGGCTTTTTTTTTGGACGATGCGTATTTCAAAGCGCTACTGATTTTTCAAGGAACTTGATCAAGTAACAGAAGGCTCTAGTATTGCATGCACCCCCCCCCCCCACGTTTGCATCTAAAGATATGCAATGGATCAGCCTCGTCGAGTTACCCTGTACCTTTGATACAATGCACAGAATCGGTAGATTTCTTGGTGTGGTATTGTCACGGGTTAAGGGGAAAATAGTGGATGTGAACGTGCTGGCATTCTACTTAAGTAACGCAGTCTGGTCTTACCAATTTAACACAAAAGTTTTTTTACACTTTTTTGTCTCACTTCTTGCTTGCTCAATTTCTAAGGTTTAAAGGAAAATGGCACAAATACGGTATGCTGTGTGGTCTCTCTTTTTTAAGAAGTTTTCTAAATAAAAGTTCAAATTCTTGTTTTTTCTACATATAGTTTCTTTTGATACAATATAGCTATGTTTGCATTTCTTTCATCATGCCATATTGAACGTTTCTCTTGTCGTTCCCTGATTGGTTGAATTATAGGTGATTGGTGCCTAATCTGCATAGTAAGCTTCTGTGTTGATACGTCGCCTTCGGTTTGGCTGCGCAAGTCAGTCTTTGCCATGTAAATGCGGCTAGGCTTACTGACAGTTTTGTGCGAGGATTTTAACGGATATTTTATGACTGAAGTAGAAAACTGGGCAAACACCACCCGAGCAGAGTTATATTCCAATACACTATTTACGTCCATACCTCATGGATTTATTTTTGTACAAAAGTACATATTTTGTGCCTATGTCAATTTTAGACCATTCAACACATTATATTGCCTAAAGTATGATTTAACATCAAAGACTTACGACCATGCATCTTGACAAGAAAGTATATGCTTTGTTTATTTTGACGTCTGCATTTTCATCAGGCAGAGTAAAACTAAAATATCAAATGGCAAACACTGACACGACGGTAAGCGGTTGCGTGACCTGGTTAGCACATGCCCTTGAGAACCTAACCGACAGTTATGTCAATAAATTAGAAAACAAAATGCACATTGTGGTTTTATTGCCTTGTTACATGAATCTGCCACCCACCACCCACCCTTTTTGTTCTGGGTTACAATAATCATATACATGGTGCCTTTGCCTATGATTTTAGGGTTTCCCACTGAAGTTGCCTTGGAGAATGTCGTCTGCGTCTCTAGTATGAAAATTGTTGTTGAAGGCGCCAAATCTGCGCAGCCGAAAGCTCTTGACTCATTGTGACAAGGTACGGGCCATAATTCATATCAGATGATACATCTAAGTGGTGATTTTTCTTCGGAAGGCATACCCGCAAAGTCAAATTGCTATTCCCATGGGTTTTCCAATTGTGCTAATGTCATGGGCCAGTCGAACTTTATCAGGTCATCCTTAATTATGCTCTGAAACAACAAAGACATGGGTGCCCCCTGATGTCGGTACAAAACACTGCTCTATGGACCATGACTGCCAAGTCCGCGAACAGCTGCAATCCTAAAACAAATGGGTTAGCTATCAGCTCACCTCTGTCCATGAGACAGTTTACACAATTAACCTGGGTTTATATCATATCTCTCATCTACACTGCCCTTCCTCGTGAAAAGAGTCCTGCATACGTACTTAACAGATCTCTATGACGTGAGAGAGAAGTCCGTATGTACGTACAGAGATACACTGCCCTGATTCACAAAAGAGCAGTTTGACTTAGGAAGAGGACTGAGGAGTATTTGTTACAAAGAGTCCTCTTTCACCTCTAAGCTTATGAGGGGTTCAAAACTCTTTATAATTCTGGCAAACGTCACTTTCGTGAACTGTTAGTGGCTTCTTTGGAACATTCACACATGCATGGATGTATGCATACATACATACATACATACATACATACATACATACATACATACATACACACAGAACACGAGAATGTTCTCGCACCAAATTTAGTGTCATTTTTGGAAACTCTTCTTTTGGCATGATGATCAGTTTTAGGTCCCTTTCCTGGGGCAGAGTATCCTCTTGAAGATATTTTAATAAATTTGTATACCACGTAACTGAAAACATTCCATTTAGTTTATCCTCGAAGTCTCTTTCTCTCTCTCTCTCTCTCTCTCTCTCTCTCTCATACATGCATATATACATACATACATACATACATACATACATACATACATACATACATACATACATACATACATACATACTTGCACAATGTGTCACGCGGGAACACTAGGTACCTATCTAATCAGAGACACACAAACTAAAACATACAACCTGACTTATAACCGAGAATACACACTTGTAACTGTGGATAAATTTGTGTGGCAAACGCCGGGGGCAACAGGAGTTATCTGTTGTGTTTTTTTTTCACTGATCAGCATAGGACACAAAGTCACATGTTTTTTCACAATAACAGGGGCAAACCTCGTAACGAATTGGGGTTACTTTAACATGACTTTTAAATGACATGCGAGTTCTTTCATATGCAGTACAGTAGAAGAGTGGGCACCGTCCCCAGTGAGGTTCTGTTCTCAATTACTAACAGTTTTATCCCCCCTCCATAAATTTGACCCCGGTTGTTGGTGCTTACAAACCCACAGAGTCACACAGACACAAACACATATATGCTTGATATTCATATATATATATATATATATATATATATATATATATATATATATATATATATATATATATATATATATATAGAGAGAGAGAGAGAGAGAGAGAGAGAGAAAGAGAGAGAGAGAGAGAGAGAGAGACAGAGAGAGAGAGACAGAGACAGAGAGAGACAGAGAGAGACAGAGAGAGAGAGAGAGAGAGACAGACAGACAGAGGCGGGGAGGATAAAATATACTTTTTTTTTGCAAGTTGCCCATGGGCATCCAGGATGTTTTCTCAAGTTGCCCCCGAACCCAAGGATTTAACCATGTTGTCTGATGTAAATAATTAATAAAATAATTGTATACTTAGTCACACACTTGGTAATTTCACAGCGAGCAGTGTTTGTGCAATTGATTTACCTTACCGCACTGAAAAAAATATTGATTGTTGGAATAATGAGAGATTTATGCATCCAGGTTAAATTTTTTTTAGAAAAAGGTTAAAATGTAAAAGTTGCTGGCTAATTAATGTGCAATATGGTATTAAAGCATTGCCTGCAGAGCCAACGAGTAAAAAAATTTCAAAATTTCTATTTTCAATTCACAAAGAGAAACCTGAAATTTTAAATTTCATTTGCATAGTCATGAAGGCCGATCAAATGACTTAAATCTATGTGTATACCCGGCACTGGACAGTGAGCTGGTTCTGTGCTGTCAAACCAAAACCTCTGTGATTTGTTTTGATCCTGAAATCAACGATGCAAAACGTGACAATTAAGAAATAAAAAGTATTAATTATGACACAAAAATATGTAATTACATGGTAATATGACAAAACCAGCAGTTTATAAAATTATGAATTACAAAACACAATGTCGTATTGACGAGATACCAAACGTAATTATGGGATACAAGCATGTAATTACGATACAATTTTGTCATGGTGTGATAAAAGGTCTCATATAGAAGATAATATGAGCTCGTAATTACCAGATACAAAGTCAAAATCATAATTCCCAGATACATATGTGTAAGACAAAAATTGCAATGGCCAGATAAATCCGATTTAAGACATATAAAACTATGATTGGGTAAGAGAAATTAAATCATGATTTTAGGCCAAAATTTTATGCGTTATAGGGTTCCAACTGTCAACTGGATATCCACTTGCTATGGAGGCGTAATTGTCGTCTGGACACCAACGTAGTACAAGGGCATCATTTCACTAGGATAGCCACATGCTGCACGAGCGTATATTTTCTCACAAAAGATAGGCACATGTTGTAGGGTTTTATTATCACCAGGATACGCACACGCCGGTGGGGCGTATTTGCTAACCGGATGCGCACAAATTTTAGGCGCGATCGTGAGTCACGCTGGAACACCCCCCCCCCCTTCAAAAAAAACCCCGACAAAAAAAAAAAAAAAAAAAAGGAAAAGCTTACAATTGTTCATTCTTTTTATACAACACATGCATTGTGACAATATGGACCATGCCCATACATACATACATACATACATACATACATACGCATAAATAATAGAGGGAAACATTATGGCTGTTAACTGATTCTCCAGGAATATTGCTGGTGAACAAAAACAGTCACTTGTATACGGCTTGAATCAAGAATAGAAGAACTACATAGACTTCCAGAAAATTTAGATATCCCAGTTTGAATTTACATCCAATGCGCACAGCGGTACAGACCTGTGGGTTTTTTTCAAACAGGGACCCACCTGTAGGCACAAAACGAGGCTATCATTGCAGGAGTCCAAACAACTGATTTGACAGGCTTCGACACGGTACTCAACTTCATGACCAAACCTACAAGACTTACGTTTACACTGTGAGTGTCTGCATCCGTTTACCTGACGAGTCATAGATGGGCCTGCGTGCCAAGGTGGATAAATCCATATCCATCATTAGCAAAACTCATGCATAAGGCGGAAAATTATCGTGCACCTAATAAGTAATTTAAGTAACACCAAGTAGAAATAACATCAATCATATTAAACTATACACTGGTACAATGACAACTAATGACTTGACACTAGGTAAAGGTAACACCAATTATATCAAGTTATGTACTGATACAACAACTTTTAATGACAAAGTGCAGTGGTTCCCCCTCTTATAAGGTCCCTTTCACAACAGGCCACCCATCTTGAAAGGCCAGCATTCTTGTGCAGAAAGTATGGAATTTCCATTATATTCTCCCCCTCAAGAGAGGCCACCCCCTCTTATAAGGCCACTTTTGGACTGCATTTGAGGCCGCCTTATAAGAGGGGGACCACTGTACCCTTTATGCCTGTGTCTTATTGGGTGAAGTTGACACCAAGAAGGATAGGTGGGATATTTGAAAAAAAGTCCTGTCCTTAATCCAAATACTATTGTAATACTTTTTCGCTCAAATCAACCCAAGACTGACGGGATGCACATTGTCGTCTGCTTCATAATTCTCGAAAATAGAAAATGACCTTTGGTGAGAATTGTGGATAAGACCCATCAGGACATCATGGTCAAGGTCAACAGCTTTCATTGGTTGAGCGCACTGCTCCAAGCCCGCGCCAAGAAAAGCTGTTGATTCAGTCCTATTCTAACAAGGAAATGGTTAAATTCGTTGGCAATATTCAAATTTTTGTTTTGCTGGGAAATTATCCTACGTTAACGTCACCAAGTAAGCTACTCATGTGGGTGTCGCTCTTCATATAAAAATGGCGGGACTGGTAGATATGGCGCAATAACTTTTAACATGTGTCCACAGTTTGTCAGACAAAAAAATATATTAGCTTTCGCCACTATGCCCTATGTTCTACATTAAAGTTTGAAAATATCATTTTAGTTTGTGGGCCTGAACAAACCGGCTTCCACAATTTTGGATCCACGAGGAAGCTGTTGGTTTTAACGGTGCATGCTGGCAAAATGTTGTAGGTTTGGTCACAAAAATTTTAAATAATCACACACACACACACACACACACACACACACACACACACACACACACACACACACACACACATATATATATATATATATATATATATATATATTTATATATATATATATATATATATATATATATATATATATATATATATATATATATATATATATATTTACATATATAGACCACCGATACCAATGTTTTGTGAGCTTCACACCACTACTGTACAGGTTTGTTTAGCGTCGATTACAGATAGCAACCACCCTTTGAATAGCTATTATACTGTTGCGAAGCAAATAAAAATAATAGATATATACATGTACAATTGAAGTCGAAACATATATAAACCCATTTAGTGTCATCAGATCGTTACTAATTGATAAATGAAGCATATATTAACCACATGACATATACTTGGAATGTCTCCTAATTACACGATCTGGCAGATATGTTGTGTCCCGAGAGACATATCCATATTATAAACATCTCATGATCACCTCCCTCTTGACTCGGCAAAGAAAATTTAGTGAAACTCTAAATTTTCTCCATGGCAATTTACGTCATTCGTATGAATTTGGCCCTCTTTGTGCAATTATTGGTCGGTCTCACGTTGCAGTGGTATTTGAAATAGCGCTTTGGAGTTCAGCACTGTCTTTCGTCGAAGACCTTACGAATGTCATGATAGCAAATTTATGAGCACTCTAGAGCTGTTACGACGTTTCATGCTCTCATTTGAATCAATCTAGCTGACATCTATGTCAATTGTTTCGAGGAAAGTAAATCAGTGCTTGGTGGCCATGAAGTGTGGACTGCGGCGCTGTGTGTAGCTATTATGTGTGGTTACCTAATGCAACTAGGCGAGTTCTACACACTGGAAATGTACGCAAAGGGAGTGGCTTCCTTTAAACAACCCAGATGGTCGGTCCCGGTCCACATAAATCAACATCTACAGTTATTGTAATGTGTTTTTAAAATAACTTACACCAGCATATCAGGACAAATGCTTAGGGGGTAAATAAAAAAATATTGTTTAAAATGTTCCCTATTCTCCGAACTAAAGTCCGCTATGATGTAACGTCGTTAAAGCATGGAACTGTCATATGCCTGGCCATTCGTTGTTTCCCCGAGCAGCCTGTCTGACTTCAAGACTCTTAAGCAATTCGTCTACCTCCTTACTTATCTCTTTGATCCCGTCGAGAAGGTTCGTATGAAGAAGTCCATCATACAAGAAGACTACATTTAGTGATAGTCCTTCTTTAAAAGTTTGTTCATAAGAATGCATACTCACGGTAACCATGCATTCAAAATTGCAACATAGCTGACACCAGCGCGACACTAAATTTGGCGCAAATAACTAAACACCACGTGACCAGTGCAGGTTTTTTTGTTTTTGTTTTTTCTTAGAAATACAAGACGGCGAGTCTTCTCATTCACATTCATAAAAATAAGTTGCTTTACTCAAATGTGAAATCAAACAGGAAAATGAACAACAAATTTTGATGTTGGGATCAGCACATATCAGTGATATTGTTGCACGCTGTGTGCTGACATTACATAAATATATTATGTGATACAAAAGTGTAACTCAATCGCATACAGCTTCTGACTTCGTGGTTTGACTGTACACCAAAGAAAAATATTTTTCTTTTAATATATTGTATCAATATCAGAGACGTGAGTCCCACCTTAAACTTAAGCTATTGGTATAGGTATAAGGTCACCACATTACAACATCCCCATATCACATTCCGCTTGTTCCAAGTCTCTTTTTTATATTGGAAACATTCTTTTGCATTAGCACCCCAAAGCTCGGGATGCTGGTATAAGCACACAGCTCGCTATTGTTCTACATCTAGGTGAACAATCCACGAAATTTGTTGTTGTATGCTAACCTCTTACAGCAGGAGAGAAACTTTACATCACAGGAGCAAAGGACATATTTGCACAGAAACACATCTGCATTGCTCGTTAAAAAAATATGTATGGACTCACAGCTTAAGGAAGTAAAAAGTTGCTGTTTGCCGTATTGCTTCCACCCTTTCCCACGCATACTGGCGAAAAATTAGTAAATAGTCGTCTACTTTATTGATTATTTTATTAATTTTAGTGTTTATGAGAAAAAAAAAATTAATGAATGAATGAGAAACATAGACGTGCCATATCAGAATAGCCTATTAGAAGTCAATAGTACTCGCGGGGGGGGGGCATAAGCACCCAACCCGCCCACTAGCTGTTGACTCAGTCCTAGTGTGACAAGGAAGGTATAATGTATATGTAAAATAAATTATCAACGGTGAAATGAGCATACAAAGAAAAAATCAATCAAATGTTGTCCTTTTTTTCTGTTTATTTTTCAAGGAAGGCTCCTGACAAACCAGTGTTGTAGCATTTGTGTGTACAGCGTACATCCACACTGCAAAGCCAAAGTGTTCAAATTTGTCTTCAAGCTGGCAGTTGGAAACAGCAGCACGAAAGAATCGCAGAATAATGCACCAATGCACCAGGTATCAAAATGAATGAGTTTCGTAAAGGAAGACCGACAGCATCGTAACATCTGTACGTTCTAACTTGCTCAGTTTTTTTTTTACAAAATATTAAAAGCAGACGTCAAATATAAGAAAATGCAATTTGATTAGTTTTTTTTTTTTTTGGAGATAGGCAATGCTGTAAAGAACATTGAAAAATAAACACATCCATTGTCACTTCCATCTGTGTGGTTAAGTTTCCTAATTACAAAGGCCCGGGGGCAAGGTGTGCTCTGCGCGCCACGCTTAAACTACACAAAGGTCACCACGGTCAGCCTGACTCATTGTCCATTTGTAAAAACACAATGTGCGTGGATAACATGTACCACCAGATATACAAGAGCATAACATCTACATGGGACGACAAAGCGCAAAGGATATTCAACGTATAAAGTCTTTTCGTTTTCAGAGTTTTATCCATCACTCCAATAACATTAGCATGGCAATTTGTCGACGCTTGTACAAAAATAAGATACACCCCATCGAAACTAAAAAGACACGCATCATGTTTTTTTTTACGCACTGTAAATAAACTTATTTTGGCATGTATAAATTTTCACGGCTTTTTGCATTTTGTGTGTTTTACAGTTAATATATTTCACTGAAGTTCTACTTTCACTCCTACGGACATCGTTCTCATTTAACTTGTATTGAAATACTCTTTTCTTGTGTATGTGTGTGTTTGTTTAATTGTTATAATTGTGTGTTAGAAGCTAAATAAGTGAACAAATATACCGCAAAATTAAGGGAATGTACAGTACCAAATTTGAACTCATTTTCTTCGAGTACAGTCATTACAATATTGCATGAAAAGAGAAGCATCAAAGCTGATTAATCTTCTCATTAAATGAGCAATATTTGAAGCCTTTTGTTTTTCTATCAACTTGCATGATTTACTCTTATATTGGATTGACTTATACCCACTCTCTTCGAAGGTGCGTTAAGGATGTGGTTCGTCTCCGTGTGCAGCCGAAGGGACTAAACTTGTGCTTTATAATGTCATGTTATATTTCAAATTTATCATTGCAAAACAAACCAGAATAAGTTCCAAGCCCCGCTACAAAGTATCCGGTAATAGCTGCAATTTTGCATTGAGAATACAGTGACAAGAAACCAGAAGAAACTATCACATATATATTAGAGTATAACCTGTCAGCAAAATATTGGATGTACATACATGTATTTCGAAACAATACAATGCCATTCTCGCTTAAGCCGCCAGACGCCCCTGGGAAAATACGCATGTCAGGTCCTTAATGCTATTGTTGCTTGTGGTTTTTCTTCCCACCGACACAATTTGAAAGCAATCATAGCCGGTCGTAATGATTATTAAAACAATCATGACTGTGATTACACTAATACTTCTGCAAGTATCTGAGTGAACATATAGTTGGAATAAAACCAGCCATAACAGGGACTAAATGGCCGCGACGTTGCCACAATGATGAATAGGAATGAATCGTCGTGTAACAATATAGTATCTTCAAACCCCTAATATGAAACAATTGTGTTTTTCCCACATACTCTGTGTTTGCAGGTCATTTCCTTTATTCAAGGACCTTTGGTTAGATTTTACGTGTGGTGATTTCGATTATTTCTTATGTCGTTTCGCCGTCTGTCTTTTTGGGCTTTAATAACTAAAGACCATATGCCTTGGTTAGGTAGCAAACAATTCTGTTTGGGCTTATTCACATGCCTCAAACAAACTTTTCCAGATGTAATAGAGTTGTAAATGGGGTCATAATTTGCCTCGATTCGCCAAACCCTGTGTCTAGACAACAAAGGCAGTTCCCTACGAGTATTGTCCTGTAGAAACTTTATGCCCCAATATTACTCTCGACGGGCGGAAAGCGCGCACATGTTTATTGACGTGTGTTGACGCCGCCTTTTGGCATTATAGAAATACATTCACCTGAATGGCAATGTAGGATGGATCCCAGATCAAAGGAACCGACGACTGCATTATATTGCCAACCAGGTAAAATATGCTTGATCAACTTTGAGAATTTAGGCAATATTACAGCTGGAGTGGCACAACGCACACCTCGTATACGAACAAAGTATTTATTGAATGTTTCGTCTGCCTTGGGTTTAAGTGAATCTTGACCTCTGAGGGTCCTTGTAAGTTGAATCTCTTGGGCCATCAGACAACACCAAGTGGACAATAAGGCCAGACTAGTTTCTCAAACACACTTCAAGTGTAATTAAATGTAAAAAAGACCTGGGTCCACACAGAGCTTATGCACCTCCTCATGCACATTTTATGTCAATTATCCATATCTACAGCGTCAACTCTTTTGACACCCAACACTCGCCGTTTTCAATGTAGTCTCCCACTCTGAATATTACTGCTTCGCATAACTCCGTGGACACAATAAAGTATACTGCATTTATTTTTTTCGTAAAACTCCAGCGGCTTCCTTTATTTTTTTTCCTGACATATGATAACTGCACCGAATCTCAAAATATAACTTTCCGCGCATGCAGTGGGCAATGGTTGGCAGCAAAAGAGACCAGACTTCACTGGTAAGTATATTTTTGTAAAGCAAATGCATTATCACGCAATGACATTTCAGAAATATGGGATGATTGACAACAAGAAGGACCGGTATAAAATGAACCGGAGTCCATCTGAAACTGAACACACAATAATTGACCATGTTGTCCTGTCATTTGAAGACATTCGTGTAGCAAATGACATGTAACAGCTTTGATACATCTGTGGTGTATTATTTAGAAACGGTGTAAGTGGTTTGTTGTATGTGGATTCGCTTCAACCCATGAAAGATGCCTTTGGTGTTTCGAAAAATAATTGCCATTACTTGCAGGACACTGGGTATATTCTACCGTTGATACCTTATACTCAGAATGGCCATTTGGATCAGTTGCTTAGTCTTTAATTTCAATATATATATATATAAATATTATATATATATATATGATATATAAATGTTATATATATGTAATATTTTTATATATATAATATATATATATATGTGTGTGTGTGCATATATAATATGTATATTGAAATTAAAGGCTAAGCAGGCTTGAGTAGGCAAACAAATACATATCCTTGAAGCCTTCTGTCACACCATCATGTATGTTGCCAGTGTCTACCACATAAGATGAGAAATTGAGAATACGCACACATCTAATACAGATGTGTCAATGCCACCTTCTTTCCAATACAAAATTATAATGTTAATCAATAAAACAAAGCGCTGTTTGTTGGAGAGTCTATCAATCTCCGTCCATTTAACCAAATTAGTGGCATTTAATGTTTCAATGATTGTGGAATATTTAAGTTCCTTAGGACAGAATATAACCATACGCGACATAAATCTAATAAATCTGCGCCTAATAAATGCAGAAGTTCATAAATACAATTGTACGAAACAAGAGTATTGAACATATTGTTTTGTAACTAAGAGCAAATGTCACATTTTTCCAGTGCTCTTTTTCGTTCGTGTATATCAATGTATATATAATATGACGAGTGCGAGACTGCAAATTAATTTTGGTCATATTTGTTTTTCCAATATAAACTTGATCTAATCCTTTAGCTGCAGAAAGTCCTTATAACTAGAAGCTGCTATACTTTATCAAAGTGCCATCGTGCCTAAAGTAAGTAGAAGTGACCTCTGATAAAATTATTTCGTAACAAATGCCAATGTAATAAAATTTTCTCTATGCCTTTGCACCATAGATGCAATAAACTGCGCAATGAAACAATAAAGCAATAAAGTAATCATTGCAATGGTATAAGGAATGAACGAAAGCAATAGGACAAATAAGCCCAGCAATATCAACTTTCTTTCATCTGATCCACAAGCTTTACTGCAAATCAGGATAGTGGCATAAAATTTTATTGGGACCTCTTCTGTATGTTATTAAAATTGCCTGGAGTCGAAAAAAAAGTTGTTGACTGCACGGTGATAACACGTTTGTTGTAGTCCATGTTATTGTCACACAAGTTTGTAGTCTTTTCATCCTTCATTCAAGTATCATTACACCTGTTTATCCACGTTTCTCTGATTGCCTCAGTCAGAACAAGAAGCCTTTTGCGGGCTCCACGTGAAGTATTTCAGGTGGTCATATACTCATTGTTTTATTATTTAGTCCTACGAGATTTAACTGCACAGTTTTAAGGTAAGTTTCTGTTGTCGGCAGATAAAGCAGCTGAAACTGAT
This sequence comes from Hermodice carunculata, assembly GCA_964020975.1. Lineage (NCBI taxonomy): Eukaryota > Metazoa > Annelida > Polychaeta > Eunicida > Amphinomidae > Hermodice > Hermodice carunculata. Next base: position 82,808,876 of record OZ026627.1, on the reverse strand, counting down.
GTTAAAATTGAAAATAAGAACAGCAGAAAGAGGACAGATTTGTAGTGTGAGTAAAATGAACAGTCATGAACTGAAAGATTAAGGCTTCATTCCTGCTTCAGTGACATCCTATAAATGGTTATTGCTTCCAACCTTTGACCCCATAACACCGATAGAATACAAGTGTCATCGCGCTTATTAGTCGGACTCTTTGATGCCTGCACGTGTGTTTATTTGAACAACTGTTAGCATGACAACGATAATTGCGCGTGTTAGGACACATCGACAGACCTTGAAACAAACCGGAATCTCAATGGCCATCTTGATCAGTATTTTAAGGAGTCTTCATGCCAAAACAATTGTTCATGCGCCTCATATAAAGGTACAAAGAACATACAAAGAGACAGTTGGTTGAATAACGTGGATGGTGGTCACCAACTATGGGTTTACCTTGTGGCGCTGTTAGGTACGTCCGGCTGTGAAGGACAGTAACTGGCCATTGAAAACGTCGTGTGCTATCCCGCCCGAAGAGCACAGCAATCACAATAAAGACGTGTCCCACGGAGAGGTCGATTTGCAAATTCCCAGTGAATGGTCAGGTGCGTGTGTCGTACATCCAGAAGTGCATTATTTTTCACTGTGAAATACTCAGAATCACTCGTAATGCTCAAAAGCAAGTAGGGACTCAAAGTGCTATGATGGCCTACTTTACCTTAACGCGTCACCCTCAAAATGAGGAAATAGAGTGAGAAAGAAATAGGGGTAATTAATGGACATACGCACCCATTGTCAGGTCGACGCCCTGGGCTATATTGTGACTAGAACTGTGTTGGTATCCTTTTTGAGCTTCCAAAGTAATAAAGAAATGTAATGCGCACTCTGAGGCAATAATATACCGTAAACTTAGCTTCGGCGCATTGGCCTCTTTCGCTGGTAGCATAAAACTGTGAAAACTAAAAAAAGCACGATGAAAAGGTATCTAAACATAGATTTTATAGCAACTATGTTTCAAATAGTGAAACTAAAAGTTCAGTCAAGTGCCTGAAAAAAAAGGTGAAAATTTATACCCGTGAAAATAACTACATTGTGCATTTGCGATCGCAATGTCTTGGTGGACAAATGGGTTGGGATTCCACATCAAGACACACACAGAACAAACACTCGATACAAAACTTTCCGGTCTTCTTAGATAGGGAGGAATGGATGAAACTAAGAAGATACATCTCCACCCTGTTTTCCAGTTTTAGTCGGCTTAGCGTCTCCGAGTTTTGCTCTGTAGATATACTGTGAATACATTTATTTTCAAGGGCATCACGGCTTTTGCATTTTGGGCATCTAACAGACTTTATATTCACAATTTCAGTTTTATTCCCAATGAATGCCATGTTGAAAACTTTTTTTTCACTGCGTTCTTAATTTCACAGTTTTGAAGCATCGACGAAATCAGGGAAAATAAGGACACAGCAAAATTAAATTAATTCACAGTATACACTATATATGAAACAGCCGAAAACATGTAAACCGGTATTTGTTGATGCCTCAGATGTGGTGAATGTTAATTTTTCTGCTGTCTGGGTTAATATGCAATGGGCACAATAGCAATAACAATCTGTTTTAAGCAATATGTTTACCTTTCGTAGGCTGGAAGACTCAGAGTCACATGTCCCTATATTTAGACCACGGATTAAGTGAACATATAACTATATTTGTGTTAGAAAGTCGGTTCCATTTGCCTCAGAAGCAAACCCAAGCTGCGTACTTTGTCTACTTCGCTGTGTTATAAAACGGAACTTGGTCTGCTTTGCAGGCAACGCTCCCGGAGGCTCCAGCTATAACATCAGACATGTTGTTGTAACAAGGGCCCCCTTTTCTATTATAGCAATACATTAATGGTTAGCAGATGTATAGGTGTGCAGTATAGTATATCTATCTACCTATATATATATATATATATATATATATATATATATATATATATATATATATATATGAGTGAAAACAGAGCATATAGATATAGATCATAAAGTGAGTATTTCCTACGAAAACATTATTTGCACACACACACACACATATATATGTATATATATATGTATGTATGTATATATATATATATATATATATATATATATATATATATATATATATATATATATATATATATATATATATATATATATATGACACAAAAAGCCGAAAAAGGTAGAAAAAAGCCAAAAAAAGACGAGCAAAAACACAAAAACAAAAACACACAAAAAACAAAACAAAACACCCCCCAAACCTCCCCCCCCGCAAAAAAGGGGGAGGGAGGTTGCCACCAGAATTTTGTTTTTTTTGCCAAAGGGCCTTTAGTAGTCTGTCGGGCCATGGGAATGTTTGGAGATTAAGACAAAAAACTGTGGATTTTGACTTATTGGGAATAAAAGATAGGCACTTTTCTCATTCTATTTTTTTTATGACAAGTTACAAAAGTTTGGGCCAAACACGAACACTTGGGGTTGGTGAAGGTGTGCCTCGTTTTTTCAAATCTGTCCTTGCTGTCTGCATGTCATAATGCACACTTGCCTTGATTGCTCTGCCCTGTCTTGACGTTATTCATGCAGCTGCCTCTTTCTCTCGCTGTACCATATCTTGAGGTCATTCTATACAGCTGCCTCTTTCTGTTGTGGTACCACATCTTTGCGTCATGCTCTACAGCTGACTTTGTCACTTGCAGTACCATATCTTGAGGTCATTCTCTGCGTTGGTCTCTTTCCCTTATTCTGTCTTTGGAGCCAATTTTCTACAGGTGCCACTTTCTCTAACTGTACTATATTTTGACGCCTTTGGTCCAATTGCCCTTGTAGAGGGATTCCTCTTATTTACCTAAATTATCTTTTCTTCCCATGTTTCTATACGCAATTGTGACTTCTGTCTACAGTTCCTGTACCCACATTTGGCTAAAGAAGCCTTGTACTTGGCAAAGAAAGTGATATAGACAAAGACAAAAACGGATATGGAGCGTAGAGGACTGGGATTATTGTTTTCCCCTTTTGGGGCCAGACTCAGACGAAGGATGCAACACTGTTGCATCTGTTTGTATAAGAATATGGATCCACCTTGGCAATGGCTAGTCATATAACTCAAACTGTGTCCAACTTAGACGAGAAGCAACTGAATGTGTTGATATCATTCTAATAGAGTATATTGTGAAGCTTGCAACGGGCAGCTGTGTTGTAAGAAATAAAAATTGACAGTTGTATTAAATGCAGACTTGTTTAGAGATGGCGCACCTTTTAAATTTTGGTATATTTTAGAGGGTATTGAAGGCTTGACTCCGCCACTCAATTGTTTAGCGGATACAATGGTGTTGAATTTTCTAGCAATATCCAGATTTTACCACGAGTCATGTTTACTTTTATACATTCAAGTGTATACGCATATGAAACAATCATACATACCTATTTCAGTATTCTTTGCCGCTTCAACGAAAGGGACATTTACCCTGCCTTTTTGTTTTGCTCCCTACTCGTTTTTCCCTTCACTTCCGTCTTATTTTGCTTTATTATTTAGTTGTTCTTTCCCTAGTGCAGAATATTTGACATTTTTTGTCTTGACAACAAATGTCAAACATAAAGCAGATTCACTTTATTTGGTAAACCTTTTTCCGTTTTGTTCAGGTTGAAATCTCAATTTTAGTCTGCCATTTCGGCATGAGCCCTATTTGCTCTTTATCTGCCCGAAAAGTGTCCCTTTTTAAAATTAATTGCCCTGCCCTCTTCACAAGCTGCATATGCCATTGTAATCAATATAACGGTGTATGATCACCTTTATTGATTGACTTGTATGGTGCAGAAAAAAAAGTGAAAACTACTTACAACTCGGACATGGGACATATTGACTGTTCACATGTGGATATAGTTCTTTCTGGCATATGATACCATTATTTTGCCTGTTCCAGGTTGCAGGTAAAAGGATTTTAAATTGAAAATATGAATTTCATATTTGTAAAAATTAATATAAATGTTTGACAGTTTAAATGATGACATTACGTCACATGGAAACTCCATGGGTGTAGTCCATGGTTCGGTATACATGAACAACAAATGAGTTAACAGCTCACATTAAGTATTAACTGGTAAACATTTAGTCCACATGAACCATGAATTGGTTAACAGCCAATGCACATAAACAATAAATAGGTGAACAGTAAATGCACATGAACAATGAATGGGTGAACAATAAATATACATGAACCATGAAGGGGTCAACAGTAAATGCACATGAACAATGAATGAATTAACAGTTAATATACAATGAACAAAGAAGAGTTGACAGACATGTTGACAGGTTTGCACTTGCAGTTGAAAACAAATCACAATCTCAAACCCAATAACATTAAAAATCAGCTGAACATATTACATATTATGAAATATCTCCTATAAAAATATAAATGATTGGAATAGGTAATAGAAAGAAAGGGACTGTTTTGTCTTAATGAATATTGATTAAAGTCACGGAATCGGAGAAAAATAGAAAGCATTACTATTGTTATATGTTAATATTTGTGATTTATAACCATGTTTTATATATATATATATATATATATATATATATATATATATATATATATATATATATATATATCTTGCTGCACATCAACGCGAGTTATTAACAAAAGACAAAAGACAGATGATTAAAATTGCCCAAGCATGATACAAAAATACTGAAACTAAACCTCACAAGAGAAAGGCAAAAGTGCATGAAGGTGAAATAAAATTTGTTCCCATTTACTAACTTTGCTTATTTTTTGGGTCATTGTACTTTTGATTGCAAATAGATGAACAACACCAGTACTTGTACAGACGTCTGAGAATAAACTGGACCCATCAAATAAAAAAAAGGAAACTTCTGGTGAAGAAATAAACCAGCCAATAATTTTCATTCATTAAAATAATTCAATATTTCTAAATAGACATAGTGAATATTGAGTGACTATGCAACTGAAGGTTCCCACATATTTATGGCTATAGAAGTTGTGCCCTTGCGGACAAAAGACTTGGATGGAATTTGATTCCTGCATGAAACATTTACTCTCGCGTTATCCTTGTAGTATAATTGGCTCTTCATTACCATGTTAGAGAAGGGTGGCATTTGCATAGGAAACAGCTTTCGAAAATTGAAGAAGTTGTACATTGTAGATTCAACGATCTTCAACACAGGCACGTTCCTCACCAATTTTATGATACCGATGATAATGCCAATAAATTTGATGCATTTCCGGAACCTCAGAGATTTCAAAGGTAACCCCGCAGAAAATGGCCTTCAGCAAATGGCTACTCGAGGCGTGGTGGTGATCTAGAAGAAACAAATGATCTCAACTGTTGCCGTGAAACCATCCATACTAGCAAAGCACAAGTGGGCAGCGCAAGTTGACAGTGCCCAGAATTATGCAGTCAGGCGCCTGGATACTTGTAAGCCATTACATCGACCTTTCTGGCCAATTGTTCAAAAACAAAAGATTTGTGGATAACATTATTACCAGGTAATCAGTGGTCTGCAAAAAGACCTTAAGTGTTGGACAAGGAAGGGACATTGGTGATTTAAAACGTCACTTTTCATATTGTCTCTCCACCAAACTTTGCAATAGGTCAACCTCACGATATTCAAGGCATTACTAGTCAGAAATATTTGCTCGTTAAATCAGTTATTATACTGCGTCCCTCTTTAGAAGCTTAAACGTATTGCATATGTAGCATATTTTGATGGGAGGTTCATTGTGTTGTCCACAGATCACATAGAGCGCAGAGTACAAACCGAAAGGAACATGAGTCTAAAAATAAAATCAGTATAGACTAAATGATTTTGAGCCTTATATTCTCTGCATGACATGTCACAGAGTTACATTATTCACAATATTATTATCATTTGAAAAAAAAATATATATACATATATATGTATATATATGTGTATATATATGTATATATATATATATATATATATATATATATATATGTGTGTGTGTGTGTGTGTGTGTTTGTGTGTGTATGTGTGTGTGTGTGTGTGTGTGTGTGTGTCTTTTGGATGTACGATATGGTGGTGTTCCATATTAAGGTGACGAAGCGTACTTGTGGTCCACAAATCTCAGACGGCGGTCACTACAAACTTGCAAGATATTTTGTTTCCTGTTTTTAGTGGTTTTTAAAGACTGGACCAGCGTGCTTGTATTGCCGTGTGATGTCTGGCCTATCAGTGCAATTAGTCCCTCCCTTTAATTATGACCTATGGCGGGCATCAGTTGACTCACTTTTCTTTAGGACGGGCGAGTTGCGACAAATGACACTTGAGAGAGATACTAGGTAGGTCGTTACGACAGGGTTAACTGTGCGGGGCATCGATGCAGAAGCAATGCCCCGCACCGCGCCTCTCTCAGTACATGCATATCATTATCTTTATAGCCATTATACGGTCCCAAAGCTTATATTTGCATGCATTTTCCGTAACAATCAGTGTAGCAAGGAGCAGGGAGATAAAAGCGAGGTGTTGAACCTAGTCAAATAACCACTTCAAATTACATAAAGTCAATTTTGTGAATGCATCCTTAAAACTCTATAGTTTTGACCAACTATGATAGTTCCGCACCTTGACTAAATACGTACCCCGTCCAATCAAGACCAGCCATTGGTCACAAAACATGACGCTAGAGACTGATGCCGATTTATTCAACAATGAAGGAAATCTGACAAAAAGTCTTATTTCTTTGACAGGGTTTTTCAATCTCAGTGCGTCCGTTTGATAAGTTGTGACCACACATAAAGTTTAAAGAATACCGCGATGCTTCACTCAGGCATCCAGCAACATGCTGCGGATATAAATGATAGATTTGAACTTCGAAATGCAATTAAATCAGACGAATTAATAAGAAACCACGCATTTTCACATGTTTGTGAGGTGCTGCCGTTGTGCTTCTTGGCAGCACAAGACTGCGTGGCCAAGTATATCATGAAACTATGCAGATAATCTCATTTGTTCCTTGGTGACCTAAACACTTGGGGGTGATGCTTTTTGTCTAAATATGACGATATCCAGAGTAAAGTGGCTATTTTAAAGGCCCATTTATATTTTTAGTTAGCAGGGAAACATCGAGATTTTATAAAATAATTCTTACATATGGAGCATACGGAACTCACGCTGATAGTACAAGTTGATGCATGTTTTCAGCAGGGGAAGCCACAAAACTATTTGCTACAAAGTAGCTTCTCATAGTTCCACACCTGGTTTGAAAATATTTTTAGTTGCATGAACACAAAGTTGAATTTTTATGTCAACTTAAGCATAAGTACAAATTACGTTTTGTTGGTACGCCGCCACTGATGTTTCGGCGTGATAGAAGGAGACATTCATGATCATGGCCACTACTGTCAATTTCTATTGTACATGCTGGGGTTGTATTATGCATGCTGAGAATAGGCCCACCAAGGACGTGTGTAAGCCCAGTTAATTTTGTATCAACACTTTATAATGTATTTTACTGATCTCTGTGTTTTATATTTTGGGTTATTAATTTTTTTTCTCTTTGTGTTGCTTTTGACTATTCTTTTACATATAGCTTAATGGAGTAATCTCAAGAATAAACGACCAATACTTGTTTTCTTATGATAAAAATACCAGCGCTACAGGTAAACTAATTGATTTCGTTTTAAATTTTCGTAGCGCTCCGATGTAAAATAACACATTTTCCTGATGCATGTGTTATAGAAACATATCTAATGATAGCTGCTTACTCAGATGTACAAATATATGTATCCATGAAACTAGTGAGTGACCACTGATACCATTGTACAGTTATATCTATAAGTTGAATCAACAAAGCAACACACTAAGTGATCACAAATACGTTTTTGTTTCCACCAGCCGAATGATGGTACCAAGAGAGTTGCATGACGTTATATTTTTTCTTTGGTTTAATTTTTTCGGTTCATTGTGGCTGTTGTTGATAGGCATATAAAGTTTGCCTGCAATGGAGACCTTCTTCCTTAAATGAAATGTAAGTAAAAAGCAAAAATGTACAGAAAAAGCTGTATGTTACTTTTATTTTGTTTATGTTTGGATTCCGCGCTGTGCTAATTGAGGTACTGGGTGAGATATTCTAACAGAAGAATTACGAAGGCAAACGCATTAACATTGTTCTGTGTATATTTTATAAAATTTACGACAGACCATGTTGAAAGTCAAGTGATGAAGAGATTTTTTTTCAATAAGTTTTGATAAACAGGGTAAAGTGACATCTGTTTGCCTGGTCAATCTCACACACTCAGTACATCTGCTGAATCCTCTCTGTGTGGAGACATGCCTCGGAGAAGAGAACAAACACCCTTTGGCCGGTGTCCTGGCAGACCAGGATAGCCTTTAATCGCCCTGAACTGACCATTGTGTTGATTGCTGGCACTCCGACCGTCGATATGGCCATTTACGCAAATAAGTATGGTTACGGTGTCAATTAGTACATCTAGCTGACCCACATCCGGGTATCCTCGAGCCAGTGCTCCTGGGATGTTCATCTTTTTGAGGGTAATAGACTATGATGCAAGGTCAACCACAACATTTAATATGGTCACCTATTGTACTACCACGGATCACAGGTTAAATGGAATATTATGTCAAACGCTTGTAGGCGCTCTTTGTGGCTGTATGTGAGTCACTCAACCGCTGTAATGAAATTGTACAGATATAGCTTAATGAGTACACTCCATTATTTAACACCCAGAATCCCGCTGCAGTGGACGTGACTTTCTGTCCTCTGTTAGGACGTCGGGTGTGATCTTCGATGCTATGTTAACTAAATGAAACATCGTCATCCTTTATTCAGGTCAGTGGACGGATCAACAGATAAATCAGGCGGCATTTTGCCAAACAAATGAGGCATGTCATCGCCGTTATGAAATATTTGATTTATAACGCATATTACGCCACCACAAATTCCTCCTGACCAGTTCGCCTCTGATCCAGGCTTGCCCTTTGAGTTGAGGTCCTCATTTAATAATGTTGTAGATATTAAACTGGCGTGCGGGGAATAGAGTGCATCCGCTACAGTTATAATTCAACAAGCACGTGGCAATGGACGTATTTCCACAATGCAGAAAATGGAATAGGCGAGATTGGATGCGAGTGCAGGCAATCGTGATCACCGAGGACCAAGCAGGCCTGTAGCGTTTAAATGTGAATAAACTCTTTTTGTGGATAAGCAATTTGGCGGACCAAACAATCGTAAATTAACACACTTAGTAAAATCTACGAGTACCTTGGGTGCCTTTCATTGCGCCACAATAACGAGATAATGCAAGCTAAATTGCTAGAACAGATGAAATACCGCCTTTATAGGTAATTTGCATGTTCATACGTTTGACCTCTAGTATCTCTCGTCCTATCCTCTGTATTTTATGTGCTCATTATCCAACATTGCATCACGATATCATTAGTTGATACTATAACCAAATCCTATTCTTTTCTAACCTGAATATGTATGCTAAATAGTGGACAGACAAGGCGCCAGCCAATCTTATCTTCAAGAAAGGAAGCCATGTTTTTTGGAAGAAGCCCATTCCCAAGCCTCAGACTGATGGCCTTTGCATAGGGGAGCATTTATATACGCATTCATATTTGCGGTCATGGGCCAAAAACCACAAGAAAAGTAAGAAAGAATTTGAAGCAACCTAGGCATCATAAATGTCTAATTTCTACCCTTGGACTTGGAAAAGGATTTACTTGTTACTTGCCTAGCAGGTATCATTTGAGAAGAAAGCACCGTTTTATGATCAATTCATGTGCTAGCCACAGGGAAACGATATATATCAATCGCCTCTTTTCTTTTCACATTGACATGGAAAGCAAGGTTTCCTGAAAGGATCTTTTGCAAAAGAAAACTTCTTCCTGAAAAAATAGAATAGAACCAAAACACCCCTCCCCCCAAAAAAGCAAAAAGAGCAAAAAAAAAAGCAAAAATAAATAAAATAAAATAAAATAAAAGAGAAAACACGCACACACACAAGCACACACACACACACACACACACACACACACATACACACACAAAAGCTCCCCCCCCCACCAAAATAATCCTTTGGAAACATGCTTCATGACATTTCAAGGGACGCCCACTCTCTTACCTGTGTATTCTAACACGAATTTGCAACCTTCCATTGTGGTACTCTACAAAAATATGTTTCAACGGAGAACTCTGAAAAGAAGGACAAACTCAAAGTGCGTACACACCATGGGCACGTTTTATTTACTGTGTACTGCAAAAACATTTGCATCAATATCAACACAATAAACAATTTCCATACATAGACCAATCTCCCAGTTGTTTTATCTAACGTACCTTGGATATTTTAGGGGCAAATATGAAACGACGTAAGTTTAACATCCGTACCTTTATGGATTGAAACTGGATTGTAAGCAAGTATGGAAGCGGCAGTTCTTCGCTAGTGACAGGACTTTACTTTCCTTATGCTAGGCAATTCTGTATTTTCAAGCGTGACCATGCCTCAGGAATGGGGTCAACACATCACTTGAATGATACCTCGCTTTAGTAAGCCTACGTCCTTACCTTAACAGGTACTTATTTTCGCATTTTTTTGACTTGTGAAAGACCCGAAATTGATAATCAACCGAAATATAGAACTGTGGAATAATCCCTATATTGGATTGAAAAAATCTGTATAATATTGTGAGGAGCGTAAAATTACCAATTCGTTGAATTAAGTATGCGCGAAAATAAGCACCATTATAGTATATAGACCGACGAGTAATAGAATGTAATTGTTGGCCGCAACTCTCACATTACGAGCCATTTTATGCCAGATTGTGGGACATATATAGCAAGAGTATTAGGATGGTCATGAATGGTTAGTGACCAGTGGTCAGTTGGCTCAAGTGCCGTCGTCACGCAGGTCACGAGGTACTGAAACACACGATAAACGCTGGGGAGCTGAACGGATTTTGCGGATGAATTGGAAACAATAGCTTTCACATGGAATATTCAAAATAATTTGGAAATTGTAAGACGGATTTGGTATGGAATGATACACGGAAATTTGGGACGATAATATGCTACACTGATTTTTGTGACAGTCAACTCGGGGTGGGTGGGTGGGTGGGTGCTTAGATTCTCTATGTCTTGCGCTGTGCACGGACAATTCTTGGCAATTAACAGTAATGTTTGTCTGAGGATATGCTCGTGCCGGTTTTTCTCTCCCTCTATGAGGAAGCCAAATAGATAACTGGATCGTTAACATGATGTCCAGTAGATACATCACGATAAATTATAGTACAACTGCTGCCGATTTTTTTTATTTGCCATAAGCATATTGTAATCATGAGACAATTCATTCGACTGGTGTGTTTTCGTTGAAACATAAGTTTCTGGAAGAACATGAGCTTCGTTTTAGATTTAATGGTTAACTTTGAGTGATATCCATTTTACCAGCAGAAATATCAGTCCATAAACATTTGCTCAGTCCATACTTTCTGAAAAGGAGAAAGGTGCAAGTCAGTCCATAATGTCTACAAAGAAGTGGAGCCAAAAATTCCAACAAGTCCATAGTGTCTGGAAATAAAAAATTATCATTACTCTGTGTAATCTGTAAATGGATTGAAATATAATAACCTTTCTGTGAAAAGAAAAGTAAGTCTGTGATAGTCTATATTTACTTTAAACGCAGAAGAAAAGCCATTTCAAGTGTCTGTCATCGAAAGCGAAAAACGCCAGTCCATGGTATCTGTAAAAGAAGCAAAACGCTGGTCACTCCATGGTGTGCGTACAGTTAAGTTTAGAAAAGTGTAATTTAAATCAACAAGGAAGGGAAAGGCCACTATTGTCTGGGGTGGAGTTAGGGAGGCCAGAAACAACAAGGACTTCAATTCTGTGAAGGCAGACTTCGTGAACACTCTCTCGACATTTAAGAGGTCATGTGCCTGCTAATATGTGAATTATTTATCAACACCATTGTTTTACATTTTATTTCGGCTGACAAATACTGCAGTTTTATGATAAGTTTTCGTTATCACTTTACAATTCATATTTTCAGTTTTTTTCACCGAAGCAGTATTTTTAGATTGTTCAAAATTGACCACATCCCTCGCTCTTTTTGATTTGACACAGCATATTTAAAATTACATAAAGGTTTCAATGTAGCACAGTAGTATAAATTATTTTGGATGTGGATGTGGCCTTTTCTTAACATGGATATATTGTCAGTTAGCTGAACTTTGTCATCACTCTTTGTCCATTGTAAGCTCCCTACTCACTTTCAGGACATCTACAAATCACTGCCCACATCCTTATTCGTCGCTGCAGGAATGTCCCCTCGATGGACCTCCACTACGTCTGTTCACCATTGCGTGCTGCAATAACTGTTCTTTTTAAATCTCAGAATATCTCGAAAATAGATACCAACCTAATTGTCAAGCTCACTGGTCAATGTTGATGAATTTAGTTTCGAAAAACCAACTCAAAAGCTCTTTCCGCTAAGAGTTTGGTGCAAAGATGATGTTGTTACAGCTATTTCAGGTTTGAATGTAGATGATCTTGGCCAAATTACCAAGGTCATCTTCCATGGAATTTCATTTTGGATGCATTACAAGATAGATTAATAAACTATAAGCACCAGAATCGCGATATGTTGCTCCTGGTGATGGTTGTGCGGGGAGAGTAGATTAAAATTGGCTTTGGGTCACCTTGATCTCAGAGGGCAACGTTGAAAAAGGTGATGTTTTAATGATAACCTGAAAATTTATTTGAGATAGAACTTCGATATAGTGAGATAAAGTAATCCTTTGTTAATGCTAGGTCAGCATGGTTGTCGCATTGGTAATCTTCACCTCAATCACAAGGTCAAAGGGTCACTTTGTAAAATCGGATTTCAGAATGATGCAACAAATATATGATATGAGCTATGACGGCACTTGTTTTTAAGACTTGTCTATAATAACAGGTAATTCAGATACATTATCATTATAAGGTACCTGTGTTCCCAGAGGGGATCCCAGATCTTGTTAATAAAACGCAATTTTATATGGCATGGGCCTCCTTGTGACATGTCTTCATTGTTGGGGATTGAGGATTCACATCTGGGTGGGTACTTAAAACCTGTAATTTCGACAATATTGATCATTTTGGAACATACTTATATGTAAACGTTCTACAAACCAACCTTTTAATGGTCGGGTTGAAAAAGGTTCGCTGAGGTTGTTTAGTTATGTTTGGGCAATGGAATGTCTGCGTCTTGAAACACCAACCTTTCGCTCCTATCGCCTAGCCGAAAAGGAGAAACGCACATACCCACATGGTCACATCCCCATTGTTAAAAATTAGTTGAGTGGGGGCAGATACGTGTGTATGACATGATCAACACAGTTGATCAAGACAGCAAATGGCAAGTAAACAGAGTGCTACATACAGTAATGTCCCAGAATCGGGGACTTAGGTCGACCAGCATTAAGGGAATACCGTGAAAAAATATACGTTTTGACATTATAAAAGCTGGGTCTGGAACAGCAACCTTCATATCCTATTACTTGGCCGGCAAGCTTGTGGGGCATAATCTCTATATCTCACGGTAGCTTGGATTGGGGCCCAGTCTGGACTGGCTTCAGTGATGAGGTACCATTTATCCACACCTGGAACTGTGGTTGTGTCTGCTGTGGCAGTGGAAAATATTTGAAACGGCTGGGGTCAATGTCATTTCACTGCTACTATCAAATCATCTATCGCATACTTCTTTTAAGTTTCAGATGTATTCATGGGGATCCTATGGCCATACTTTGTCCATACTACGATCCTGCTATTATCCTCTGTCAATTCTTCAAGATGTTGGAGACATGTACCATCTGGTGTAGGGATTTGCACGTGAGCGTCTTTGAGTCACTTTTTCCAGCAAGAAATACATTTACCGCGGGTTGTTTGGATATGCATTTGATTGTTTTTATGGGTATTTGATGAAGATGCTCCCGCTACATCCGCCACGTGTTAAGCAATTTAAATTGCTCAATTTGAAACAGTTGAGCTGTTAAAGTGTGGTGTCAGTTTTTCACAATTAGGCGCTTTTATGGTTTATCCTCAAGACTGTGTGGGACTTATCCGTGGTGATGTTAAACCAATATGTTAGTAGGCAGCGCTGGTTATGGCTTTGGGTCATTTTTTGATCGCACTTGTACCTGCGGGGAATTTCTTTCTTTCATCTGAATTTCACCAATTACCATATTTCATCAAAATATTTATGAGTCTTCTTGTTCAACATCGCTTTTCAGATTACCTTAAATCACAGATGCTCATATGTAGAAGCTGGGATTAAGGATATAGCGCCACGTGTTATGGCCAAATACCAAGAGGATGATTGGATTCTCCATGGTGTTTAAAGTCCAAGTCCTGTACACTAGTAATTTAGCCATGTGGCAGATGCACCTTGGCCCAGCTGCTGGGATACATGAAGGTATTTAGCCAAGAGGGTTCAAAATTTTGAATGGAGGTAACCGGAAAACACGGAAAGGAATTATAATGAGTTTATTGTATAAACATCACTGTACGCTGCCCGAACTACTGGATGGAAACAACACTGAAGCAAAATATGCCTGTTTAGCAAGAAAGTTTCGGACAATTTTATTAGCATATCGCATATTGGTTTTGTCTCTGTCTCAGTAAAATACATGCAGTACATGAAAGAAGATCATAACGGGAAAAGACTTATACACACATAGACATCACTTTATGCACATTCATAATCCTTTTCCAATCTTCTGATCTGATACAGCAACAATTACTGAGACCAAAATATGCAAATTAATAAGTTTATTTTGGCTACCCACAAGTAAGGGTAAAATTTCTGTTTACATCAGGATATTTCTTTAACATGCTGGTTATTTGCATTATGTAGGTGCATTGTGCTGAAAGTTTCTCTGCATTTTCAGATTTAGGTCCACTGCTTGTGTCATATATAACTTGCTTATGTATTTCAACCCCTGTATATATAGAAATATGTTTTCTCCCCATCAGTTTTGTAATTTTGCCTGGCCATTTTTCGTGTGAATTATGTACTTGATTTTAATTGACGCCTTGTTTGCCAAACTGTTTGACAGTCACTTGGTGCTGGATATAGCAAAGTTCCCTGTTAATTCTATCAAAATACACGCACACAGTTCATAAATTACCTTTACTTTGGCAAAACAGTTCATCATACTCATTGTAGTGTTATATTGTTGAGATTTTTGCCTGAAAAATATATAACGATGATATGGATAAGTGCATGTATACTTCTATGGTCATCACATCCTGCCTTCTGCTTGTGTAATATCTAAGACAAATGATGATATTTCTATGGGAATTATTTCGAATTTTTCTAAAACTATACCGTCGTCATGTAATGTAGGAGAAGCTCCACTACATACTTCCTTGTAAAGTATCACCGTCAGTATCTCTCTAGGTATTCCGGGAAATATGCCTGCAAACTGACACAATGCATCGCCTTGGTGGCTGTTTAGCATTCCTTTGCATACAGATAAGCTTAAGCAACGGTGAGACCAGCATTCAGAACGTACAACCAATTTAAGATAGAGTGGCCAGAAACCGCAGCACATGATATATGTTGCAAGTACTCAAACAGACTCAAAAAGCGTCACAAAAACACCAAACACTCGATTTTCCAAATTATACAACAGGCCAACATGACGTCTCAGTGAGGAATACTGATATGAAGAGGGATCGTTTGCATATCTGACGTGAGACAGGCCTCAAGCTACAGAGATCTCGAGTGGCTTTAACTGCTGTGCTCTCCTTTGAAATACAATCTTTATTTCTATATTGGCACAGTTTTCATCAATAGTGATGGGTCTAATCAACAGTTTGAAATAATTTTCATAATTTATATAATGGAGACCTACAAAATTGACAGGCCAGCTACCTTAGTCCAGATGACTTGTCAATCATCGGGAAGTTTTCATGAGACCCATATATAGTTAAACTGCAACATTCGACACTTCACAACATATAGTGGTCTTTTATTGCTGGAGATGAAGCCCATTTATGTCTGTAGTCTGTGTCCCACCATCCACTCTCTCTACATCTCGAGCCGGGTGCCACAACACTGCATAATGCTGTGCCACTTTCACACCTGAACTTTTCCTACAAAGTGGTTGAGCATGTCTGACAAGAGGCCTTTTATGTATCTGGTATGTGGCTGGAAAGGTTACTCACACAAAAGGTCGTGTGTCGTATTTGTGGGTTTATTCCCTTTGTGTCTTAGGTTTTTGTATCTCAGCTAATGGCTTTTCCTTGACTGTGCAGAGGTTTGGTGTCGTCGATCTTGTGTAATCTGCGGTGCTGTCCTTCCTGTCTTTAACACTTCACGATAGGGCTTCACCCGAGAATTCATTTGCTGATATGTAGCAGTGCATTCAAGTTTGAATGGTGCTGACTACCAGTATATCACTGCGTTGAGCTGTTCTCTTTTACTGCTTGCAACTTAGCTTTAACGCTTTCGCTGCGAATTTCCACCCAACCCAATGTGGTCTGAACTAACAGAACATTACTCAAATGTTGTTCATATTCTTTGTAAACCGACCTTTTATTCAAGTACCAACATGCGTGCGATATGCAAAGATAATAAGAACAGTCACATCATCAGCTTTACTCGGTGTTTTGGCGACAATGTGCACCGCAAGTGCTCTGAGGAAAGCTGTAGACTAAATGAAAACTTGGCACCGAATCAGTGAAAGCTTTGTTATTTTAGGTGTACCATAACCATTTCGCCCAGAACTCTGTAGATGACTTGAATTTGCCAGTACAGCAGCTGAGGCAGTGTGCCTTGTATCAATTAAAATGTATTGCTTATAGAAGCTTATGAAGGTGGTTTGGATGACCATCTCCCCATTTTCATAGTCAGAAGCATATACCAAGGTTTTGGTGAAGTGCTGACCCAGATGTGATAATCTTCGTCTCCTATGTTAGGATGATGGCACTCAAGCAAACTCTTGGTTCGTTAGTATATGGGAAACTTACTATTATGAAGTGGAACTCAAGTGTACAAAGCGCTATTGCAATTGTATCAGATCGTTCATTTTTTAACAATAGATGCAGAAGTCTAAGTTGAGGTAAGTACATTCCCCTGAATTATATGCAAAACCATTCAGGTTCTTATTTTTTGTTGTATGCATCAAGTATGGTTACCGGGTGTTGTATATATGAACTAAATTGACAAATCTAAATCTTTTAAAGGTGTTTTCCTTATGAAGAGTGTGACACGTGGTTTGGCCTAAGTCTGTTGCTAAGGCTTTCATCAGAAAAAATCTTTGGCTCTGATTTCTATTACCAGAACATTAACGCTATTTTCACAAAACATAGACAGGTAAAACGCGTCAAACTTTGAAATGAGCAACAAAAAACTGCAAAGGAATTGTTGAATTCAAGAGGTCTGGATGTGCCATCAGATGCTATGTTTCAGTTCATATGCTTTATGTATGTTTCTCTGTTCTGGGTGAAATATTTACATGACGGATAATATTGTTACACGTTCCTAGAATTTTTCCTGGGAATAAAATGTAGAAATTACTGTTATTGTAAATATTTTTACGTGTATGAACCGTGGACGGTTTTTGCATTTCTAGCATGTAACTGGTTTTAATTTCACTATTTTGGACATAGCTCCCATTAAACCTAAAAACCTCTGTTTTATTTTGTTTTGTTTTTTGTTTTTCTCTCAGGTGGGTATGATTGCGGTTGTAATATGCTCAGTGATTGCAATGAAAGGCATTTTAATGCAGAAGTTCTTGGACCCTTTCTGTGTGTGGATGCCTAGGACCAAATTACTGAAATAAGGAACTGAAAAGGAAATTTTAAACAGATAACTGGGTATTTTGTAGAGAACACCCTGTGATGAAATGCCTCATGGAATGACCATAAAGAAACAACATTGTTTAAAAAGTGGAAAAAATTTAACACAAAACATACAGCGAGTCTACCCCCACATACTGCGGTGGACTGTTTCATTGGGACATTGGCATTGCAGTGTCTTCATGTAAATCATGCTGAACGTGGCAGTATCCTCAAGCATACCAAGCTAAATTTGGCCATATCCTCATGCATAGCACCCCCAATGGCAATGTATTGTCATACAAACAAAGCTAAAATGTCAATCTCCTCATTCATACCAAGCTAAACCTGGCAGTAGCCTTATACATACAAAGCTACACATGACAATATCCTAACGCGTACTAAGCTAAAGATGGCAATATCCGCACACATACCAAACTAAACACAGTGGTATCCTCACAAATACTCGACTAAACATAGAACTAACCTCGTACCAACCAACCGAAACACATCAATAGCCTGCTACATGTCCTGCGTCCAACCGTGGCAGCACCAGCTTTACAGAATCTTTCATCATCGTAACCGAGCGCGTAACTAAATCACGAGCACTTTGTGTCAACAGAAGTAGTCTTGAGCCAGAAGCTAGCTTGTATTCTTTCATGTTAAAGTAACCGAGCGTGTAACCAAATCACGAATATCTTGTGTCACAAGATGTAGACTTGAGTGAGGAACAAGATTGCATTCTTCTTTGTATAAATAACCGAGGGTGTCACTAAATCTCGAGTACTTTGTGACAACAGATGGAGTCTTGAGTGAGGAACTGGATTGTATTCTTCTGGGTTAGAATAACTGAGCGTGTAACTAAATCACGAGCAAAGTACTCGTGATTTAGTTACAAGGCGGCAGCTGTTGACAACAAATCAACAGATGCCGCCTTAATTGAATGATCAGCAAGATTGCATTCTTTTAGGTTAAAATGTGTTTGAACATGGCCAAGTGTCTGCATAGGTACCTCTCTCCGCGAAGTATTCCTAGCTTTTGTTTCAATCCACAACTTAAGGGTCACTTTTTGGCATAATTTGGCTGCATGAAAATTCCATTAAAAATCAAGCCTTTCAAATGAATCAGAAAACAGCGAATTGATATTTTGTCATAATTTTCAGGTGAAGACTTTATCCCTACTCTCTCGAAAAGAGATGAGCATTCATTGCTCGTCAAAGTCTCAGACGATGGACATACATATATCTACCAAAGGGACATCCGAGGTTTAGTTTGATCTGGTTAATCTTGATGAGGTTGTTGAGACTTTGGCCTCACACCCGTTTGCAGAAATAGAGAGCGTTCTCATCCTCAGTTATAATGAACTCATTCATATTCGTTAGATGAGCGGGCCTTCACTGGCGTGTGAGCGCGATCTTTTGTTGTTTGCAGATGTACGTCATTGGCACCCCACTGAACAATCCGACTGATGATAATGTCAGGTTTGCAGGTAGGCCTACGTCATGATCAGTTTCAGCTGGTTGTGTCTTATCGGACAAAAGTAAATCGAAATTTGTATATTATATACCGATTGTACCTTAATAATAGCGTAAAGAATATTTGCATTGATTACCTTATGTCCCCAACATATGAGCACCAGTACACTTTCTACAAGTACTGGTAACCAACAAGTGCAGATGGAGCCACCTGGTGGATAAAAGTGTAGGTGCACTGATTGGTCAGTTGTTGGCAACCGGAAGTAGTGTGTCATGCAATAAGTTTTCATGTGTTGTTGCTGTCATTGTTCGGTGGCACACGGTATTTAATGCAGATCCCGGTCAAATGGAGCCACCTGGTGGATAAAAGCTTAGGAGCACTGATTGGTCAGTTTTGCCAACTGGGAGTAGTGTGTCATGCAATGAGTTTTCATGTGGTGATGCTCCCATCTGTTGGAGGTACACGGTACTTAATGCAGATCCCGGTCACTGATCCAATGGGTGCACATTTTCTTTGAAAGGGGTGCACGGTTGGCTGAGCGGTAAGACGCTCGCCTTTCACCTCTGCGACCCGGGTTCGATTCTCGTCCTGGGCAGCATGTGGAAAAAGTTCCTACCACTTTAACCGTGTACGGTGGTTTTCTCCGAGTTCTTCGGTTTCCTCCACTAGGCAACATCTGTGCCATGGAGAGTAACTCGATAAGTCAATGCTTGACTTCTTTCACAATCCATGTAAAACAAATGTGTCTATACTATACTCTTTGATAATAAGCACTGTAGTGTTATCTCTGTTTGGGTTTTGGATTTCCACGCGTGACTGGTGAGTCACCTGACCTACTGCGGCATATACGTCTTTCACTTGATGCTTGAAAATCGTAATGCACTCCTCAACAAGGACGGATATCAAGCTTTTCTTGAACAGGGTACATTGAAAATATTGGTATATATATTGCAAGATATCAGGCACCTTCGTGTGTTCATAAAATAGGGAAGTTATTTTACAATTGCTATACATATATATTCTGGTGACAGGCCAGGACTTTTATTATTTCAAGACGTAGTCTCTTCGGAAATTTGCCCGAAGGTCACATTGTTTGGATGTAGGTAAGTTTAAAAAAAATCGAAAAAAAAAAAAAAATGATTTACAAGCATTTCTTGAACAGGGTACGTTGAACATATTGGTCTATATTGTAGGTGTCAGACACCTTCGTGTTCTTAAAATAGGGAAGTTACTTTGCAATTTCTATGCCTATATTCCGGTGCCATGCCGGGACTTTTATCACTTCTAGGCGTAGTTTCTTCTGAAATTCGTCCTAAGGTCACATTGTTTGGATATAGGTAAGTTTGATAAAAGACATTTTTATAAAAATGATTTGCTGGGGGCCAGGCGATAGTGAATCGCTCGGGGCATCTTTAATAACTTATACTCTAAAAACAAGGTATATCAGCTGTTGCAGGTCCTATTAATTGTCACAGCGTGTGCATTAACCACGCTTTGCATTTGTCGCTGCAAACTGCACGCCTTAACGTTAAAAATAGCAAACTGGCAATTCCCCATACTAACAGTCATGAAAATAGGTCTATAAAAAGCATATTATCCAGTCAATGTGTTGGTATTATTTTTTTAAGAGTTGCGAGGATACAACGCTGGTTTACGTCCTGTAACATTAAAAGTGGCTAACAAACATGCACGAAAAGTATTCGAAATTCACACAAATCTGTATCTAATCGCTATCTACGATACGGATTTATTATAAGAAACTTTAAGCACTTACAAATATGTTCTTGTGTTTATTTTCATGACCTAATGACAGGGGAAACAGGACATAAATTATGTTAAGCACACGCTGAACCTATGACATGCAGATATTGTAAGACATTGGATCCTCAATAAATTTCGAAACTAGGTCAGTGCCAAGCTATTGCTCAGTTCTAATAAATTGTAACTTGACCTGGCGATTTACCTGGTTGAAATGATGATGATAATAATAATAATAATAATAATAATAATAATAATAATAATAATAATAATAATAATAATAATAATAATAAAAATAATAATAATAAGGATAATAATAATAATAATAATAATAATAATAATAATAATAATAATGATGATGATGATGATGATGATAATATTAATAATAATAATGATGATGATGATGATAATAAGCTTTTTACTTTACAAAGGGGGCATCACAAACGGGAGTGACTCTGCTATCAGTCAAAAATGCACATGGTCAAAGCAGTCTGCATTGAAAAGTGAAGTGTATAATCCAGCACATGGATTACCATGTCCGAAACATGTGACGACAGGTGTAAAGCAGAGGTTACGATCGTAAACGCGAATCTCTGTCTTTGTCTTCTTGAACTGCTTGGGGACCTATGACATGTTCACATACATGTACCCTTGCCATAAATCCATCCATCCATTCATTATGATTACGTTGACCAATGAAATTCCCTATCACAAAAATATTGGGGGGGGGGGTAGGATGGGGGTGGGTGCGAGGCATTTTACGAGAACTGTAGAAGATCTATTAGCCGTGAAACGTGATCCACAATTTCAATTAATTCCATGAACTGTGAATTGACATTTCTATAAATCGTAAAGTGCGACATAAAAGTTTTATCTCGTGAATTGTGAATTTCCATGAATCGGAAACTGTGACATCAAGATTTTGTCCCGTGAATTGTTAGGATCTGTCAATACACATTTCCCCCCTAAACTGAAAGTACTTTTTTCTCAGTGATTCGCTAACGGAACCCCACACCCTCCCTTGCAAACAAAAATATAATCAAACTGACAAAACTTATTATTGGTGATTATTTTTGTGCGCATGCCATTTCGTAAAAGGGAGCATATGGTTTTCCCAAAACTATTCTATAGTTTTTCTGGTACGTATCATTGCTACGGTATGTATTGCAATTGCCAATACATAAGTGTACGCGTGATTCTTAATTGGGACGGTGGAATCGAGTCGCCCGGTGAGCCTCTGTCGATGCAGTTTATACAATCTTAAAACAGATAGTGATCTCAGAAAGATGAGCCCGGGAAGTGACAGTTCGAGTGAGCCATGACCCTCTCCATACATCGTTATTATCAGCTGGAACAAGATAAATGGAGCAAGAAACTCCGCCAACTGTTAGGAACAAGCTTGTTATAAACACTTGTCGAACACTGCTCGTGGTCAGGCAAGTAGCCATGGTTGCATGTGTCTTTTCGGAATCAAATGTTTCAGACGCCCGGCCCGGGGGGGGGGGGGGGGAGAGGGAGACACATATCCAACGTCAGGGTGGGTGTGTGACTTGGGCATTTTTATACAATCCCCTATCTTAATCCAACACCAGATGTAAAAAGGTACCCTTTCTTAATCCCGTAATGTGCTGAAAAGAGTGCTTCAATGGTGCATCCTGATGCATTTGGGAGATCAACACTCCAATTTGGAATAAGTTTTAGCATATTCTTACTTCCCACAAAACTGCCCCCCCCCACCAAAGAACTTACTAATTATATCCTATATCTCCAGCTTATATCCAAGATCTATACATTTGTTTGAAAAATGAATAAGACATTCAGTTTACTGAAATAATTGTTACCCTATCATATTTCAGCTGTATAAGCCTACATTTTTTAATTAATTAATTAATTAATTTATTATTATTATTATTATTATTATTATTATTATTATTATTATTTTTTTTTTTTGGGGGGGGGGGGGAAGGTTTTCGTAATCCTGCGAGTAATGAAAACAGGGCTTTTCCCGCGGCACATACCCAGTAGGCCTACAATCCTATATGGGAGTATACTCCCCCCCTCCCCCCGTTTAGAAGTGGATGGTACCTCAGGGATTTGTGACCTCCCCCCAAGGAAAAAAATAAAATAAAATAAAATAAAATAAAATAAAATAAAATAATAAAATAAATAAAATAAAATAAAATAAAAATAAAAAAATATTTTGATTAGTTAATGTTAATCTCCTTGAGCATTATAGCATGAATGGCACATGACATGGAAAACGTGATTTCAAATATTTCTGATATATATTTTTATTACCGAAACACAACGTTGATCTGACCAGTTTTCAGGTGTGACGCAATTAATTACGTGACTCTTCGACGTCACATCGTTACATTAGCGTTTCACTTGAAGTGAAAGTACCGGCTGTTATTCTATCTCATCACTTTGTCAGGTAGGCCTAGTCGGGTCTGTTCTAAGACCAAGCGCTCAAGGTAAGTGTGGGGTTTATTATAATTAATTAATTTTATGATTCAACTTTTGTAGGCCTAATCATGAATGTTATAAGTGTGTAATTATGCTTTATAAAAGTAATTTCATTTTATTTATGTAGTGTGGGCTACATTTTTAAGTAAACCTAATAAACAAAGGAGCATCATATTCGCTTTATTCCGTAACACATCAGCTCGGGATGTTTGTATTGGAAATGCGAACATGGTGCCACTAGTTAGCAGAATGACTTGTCCGGGTATTAATGGCACCGAAACAAGTCGTGCGCTGGTTCCCCGCTGATGACCCGATTTTATAAAGGTTAATAAAGCCTAAAACTTTCTTCGTAATTTCAAATTCCATGAATATGATTTGTTCCTTTCACAAATTAATTTTTAAAAAATGATTTAGAACTATGCAGTTTTCAGTGAAAAGTACGGAGTAGGACTTTATTCTTAGAATATCGGACTTGATAGTGTCCAAACGGTACATGGGCTTGCAGAATTTAGGCCTAGGTTTGTTAAGTTTCTCTTTGTATTAAATAAACCTGGAAAGTATTCTGGAAATAGCATAATTATGGTAATGGTTGATGGGTTTGGGGCATTGCTTCATTTTGGTTGAACCCCGAAAGAAAATTATCCATATCTTCTGAAGGTATCACGAGAAGATATTGATAATTTAATTAGTCCTTGGGAATCACACCAACGACCTACAAACGTAGGCTGTATCTATAACCTGAACGGCAATTTAAGAAAAAAAAAATCCTGCGCAATGTATCTTTGTATGAAGAATGCTTTTATACAATACAACGTTTGATGCAGGGTACAGACCGGGTGGATAACATGAAAGCAGAATTCTCCTGCAGTCATTTAAGCAACAAAAAGTATTTCTGTGGTGAATACTTATGTAGAAACAAAACGTTCTTAAACTTTCGATACTCATGTTATGATAATGTGAGCACGTCAATAAATTATCACGATGAGATAATGCTTGCCTTTACATCTGAGTTAATTCATAAGACGATCTTCTAACAATTAACATATACTTATCCTTCTGTCATATGGGGAATAAATATTTAAAGAAAAAATCATGAAAACGTTTATTTTATGGTCCTAATTTCGTGCCTAATATACTCGTGAGCATTTCAATGAGGGCAAAGCTGTTTGTCCAGCTGATAGAGGCTTTACTGATAGTGTACTTACACGTCTGTGGCAGGCAGATTGTACACATACACTTGCCTGTTGTGCATTATGTATAATTAAACAAGATATGCCGGTATAAACGGGCAGATCCCTGAATCAAAAATGGAAAAACATGTTGTTGCTCTTGCCAAACTTGGACAAAGTTAAATGCTTAAAAGTCAGTCATACTTTCCAAAAACATGCACACGGAGCATACGAGAAGGGTTTTCCTGTGTATCGAATTAATATTCTTTATTCCCAGAAATGATGGTCACGCCCTTGGTTTTCTGTGAGTACGCCCTTATCATGGGGGCTAATTGGTACCGTTGCCTCGCCGGAGGGTCCGATATTTTAACGGGAAATGAATATGCTTCTCCCGTATTATGACAGATAAAAATAAATGCCGTCGTTGTGCTTTGCCTAAAAAGAGAACGTTTTTCCTAGGAGAGTGGTTTAATATTTTATAGAAATAAAACAGGTATATACACTTGCATTGTCTGCTGTAATATAATATCGGGGGTCTTTTCGGCGTGTGCCAAATGGAGCGCTCTAAGAATGTGTGAGATAGGAAAACAATACTGTTCACTAAGTGATACCCAGTAGCTCGTTTTGTCGCCTTGAAGTCGGCAGAATTTGGTTTACAAGTTTGACTTTAGTATTTGTGAATATCGTCATCTTGATTTCACATTGCAGTTACTGCTTCAATTTTGATCTTGTAATTCAGCACAAATATCAATGGTGCCACTGTGCATGCTATGTGATGATTCCAACCAACTAAGTAAGCAAACAAAGAAACAAATAATAACCAAACTTGGCAGACTCATATTCAAGCTAATGATGCGAGGAAACAGCAGGCAACCGTTTTGCTATAAAGTCAATAGTAATAATAATAATAATAATAATAATAATAATAATAATAATAATAATAATAATAATAATAATAATAATAACAATAACAATAACAAAAGTAAATAATAATAATAATAATAATAATAATAATAATAATAATAATAACAATAACAATAACAAAAGTAAATAATAATAATAATAATAATAATAATAATAATAATAATAATAATAATAATAATAATAATAAAATATAAATAAATTAACATGAACGGACGACAATGGTAGAACGGTGACAACGACAAAATACCGCTGGCCATACGATAGAAAATAGCGACAATGAGAAACTACTAACCATCAATACAGATAAAATGGTGATGATGACAAACTACTGATCACAAGAAACACAATGATGACGTCAGATCAGTGACCATACAATACAGAATGCTCACAATGGCAGATCAGACCATGCGATACAGAGTGCTCACAGTGGCAGACCAGGCTGTAAAACACAAATTGCTCACAATGGCAGACCAGGCCATACAATACAGATTGCTCACAACCGTAGACCAGGCGGTACCGAATGGTGACGACACATCCTTAATCAAAGATGGAGACTAAAGACAAAGGCAGACAATTGTCCATATATAATACCGAATGGTATAATATAATACATAGACTGGAGATGGAGACAAGGTCAGGCAACAATACTGACCATGTAATGTCGAGTGGTGACGACATACCGTTAGTCATAAGGTACAGACTGAAGACAACGGCAAACCACTGACCACATATGATACCGCGTAGTGACGACACTCTGCTAATCAAAAGAGAGAGGCTGAGGATAACGTACGCAACTGACCATACGATACCGAATGGTTGCAACAGAGCACTGTTCATAAGATATAGAATGACCTAACTACAAACCACCGGCCATATAATAAATTTAGAGACACGATATGTAATACTTTTTCCTTCACAAACTATGTCATGGGGCAAGGAGTGAACTTTTCTGTGCGTGGGGCTCCTTTGGCTTGGCTTTCTGACGTTTGCTTTCGTTGAAGAAGACGGAGTGCCTACTTGAGATGGGTAACGGCAATTAACCACGAAGGAGACGAATGCATCCACATCGAACGCACAACGAACGGCCTGTCAACATCTTTGTGTCACCAAAACGACGTGTACCTCGTTGGATCCACAAGATTCAGTTTTCATACACCAGAGGCAGGTTGGAAGTAATAAATGCAATAAACGGGTTCACGAAACTGAATGCCCTCTTTTGTCACCCCCCTGCTATAATCACATGTAGAGCATAAACAACTTCTGACAAAAATACGTCAGATTAAATTTGAAGTCTACGCTTAGGAACATTGTCCTAAATGGTTAATGCGTTTCCCGGTCAAACCGGTCTACAGTAACCGGTGACTTCAAATTGTCGTCCGCTTCATTCAGTTTGTTAAACATTGTCCTCTATTTCACATGTTTTAATTTTATGTGATATCCGTTTTGTCTGTGTATAGGCCAACCCATTGTTTTGCGGCTAAACTTGAGGCACGTTGTTTTCGGTGTCCATGAGTAAATTTGCTGTTTTTAGTTCGTTAAATGTATTGACATGCACCCGTGGAACTAATAATCATGATGTGTGTCCTACATGGCGTTGCCTTTTAATGCAAGGTATTACAATAAGTTTGAGAATGGATACACTGACTTGAAGATCAAATTATCCCAAGGTTAGTCAAATTAAAGAAAACACACACAGAGTAATGAATTGGTTACAACGAACTACAGTTATGCCGGTACTGATGGAAATATACCTGCGCCCATACATCAGTTACAGTGCGTGTGACAAAGGGTAAAGATACATAGGTGCATGAGGGCGATGGTTATGCTTCGA
Source organism: Hermodice carunculata (assembly GCA_964020975.1). Lineage (NCBI taxonomy): Eukaryota > Metazoa > Annelida > Polychaeta > Eunicida > Amphinomidae > Hermodice > Hermodice carunculata. The sequence continues at coordinate 82,781,434 of OZ026627.1, read as the reverse complement.
GGGGTATAATGGGTTCTTATTTGGAACGATCGCTCAATACGGTTGTGTATTGACACAACCATTGCTGGTACTGGTGCTTGATCTTAATGTATGCATAATTTCCAAAGATGGGAGGCGTCCGTAAAGACTGATTCTCAATAATAACGAGTGAGGCAACTGTTGAGATAATTCTGGGCCATTAGGCAGGCAACGTGTGATGAAGCCAAGATTTCATGAACTGACATAATCAATGCTACCTCATGAATGTTTTCATGCATGGTGCACCACCACGATGAATTAAAAAGCTCAATGCTTAGTATATCCATGAAAATCATCACCTGTGCAACTAGGAGCGTACCTTGGTGAATATTGACATACTCTTTCAATAGCAATGAAGACAAAATCCGAACTGATCTGACGCACTAAATGATTCCAGATTCAAATTCCTCGCAAAAATATACCTTTTATTGAAGTAACCGGACGAAAGTATTGGGACTGGTCAACAGGTGCAGCGTGCTCGGGCGCACTTAGGGTGCACTGCGCCTAAAACGCCAAGGGAACTGATGATTTAGTCTGTAACATAGCCCTGAAAAGGTTTAAAAGGGAGTTATTGCTCTGCGGGTAGATATGTAAGATCAGGTGTGTTGTCAGCAGTTGACAACTTGAAGTAAAAATACCTGTACGGTGACTGATAGTGTTCGACCAAATATACAGGGTATTATAGATAATGAATGTTCTCATCATTCTTGGTAAGGAAACTGAAGGAAAGTAAGTAAAAGCCTGTAAAATATAGTTTTTACTGCTAATTTGACAAAATATAGCCCATTTCGAGTGATATTGAGGAAAACAATTATATATGTATTATTGCTTTCCTGAAGTTGACATTCAAAATATATATGTGTGTCACTCTCTGTGAGTGTGTATGTATGTATACATATGCAGGAGATTTTTTTTATATTGCAAGGAGAAAGAACTAAACATATTCAACTTTAACCATAATATAAAACAAGCAAGGAAACCTATGATGGGCATCCTCTGAATCTTGTAAAATGTGATATATGATGACCTATTGTAAAACACATCCAGGATAAATATATAAAAATCTTAAACATATATGTTATATATGTGTATGTATGTATGTATGTATGTATGTATGTATGTATGTATGTATGTATGTATGTATGTATATATATATGTGTGTATACATGTATAGTAGGTATTCTTTATTGTATAGAAAAAGAAGAAAACATATGAAGTTTACTTTGGTGAGTTATCTTTGCATAACCTGCGTAACATGTTTCCAAAAAGTTTGATATCATATTGTCCATCACATTAGGAGTGCTTTTAATACCAATAGGAACGACGTTTATAAAAAGATCCAAGATTCAAACGCCATGCACAAAGATCATCCTTTCAAGTACTATGACATTTGTATTTCCACAGAAAAATATGGTCTAAATCAGTTGCTTTTTGGGCACTCTTTAAAACACAGAATGCTGATAATCCTCTGCTTACCGGACCTGGCATACGCTGACTAAAGTGGTCTTCAATTACGAAATCAGTTTAGGTCACCTTTGTGTGGTGTCAACTTGATATTTCAAAGTAGCTACTCTAATAGTCCTCAAGTTATTAAATGAATAGAGAAGTTCACTTATGTGGCCCTGTTATGAGCGTATGACCCCATGGTAGCCCTTCAAGGGACTTAGGTCATGGTTATCTATGACCAGTGTTCTACTTGCCCTAGAAAGGGCCACGATGTTCACAAAAAAAAAAACCGGGTTTGAAATAGTTCTTGAGCTAGGCATTGAATAGCAAATTTCCCGAAAGCGGCCCAGTGATCTTGGCAATTAGGTCAAAGTAATATATGTGAAAACTTGCAAAAAAGCCATCCAGAGGACCATCATCATGTACAAAACCAAAAGGGTTGGGCCAAATGGTTCTTAGGGTATCGCTCACAGACTAACTGATCAGAGTAGTTTGTGAACATGGAGGATAGGTGAAAGTCCCGGGACAAATAGAGTTCGTGTGAAATCACCCTCTAATAACATTCATATCAGTTTCCTTCTGCAAGTATTCCTTGAGGCGTGACTTGTGGAACTGGCGGAGACCAACCCAAGGTTCATCACCGTCAAGTTTGACGGGGGGATCAGGCTGACGGGTTTTTAAGAGGTAGAAGTGTAATTGTGAAGGGACAGCGATTAAGGTGATTATAGACGGTGGAGATGGAAGGACCTCTCCTTCAATGAGCTCACGTGACTGACAAGTCAGCTGAGCTAAAGCTAGAAATAAACTCGTCAGTCTGCGTCTTGTACCGGGGCGGTTACAGCACTGCATTTAAAGAAAAGTTATCTAATTATAGGAGGTATTGAAAAGTTCTGTCTGCCACTTATAATGTCGCCTAAAAACACATAACTTTAGTGTGGTCAAAGTTCCTTCCAAATGTGATATCAACATCACATTCCATATAAATACATACTCTCATATTTTAAGAACGGTAGATTTAATCGGTATCTGGGACTGGCTATAGGCCCAACAAGTGGGTGAATATGCATGGACGCCAAACCCGATGCCACAACAGCTGGGCGAAGTATACAGTGTGAAATCTTATAGCACAAAAGCTGCAGGAATAAGCAAAGCCAACCGCCTGGCAGAGTAGGAACCCTGTTTGCATAACAGCTGGGAAAATATGCATGACAGTGAACCCTGTTGCCACAACATCTGGGCCGATAAGGCACGGTAGAGCCTTATTGGCACAGCGGTTTGGCAAATAAAGCACCGTTGAACCTTATTGACACAGCAGCTGAGCAAATAAGCACGGTCGGATCTCATTGCCACAGCAGCTGGGCGAATGTAGTGCTGTGAAACCTTATGTGCTCGACATCTTGGCAAATAAGCGTGGTCACACCCTGGCTTCACAACAGCCGGGCGAATAAACATAGCCTTTCACGAAAGGTAGAAAATCTGTGATTTTCTAGAAGACTAGTCTTTCAGTGGTTTCTTGACCAATTAATTTACATAAAAAACCTGATATTGTCTGGTCGTTTTCCTCATACCTAATCTGTTATGTTCAACCAACATTAATTTAATGCTCTATCAGACACATCTGGGATTCATTTAAACTACTTTTTTTCTTCATATTTTCACAAGTATGTGAACCAATCCTAGTACAACGGTTGTCATATTATGGAATGCGTATACTTTTGACAGTTTTCTTTCTTTCAATATCATGATATTTCGCTCGAAGATACGCAATGCCTTGAAACAGGTACAGGTAAGAATGAGATACTTGCACACTAAATTATAAATGCACAACCACAGACAAAATTCTCAGGGCGTGAGGTGTGTGTTCGCATAGGATTGTGTAAGTGAACTTAAATAAACTGCTCATTTTTGCGTCTCAGGTAGTGCATTTTCTATGAATGTTTCGGCTAACAATTTCCGAAATACAGTGAAAATTTCGTTACGAGATATTCTCTGTCACACACACTGTCTTTATTCCCAAAGATATTCAGAAGCCAGTCATATATCCACAAGGCCTCAACTGTGTAATCCCTTCAACTCTACTAGTGACTGGTCCGGACACTAGCATTTCCATTAAAGGTTTAAGTTTGTACGTTTTGGTGCACGAAGAAAATAATTATCTGATATTTAAATTAAACAAAACTAAACGCTGTGACTGGTATTAATATGGGCATCAAATAGCCTTGTGTCCTCACAACGTGTAGAATGTGGTCTGAAATGGAATGGCGACTTCACCCTGCCCCAAAACGTATATCGTTCTCGCTATGACAATGATACGCAACGAATTATGTGGCATGTACCTTTCTATAGTACTGTAGTTCTAGACATGTCTGCGCTCGACTTAATTTCGCGCTAGTACTTGATGCGCGAAAATAAGATGCGCAAAATTAATTGAAAAATGAAAGATTATATATAGACAAGCCATGATGCGAGAAATTAAAATGCGCAAATGTTTTCTAAAACAGATTTGCGCGAAATCAACCACACGCGAAATTTCTAGAACTACAGTGTCTATTGTCACACGTGGAGACACCTGGGGATAAAAAAATTCATTGGTTAAAAATGCAAGGCGACTCAGGAAGCAGGTGCTGCCACCAAGTAGAATAGAGCATCTATCATGTCTTGTCATTATCAATATAATTAGTAACGCTCAAAGAGATGGCTGAAGGCCGTCACTTTATTGACACAAACAGATTAACCCAGTGAAATATGCACCAAATAAAAAACATGTCTCTCGTAACAGTATAACGTCACGGGAAATTACTTCACATAAAGGCAGGTTGTCACTGCAGCTTACCAATGGCGTGAAGGTTTGTTGTTATCAACTTTAGACTTGATGGATGAATAGTTTCCCTGCGTGAATAATCATGTTTGCATTAGGTCTGCATTTGGTACAAAAATGCAGCCCAAAGAACCAAACCATGTAAACGGAAACTGCGTTTAATTAATATTGCACTTTAGCTGAGTAATACAGCATGGTAGTCTTGTGTTTATGCACGAAAGAACCTGAAATGAGTGTACTGTTTTGTCAGCACATGTGTTCAGAAAAATATGTTTTTGGATATTTGCTGGTACATGTAGAGAATATATATATATATATATATATATATATATATATATATATATATATATATATATATATATTTATATATGGTCAAAAATGGCTCAGCAACAGAAATAGAATTTGTTCTATAATAAGTGACACAATTTGAGATTCTTTCAATTTGAGCCAGATATTTTACATTTGTATGTATGTATGTATGTATGTATGTATGTATGTATGTATGTGTGTATGTATCATTCTTTATCCGAGTAACCTTGTTATTGGTCAAAAATAGCATCATAACTGTTTTAAACATTTACATATAGACATAAATATCGTCCAAATGTGCCTTCATGATATTGAGTAAATATCCTATGAGGTATGAAGGGTATCTTACATAGATTTTGAACATAAAGTACTTTGAAGCACTGAACAAATGTTCACGTTCCGGGTGTCTAACATTGACTTCACAGACATGTCATGTTGAATTAAGACATTTTATGTTAGGCTCAACATACCGTGAACTCCAGATATCTTGAAGTGTCTGGTACCTTTTGCCTTTTTAGATATCATTTTTGGATATGTGAATTTCGGTGTGTAAAATTTGTATCATTGATACTGTATTGCGTACTGTTTTACGAGAATTAAATTAACAGAATAAATTAGACGCGTAAAGATAAAAATAACACATTTTCCCGAATTCGGAATAAGAGTAAGACTAAGGTCTTTAATTGAAGATTTCCATCTTTTTTCTTTCCGAATACTACACTATTGAAAATATGCGAGCTCGTATTGGATTGTAGCGCTCATTCTTCATCGTTCAGGCTTAATGTACCTTAAATTAAGTTGGAAACATCCTGACGTTCATGCAAGTTATCATTAATTTGAATATCGGTGTGACCACTGTCAAAAGGTTGAGGTTGGATCTCAAACATAAACCGTGGCCTTGATCAGTCTAAGCTTCCTATAATTTTGAAACATGCATGTAGAATTCACGTCGTTTTGTTCAAGCTAGCATACGTGTATTACTGACAATTACCCGGAGAAAATATATTTCCATACAAGTCGATCCAATAAAAATTCAACTCTATAGAAATTGAACCTAGAATATATTACTTGTGCCAAGTGCCTTGCCATGCAATTTTGTTCAATTGTCATTTGTAATCAATTTTCATGATATTCGCGCTGTGGGTTCATGTTAGTCAGCTTGTAGGGCCTGTTAACCGATTTGATGGCTGATGCAGGGTCCTGGAGGTTAACTTCTTTACATGTATCATGGATGACTGCGATGTGAGTTGATTGATCTCTATGAATATTTGATGAATAGCATGTGCTCAGCTATTTTCCAAACGTATAAAACAACCAGATTCCTAAACAAGTTACAAGCTGCGGAGGGTCAGAACATCCTCCCGATTGCCCGACCCGTTTGTGATATTTGTGACCATTAAAATGGGTTGAATGTATGACAGGCTAGAATGTGTTGCAGCTATTGGGAAAGCCAAGTGCACTATTGGAAACTTTGAAGGATCGATGTTGCTTTTTTAAGTGGACTAGACCTTTGAATTAGTACGTGTATATTTTTCAACTTTCGGGCCGTATGTACGGACTTAGTATAGGATAGGCTTCACTATTGCTATGCGCATGACCCAGAGGGTTATTAAAGGTTTAACCAGTCTGCTAACTTTTCAAACCATTGGAAGGCTGGGTCTTGATATGGTCTGTACCAGAGGTGCATTCACGTGCTATGTGGTCTAACTGTTATTTTTTTGTTTTGATGTGATTTTGAAATACCACCATAGCCAAAGAGGAATACTGTGTCAACACAGAAAACAAAATCATTACAATTTGAATACTGTATAATAATTCATATTCCCTTGCATACAATTTCCAGAATGCACTCTAAATCAGAATTTGGCTAGTTTTCTTTTCCCGATTTTATACAGGTGTTCATTCCGCATGCAATGTCCTACAATTTTCCCTAGTTTAATAATCCCGAACTGGGCTTTCTCGGGAAAGATCGGTAATATTTTTCCCTGGCGAGACTTTATAATAATATAGTATTTGAATTTTTCTCCATGGCCACCAGTTAGATCCCCTGTTTCAACTTTGTGTAAAATGAGCACAATTAAACCCATATCAGCTTTGTTCAGGATGTGGCATTAAGGTATTTTCTGTGATTTCATAATTCCTTTAAGGATGTTTTTATCATTTTTGAAAAGGAACTTTAGCGTTTAAATCGCTGGGCTAACTGCCCTATAATTATATAGGGTGCAATTGTATCAGTTCTTCTGTTCATAATATGAATACAAACCTGAATGAGTAAAATGGAAGGTGGCAATATCTGTAGAAAGACTTACTGTAAATCCAAGTATTTGTAATAAACCCACTGTCTACTCTTCTTCAACTATGGTGTGGATGTACATGGGGTAATCTACTGTCAAGATTGTTCACCTGGTGGTGTTGTTGTACTTTGTATAGCGTTACACGTATGTCGTCATGGTGAATATGTCTGGCCGTAGAAGGTCCTCGCTGAAACAATTGAGTCTATTGCTTTGATATTACAAATGGACACACCTACAGGTCACCTATTGTACTCACATTCTGACTTTGACGTAATCCTGTCGGTCACAAAATAGGGCATCTTCTGTAAATGTAGTGGCTGAATGATAGGTTGAGTACTGTCTAAGCTAACACTCTTATGGAATACATTAAGATAATTCTCACGCAGGGCTATCCCTGGATTTCATATTTCTGATTTTGACGAAATGTTTAATATTATAGGACATCTTTGGCAATTTTCAGCTTGTGCAATCTACTTGGGGGCTTACAGCATGGAACTACATCTGTGGTCCCTCTGTCCACCCTAGAACCATCAGCTGGATCATTAGCAAACGTGGTTAGGGCGTCTTTGCCACGAGTGTTCACTGGGTAATTCGGTATTTTTAAAATTGTGTAATGGCGTTTTGTGCACTGTTGACAAGAACATCTCTTCGCATGGGCAATCGCTTTAAAAGAAACAAGAGGCGCAACTGGACAGTTAAACAGCTGCATTTAAATGTGTATTATATGGGTCTGACTGCTTCTCCCGTGATTTTTTTTCTGTTATTTTGAATTCAGATTTCTCCAAAACCGTTTAGTGTACGGTATTCAAACTCAGATGAAATGTATAATGACTTGATGTATACGAAACTAGTTGACAAGGGTATGTAGCAGCTATTCCTGATTTTTCTCAAGTCACAAGTACAATTTGTATCTTCACATTCGTAATGAAAGCTGAGCATTGATGTTTTGGTAATTCTTGAATGTCTTCCATTTGGTGTATTTGACTTTGTTCTCATTGTTGGGTTGAATTTACAGATGTGGGTATTTTTTCTGAACTATTTAACCAAGCAGTGAAGTGGACTTGTGGTGTTGTTTCGGACACTCTGAAGATGCTATCCCACTGCTGATGCCTTTTTGCATCTATGCACAGCTTCCTTCCGTTACTTATAAGAGTCTGGTATTTCCAGAGGTTTTTATCGCATGTTGCCTGTTTAGTCTTTTAGTGAGGATCACCAACCATAATCTCTCTTTGTAATTAAAGACACCTTGCCAGACATCTTGTTCATCGCAATTATGTGGTAACTTTTGAATCTACTGATTGAATTAATATATCAAATTCAGCAATAATTTTTGTCTATATCTTCCTCAAAGGCATAATTATTGATATGTGTCTGCAAGTTTGTTTCCTAGGCATGGCTGCAATATTTTTCTGTTAGCTCAAAACCATAAGGCCGTATTTTTTAACTTGTTATTATGGGCTTCTCAGTGGGTATGGCTGGAGATGCATATATGGTGACATCAGTATACATATACGGTGACATCAGTGTAAAGTCACAATGTCACATCGTAAATTTGTCTTCGGATAATAAACCGGGAACACTTTTAGCTTTGACAATGTACATGGTGATGGCTCTGTATGAGTGCTGACTTGGCATTCTTTATCCTTGATGCTGATGCATGTCCCAAGGGCAGAGTGCATGCTCTTGAAGACCTGGGATCAATGTCTACAAGGTAAATATGTCCAAACATTTGTTCATGTTTGTCGAGGCGAATATTGTAATCTGTTTGGTGTCAGATGCCACATTTGTCAAACTCCTAGGTTTGATTGTTTTGAGGCTACATCTATTTGAGGAGGCTAATTTTGTACCTGGTATAAGATTGGTCTTTGAAAGCAGGGACTCGACTACCACATATCAAGAAAGAAATTTTGCACATAAACCTTTCAAGAAGCAGTTAGCTGTAATGAATTTACATTGTTATATTAAACTTCTTTCAAGAATATGCTGAACATATCAGGTTGACCAGTTCCCTTCACAGAATTTCATGGTGCTCATAATGCTGTTTATGTATTAAATTTAGAGCAGTGAAATTATACCATTCACAGTATTTCACGGTATGTATTAATGCTGTTTATATATTACATTTAGAGTCCCCTTCATGATGGTCACATTCAAAGCATTTTGTTAACTGCTAATCATTTTACACTGATCAATTGATTGTGATTTTTATTATTATTGCAGTGTATTCTGTTTATTATGTTTACACCTGTTGCCTTTATAAAGTATAATTCTATTTGACTAGGCGATGGAATGAAAGGTGTAAAACTTGCATTTTCCTCTCAAAAAGGCTGCTTTCCTTGATGACATATCCGGGATGTCTAGCTATCAGGAACATACGGAGTTCGTTTTAAAACATTTAATGGCAAGGTAGACGGCATATTGCATTCCTTATAAGAATGTGGTATTTTAGTATTTGATTCCTTTTTCATTTTTACTTTGCAAAAACATGTATGCATTGTCAACCATATGCTTCCCACACACATGCTAACAGCTTACCATGGTACCATTAATATATCATGGCATCTTATATTGACATTTATAACATCGAAAACAATGGTAACCCACACTGTTTTCAGCGATAAGATTTAGGCACTGAAAACAAGTGATAATTTGTTTTCATGCAGCAGCCCATTTCACCATGTTCATGGAGCATTTAGGTATCAAGAATATTGACCAAACAAACCACAACATATCAAACACATTATTCCACAGGACGTAGGTACAGAATGAACAGGAAAAGCATTTTGGAACACCTAGTACCTAGAAACGCTTATATATTGAAATAATTCTCAAATATGTAAAAAAAAAATGTTAATAAAGGCATGATCCAAAGGTATCAAATTTTGTCACACTAGAGATGCCCTAACGTTGAATTCAGATTCCCGTTTTGCACAGTTTACGTGTACATATGTAGGTCAAAACAATCGCAGAAATTTCGTATGCCTGTGCATTTTGGAATAATGAAAGATTTCTGCATTTGAAACACATTTTAGGGTTCCGTTAGTTTGAGATACCCTAATTGTCACACCACACCATGTAAAAATCTCCAGGGAAGTTTTTAGCTTCTATGATGCATATCACTGTCAGCACTCTTCTTGAGGTTAGGCAGTTACACATTGTACATTTGTAGTATTTTCTATTTTGCACTCCTCAGATGAACCGGTTGTGATATCTTGACTCCAAAAGAGGGATAGCATATCTCTCCAGACTAATTCTGATTAATGCAAAGCAGTTTTAGCTTTTAAAGCCACAAATGTAGGGGAAGACACTTTCACCGGAGGCCTTCTAAAGGGTTTCAACTTAAAAGTAATGAAATAATATCGAACAGAAATAAAAAAATCGGCGAAGCATGACATACTAAAAAACCTTCGTAGAGATCCTAGTCAGGCACACCCCTTAAAGATTTGAAGCTCAGCTGGTAAAGCATTTCAAGTACTACTTTGGATACATGTATTTACAATGGAGTTCGTATCCTGTTATTCCGCCCATATGCTCTTTTTAATCATTAAACAAATTAGAAAATTCATTACAAAGTAAAAAAAGAACAGTAACCCCATCTAATGAACATTTTGTAGACAACCTTACCAGAATCTGTCAAACGTGTAGCATTACTTATCTGAAAAAAAAATATGATGCACAGTTTCCAAGAAAGATTCCTATGTACGTTGAAGCATGTCCAGGGAAAGGAAGTAGCAGACGATAGTACTGATCAAGAGGTATCACGTGACCTCCTGTGACCGTAGTATTGGTCAGAAAGGCAGGTGAGCTCTTTTTGACCAGAGCTGCCCTCCACGCCTTGCCGTATGCTGTTGGGCCAGGATGCTAGGCAAAACACCCATTTAAGACTTTGAATAAGAGGGGAATATTTGTTTTCCTAAAGCATTGAAGCCTAACGAAACAAACCTGTTTGTTGAGGACCCAGGCAACATTTATCCTGTCCAGGTTTGAGGTGAAACTGGTCAATTGCGAAGGGAAAATGATATAACACCCATGTATTCACATTGATTTGATATTTAAAATCAGTAAATGAAAGTAACGCCACCCATTGAACAACCCCTACAGAGATTGCGTCAAACTAAGGGTGGAAATGATCCAACTATTATTTTGGAGAAGTGAAAATTACAAAGCAATAAAAGTTAATAAAAACGGACATTTGCAGCTGTAGTTCTTGAACAAATTTAGGTATTATAGGCCTTGGAAGTAGATCTGTGCAATTTCGAAGCAATTAGCAAAGCACTTTTAGAGACGATGTTGCATTAATTTCTTCAGGAAAAGGAAACTGTATTGAAATATTTATTCAACGGAGCATGGCATATTAGAAACCAGGTATAGACTCGTTTAAGTCGCGTTTTTGGTGGTTAGGCCTATACATTTTGGAAATGAACTACTGTCTGCAGTTAATGATGAATATTTCTAAGGTTGAGAGGATTGATTTAAAACCACCAGTTGCCTTTTATGGGTGACTGCCTGTCTCAAGTCAGGAGAGAAATTTGTTTCTTCACATTGGTATTGGAAAAGAAATGTTGATGCTTTGGCAAGTCTGGAATCTCTTTGCTGTCATTGTTGGGTTTGGACTTAATGAATATGGATCATGTTTTTCTGTACTATTTGAAAATTACTTCATTGGCTATGTTGTGCTGTGGGCTTTGTTCTCCGACTCATAGTTATAGTGGAGGTAGAGTGTGTTTGTAATGTTCCAGATTTATAAATATCACAAAAACGATGTAGGCCTACTTTACTCTTTTGCTGTAAACTTAGGTGACTGACAAGTCGGAAAAACTAAAAGGTGATAGGCCTAACAGGTCTCTTTTTATTTTTGGCAGAAGTAATGAAATTTGTGTTTTTGGTGGTTAGGCCTATACAGTTTGGAAATGAACTAGTGTCTGCAGTTAATGATGAATATTTCTAAGGTTGAGAGGATCGATTTAAAACCACCAGTTGCCTTTTATGGGTGACTGCCTGTCTCAAGTCAGGAGAGAAATTTGTTTCTTCACATTGGTATTGGAAAAGAAATGTTGATGCTTTGGCAAGTCTGGAATCTCTCTGCTGTCATTGTTGGGTTTGGAATTAATGAATATGGATCATGTTTTTCTGTACTATTTGAAAATTACTTCATTGGCTATGTTGTGCTGTGGGCTTTGTTCTCCGACTCATAGTTATAGTGGAGGTAGATTGTGTTTGTAATGTTCCAGATTCATAAATATCACAAAAACGATGTAGGCCTACTTTACTCTTTTGCTGCAAACTTAGGTGACTGACAAGTCGGAAGAACTAGAAGGTGATAGGCCTAACAAGTCTCTTTTTTATTTTTGGCAGAAGTAATGAAATTTGTGTTTTTGGTGGTTAGGCCTATACATTTTGGAAATGAACTAGTGTCTGCAGTTAATGATGAATATTTCTAAGGTTGAGAGGATCGATTTAAAACCACCAGTTGCCTTTCATGGGTGACTGCCTGTCTCAAGTCAGGAGAGAAATTTGTTTCTTCACATTGGTATTGGAAAAGAAATGTTGATGCTTTGGCAAGTCTGGAATCTCTTTGCTGTCATTGTTGGGTTTGGAATTAATGAATATGGATCATGTTTTTCTGTACTATCTTATAAAGATGTAACAGGATCTCATAAAGATTCAATTTTTACATCAATGGGCGGTTGACGGATGAGACATGTGTATGGTCAGATTACGTGTCATCTGAATGAACAATTTAAACCTCAATGGAAGAAACTAACAGAACATTGAGTAAGTCTACCGTGATATTGTAACATTAATGATTTGGATGAGACTAGTGATGTCTTTCTTTTGGTTCAATTGACTGAAGCTAGAAATTTAATTCAGACCTTCATGTGCTCACTCCGATTATGTACAACTTTATACTGCAGCTGCTGATGTCATACTTCTAGGGTAAGAGACAAATTTGGGTAAAGGCAATACGCCATTTTTTTTTTTTTATAAAATGCTAACCCACCTTTGGTTTCAACTATGCACTGAAGATCATAAACAGCAAATATGTAGGAAAGCCCAGTGATAACTTTTTTCAATGCATAGATGATAGCATACCCATGTATGCTCTAGATATCCAGTAGTAGCTAAGCATTCGGAAATTCAATTTTGCAAAATGATTAATTTCGATTGCAAAAATATTTCAACACGGCTGATACTCAGCAAACTGATCCTGAATGTAATTGGGTCAAATTTAATGTTAAACAACAGCCAGGCATACCACTATGACTGCTTGTAGTCTTCTTATTGGAATTTTATTTTTCTTATGTTGTTATAAGTGTCACAGGTTTTATGATAAGAATATCATTAAACAATTAGCATGATTATGCATGTATTATGTTAGCTAATTTGGTTAGCGGTATGACAAATTGCGATTTGTCGTTTCCTATGCAAGTCCAGCGGGACAAATTCTTTGTCAATGCAGTGAGGACATTTCATTCCTGAACGTAAACCTTTATAAAGTATATTCATTAATGCAATGTGGGTGTGACTATATTAGTAGAGTTCAATAAAAGTTCTAATATCAGAATTAAGAACGTACAGCAAATGTTGTTACGAAAGCGAAGTTTACGATCAGAGGCAGTGACTCTTTATTTAGAGCACCTTAATATTTAACATTTATCACTTGTGTCCGTTTCTGTCATACGGGTCCACCAGTTATAATGGGATATGTGGAAAGCAGAGTTAGGCAGCCTGCTAACAACACCAAAAATCATTGAAGGCTGTGTCATTACAGATGCAAAATATCAAATTACAATTATCTATGTCAGTTCTATGCAAGAAAAGTATTTGCTGTGACATTGTAGATAACATTTTAACATTGAAGTTTCAGTTTCAATGGCACTTACATACGTTCACAGCAAGAATGCTCTATTCTGAGTTTATTAGGTTTAGAACAATGGGCCTGGAACACATAATACCTGTATTTATATCAACAACATGCAAAGGTACAGATTTGTTTTAGTGCTTATTTGGTTCAAGTTTCGAACTGGCAAGAAGGGGAGGGAGAGAGAGAGAGAGAGAGAGAGAGAGAGAGAGAGAGAGAGAGAGAGAGAGAGAGAGAGAGAGAGAGAGAGAGAGAGAGAGAGAGAGAGAGAGAGAGAGAGAGAGAGAGAGAGAGAGAGAGAGAGAGAGAGAGAGATTAAATGTTAAGCAAATGCACATTTGCATGTTGGGGGCAAAGCACACGTAGCATAAATCATTGAAAAGTCTCTATGCCTTACATGACCTCCATCTGCAGCCATACAGAACAACACCAATCAAATGTTACATTATGTTCAGACAAGTAGCTGCAGGCAATACTTCAAGCACAAGATAATGTAACGAAAGGCATGTTGAAAGTAGTCACAAATTACCTGTCATGTAAACTGTTCTGTTAACCATCTCCAATATACTGGTATCGTTTTTGGCAGATCGGCCTTGTGACTCCTCGCTTGAATGTACATATACAAAATTGGAAAATAAAGTATCTGATAATTTGATGAATACATTCACGATTGTGTGATTATAAACATGTTTATATATTTATGTATTCAGATGTATCTGTTCTACTGTTGCCCTCAATATTGAAAACTAATACAGGGGTTCGAAAAAACAAAGAAATAATGAGAAAAAAACCAGGATATATCAAGCTCGGTCGTGGTTTACACAAGAACTGCTCCATGCATTTTTGTTTCGTCCTCTCATTGACTCAGAGCGTCCCGTCCTGCATTTGGTGTCACACCATAAAATCACACTCGAGGTCAATGACCTAAAGCGTAACATTGCGGACTGAGAACAAAGCTCACATTCATTGATCTGCTTATTCATCCAAGTTTGTGGAATGGACAGGTAACTGTACCATATTATACCTATAGAAACCTCATTTTCCCCCAAATTATCACTGAAATCAAGTTTGTCATTGAAACAAAACAACAGTGTGCCTGTTTTCGTAATCGGCCGTTGCCGTCTGAAAACATGGCGGTGAGTATTTCATAAGCTAATAGCTCAAAAAGTTTACAACTTTTGATTTTTTTATCCTTTATTTTTGAATTGCATGATATGTCCAAACAAGAAAACAGGATGTTTATGTCAACAAACATTTCTAAGTGTTTATACAAGCAGCTGCAATAAACTAATTCAGCATGTAAAATCAATGCGGGCCTGATTCGGTCGTGAGGGACCACATGTGCAGATAATAAGCTATGTGAGATACACTATTCTGCATGGTGGCAGCACCTACTTCCTGTGCCACACAGTATTTTCATCCAATGAATGAAGCAAGTCTTCTTCATCCCTCAGCTTTGCTGCCACGTACAGGCGACATTTTTCAGGTGCAGTTACTAAAATTCATAACACAATCATTCCATTGGTCTATTAATAAGTGGGAAAGACTTATTTGTAAATGTGAAATACGACTCTAAAATATAATGTCTCTATTATAAGTCCTGCTACAATTTGTAACAAGAAAGTATGGACTGACTCATTGATACAAAAATCGATGAAACTGAACTCGAAGCAAAACACGAACAGACAATAGACATTTTTCCTTAATATCTAAGACGTCAGTTTACTTACAATGTACGAAAGAACGAAACATGTATCAGATCGGCACTGGTTATTGACTTGAAAGTTAAATGATAGTATGTTGTCGACTTGTTGTTGAATGGGTGAGAGCTCACCGTGCCATACACAACAATTTTGTAAACAGAAGCATGTGAGGAGAGAATTATTTAGATGGCTACACATTAAAAAACACTCTATTTTTATGCTCCAAGAAGTACATTGTATTGAAGAGATTAACAAACAATGGTATGCAGAATGGAGATTTATCATATATTTTTGTCACGTACATTGTGACCCAAGAGGTGTCTCTATTTTGTCTGAAGATGACATAGATAATGAAATTCATAATATTGTAAAAGATAACTCAGGAGGGTTCATAATATTGGATGTAACTATTGATCAACAAAGAATTACATATGCTGATATTTATGGATATAACTAAGACCAGCCTTTATTCTCTAAACAGTTCGCTGAATTAGTTTTTCCAAACGACCACCGAGTGATAGGAGGGGATTTCAATTTTGTCCCAGATATAATCAAAGATAAGTTTGGTGGTGGAATTTTAGTTGCACATTTAAAAAAAAAACAATAAATCACTTCTAATTGGATGGAAGATACGGATTTTTCAGACATATGGAGACATAGGAACTAAAATGTGAACAAATACACTTGGAGGCAGAAAGATCCAACATTTATTCAGAGTAGACTAGACTGGTGGCTTAGTAAGTAAAATTGAGGAAACAGAAATTACTTCAGGATATAGATCAGACCATCAAGCAAAATACAGCCCAGAGATACAGAATTCTGGAATTTCAACTGTTCTCTCTTAAATGACATTAATTATGTTAATAAGACAAATTATATTTCTGAAAATGATCCCGACATTATAGAATTGGAGGACCAAGTATTGAAGTGGGAAATGTTGAAACTACAAATTCGATCAGAAACTGTTTAGTATGCAGCTTTGACAAAACTCAGTAGAGAAAAGAAAATAGACAGTTTATAAAATGAGCTAAAACAGTATGAATCCATAATTGGTCCACTCAGCTATGAAGATGAGATAAGACATAAAATACGGAAATTGAATTGAAAGAGAGTTAGGCTACGATACGAGAGGTGTTTTTTAAGAAGTAAGTTTCGTGGTCTGAAGAATGTGAATAACCTTCACATTATTTCTGTAAAACTGGAAAAGAGAATTTATAGTAGCAAAGTAATTAGTCAGTTGGATGCAGATAATCAAATTGTTAATGAACCCAAACAAATATTGAATGAACAAAGACAGTTCGACCAGGATTCGTTCACCTCTAATGATAAGAAAGTTGATTTAAACATGGGCAATATTGAATCTTTTTCAAACAATGAAGAAATGTCAAAACTTTCAGAGACTGATATGCTAGCATGTGAAGCAGAGCTTAAGAAAATGGAATTTTAAAATTTTCTGAAAAACTCGCCTAATAACAAACCAGCAGGTTCAGATGGTTATCCAGCAGAGTTTTATAACGTTTTTAGGAATAAATGTAAAAAATACTTGATCAATGCGTTAATGACATAATATTAGTGGAGTAGCTGTTACTGGTATAGAGTACAAAATTTCTCATTATGCAAATGATTCTTTCTTTACCCTGTTAGCCAATGACGTCAGTTTGAGGAAAATGTTTGAAATATTGGATCAAATTAAAAAAATCTGGCTTGGCAGTTAATCTAGAAAAGGCTTTAGTTTGACGTATCAGAGCAATAAAACAATCAGATGCTATCATAGCTGAAAACTTGTAAACATTCGAATGGGACAAATGAACCTGTAACTCTCCTGGGAGTACAAATTGCGCCACATAGAGATAACTAGGAAAAGTTGAAGTACCTCCCCAAAATAAAGATGATTGGACAGATATTTAACGCATCGGATGAACGAAACGTGTCTTTCATTGGTAGAATTTTCATCATAAAACCTTGAGGTCTGTTTCTATTTTTTTTTTTATTTCCAAACAGAGTACAGTTGTATCAGGACATCAGTACAGTGGTGACATCATGCAACATTATGATAGAGCATATATCGCAGAAGAACTGCAACTATTAATTAACATCCATGAATACAGAAATATACTACAGTCTGCTCCTGAGTAAGATTCTGTAAGTACTCAACAGAATTTAATATTAATAATCAAACTCTCAGAGTTATGTATCAATATTCAGACTCTAGCAACTCAATTTTTTTCCATTCATTTTCATGTTTATCGATTTTCTGTTTCCTTTGTGCAAAAACAGAGCCCTGGGATACACCAGCATTTATGTTACCCTATTCAGACGATTGACCATTAATAACCACCCGTTGTTGTCGGTTAGACAAATAATTTCGTTCCCAGTTTAAAAGTGATGCACATATCCCATTATGTTCCAATTTGTAAACAAAACCAGCATGCCAAACACGATCGAATGCCTTGCTAATATCGAGAGAGACGATTCGCACCTCCTTCCGAAGATCAATGACAAGACACAATACGTGATATAAAGATAACAGTTGATTAACGGTGGAATCGCCAGGTCTAAATCTCGACTGATTTGCCGATAAAAGTAAGTTTTCTCTAAAAAGGTTAAAAACATGTTTAAAAATAGGTTTCTCCATAATTTTCCAGCATAGTTTAAGAAGGAAATAGGGCGATAGTTTTTACACAAATATGAGTCGGCCTTTGGTATAAAGAGGTGACGCTGGCTTGCTTCCATAAACTGAGAAAAGGGTCCAGATTAAGAGAAAGGTTAAAGAGTTTTGGCTAACGATATGCAAATTGATGGTGCTCCTTCCTCCAGAAGTCTAGCGCTGATTCCCTCTGGGCTAGTGGCCTCGGTGATATCCAAGCTCTTAAGAATGTCAAAGACTTCGCTTTGATCAATTTGAATAGAGTCAAGTATGACAGCGGGGGTGTCCACACTTGCAATTATTGGGGTCCTTGAAGTATCAAGGCTGCTCTGACTCAAGAAAAAGGAATTGAATATTTTGGCTTTTGATAAGCTGTCGGTCACATGGCGATTTTCATCTATTAAAGAAGGAATAGATGGAGATTGATTTCTATTCATAAACTGTTTGACGGTTTTAGCCACCAACCTCTGTTTTTATGTTTTACGCTTTTTAAAGAAGCGCTAAGTTTACTACTGTGAGTTTCTCCGGCACATTTCAGGTGATCTTGGTATTGATTACGAAGATTATTATAAGCACTCAAAGCTCCTAGATTATGTTTCTTATATATTGCTCTCTATAAGCTCAAAGAACCTTCTGCTTCTCACAAAAGAGCCTTAAATTATACCATGGAAGATCAGAAGGACGAAATGTAATTTCTTAGTTTGGAATAGTATTGTTTGCCGCATCAAGGAACAGTTTTGTCCAAATCTTCCTGCACAACTCAACATTTCCAGTCTCAAAGCAAACGTCCCGATTTGTTCTATCAAGGAAATACCTAAACTTATCAAAATCCGCTCTCTAGTATTCCCAAATTTGTTTAGTAAAAGAAGGTTCCTTTTTGCGCCGAAAAAGTATCCTGGCAGGAACAACTGAATGATCACAATTAGAGATTGGCGTTAAGACACATGGTTCTTTAACCATATGAAAATATGTTATCGAAAAATGTGGACACTATTTTAGAAATTGGCAAAGTGTCGCATTTTGTATACCCTAGTTTTTTACAAGCTGCAGTGGAAAGCCAGTTGCCACTAATGATATAGTGGAAAATTCAGATTAGGTGTGGAATTGAGCAAGTAGAGTATTATTCTTTATTTAAAACTTTTTATCTGCCAACAGTTTCCCCTGAAATCCTAATGACCAACTCAGATTTCTCCACCGAATTATTTGCACAGGTGAAAAATTACATGGATGGAAAATTACGGAATCAAATTTATGCTCTTTCTGTGAAAATTACACAGAGAGTACTATACGTCTGTTTTGTGATTGTGACCATATTACTCAATTTTGGACATGAGATTTTTTCGGTCTCAGAATCAATGAAGTTAATACTTCTGAATTCACAGCTCGGCAAGTGCATGTAGGGGACACAAACGTAAGACCAGTTTATAATTTAATATTTATCCTTGAGAAAAATTCATATATACATGAAAATACAGAAAAGTGATACCTGATTTTAATAGGTTTGTTATCCCGGTAAAAAAGATAAAGTATTTAGAACATTGCATTCAATAGATCTGAAGTTTTTAAGAATTACCAACAATGGTCCAGATTCAGTATTTAAGATTAGTTTAACCAATTTATGTTAGTTTACGTACAAATAATACCCCAAATACGTATACACTTGATAGAATTGGATGCTATGGTATCATCTATATTTGTACCTTACTCTATTTAATGTGAACAAGAATGCCTTTGTTCCTTTTGAAATTATTCATTGATATATCTCTATGTAACCATTCTTTGAAAATTAAAAAAAAAAAAATGAAAAAAAAACCACAAAAACTTGACTGTCATGGGCCCTGGTAATAATACGAATATACTGAAAAAATTGTCAACATTTGCCTACAGTACTTCTGTGTAGAGTTAGAAAGTCCTTCAAGTTTAAGATTAAGCTGCTGCCAAAGTAAAGATTTGTTCAAAGTTACCTTCAGAAGTTATGAGTGTATCTTCATATACAAAATTGGAAACATTCCATGGGCGGACACCGATTCACAGAAACATTGGAAAAAGAATCCCCTGTACATGTAGGTGTGTAAAACATACCTGGAAGAGCGTATGTATATCGATATATATATATATATATATATATATATATATATATATATATATATATATATATATATATATATATATATATATATATATATATATATATGAATATGTATGTATGTCTGTATGTATGGTGTATGCAATTAATGCAATTACCTTTATGTCATAAAAAGAGCCCCTTGCTTTCTGCAAATTGTTCTCTGCTTTTTAGCAGTTTCCTAGTCTTAACAACCCCCTACCAGACCAAACCACCAAACATCTACCCGTCACAACCAATTTATATGTAAATCAATCAACATCTTCTGAGGCTGACAGACAAAACAACCCGACATAGGGAGATAAATATTTTGCACATGTAGCTAAAGCTAGGGTATGCACAGAGGTTTTTAGGGCTATATTTCATAAGAATGATTGCTTGTACATTGGTTAGAGTATAATGACTATTTCTGGCACATGTACGTGCTTATGTACGGTTGGGAATTAACTTATCATCATCATCATCATCATCATCATCATCATCATCATCATCACTATCAGGAGTAATAACGTGCAGGTGATTTTTATCCCTCGTAGGCAGACACACAGAATTTACACAAATTATTGCCGACTTGTTGAACCTGACCATGCAACCAAAAGAAAGCTCTTGTCCTACACAAAACAACTATCAACAGGAAATCACCCAGTTCAGCAAACGATCTCACAAAAAAACGGTTTTAGTTCTGGAAGAATCAAGTCAACACATTTGAACATACTAGAACTACGGTAATTTCATATTCGTACATATCATTTACACATATTTATACAAACTTCAACGGTATGCTGCAACTGAGTATTGAAACTCAAAACACACACACACACACACACACACACACACACACACACACACACACACACACACACACATATATATATATATATATATATATATATATATATATATATATATATATATGTATATTTATATATAATATTTGATCTTCATTTATGAAAACAATATACATGAACAACGACTTTCAGCTTACCACGACCGGAAAACACACAGATATTGTAGATTCTCTCTCTCTCTCTTTCTCTCTCTCTCTCTCTCTCTCTCTCTCTCTCTCTCTCTCTCTCTCTCTCTCTCTCTCTCTCTCTCTCTCTCTCTCTCTCTCTCTTCACTTAAGAACCTATGTATCATATAAGACTGTTAGCTGGCACCTGGCTCGATGAGATCACTTCTCTCCGAACCACCTTCACTTTGGCACATAACATTCTTGTGTCATTGTACTGGAACATGTTTGTCATCATACTCCGAAAGCCAGACTTCATTGTATGACGTACACGTTCTAGCATGCACGGGACGTTTTGGGTAATTCGGGTTGGTATTCAGTTTCCCGCCGCCTTGTCAATTTGGCCAAAGAGCATGCCACTATGATATAAACGCAACAGGCGGGTCAGAGAGACTCGGGACACGTTGTGTCCGTATCTCTGTCATACAACAGTGACTGAAAACTGTGTGAAGGTTGTTACAACATTTTTATACATGATGTGTGCCCCGCCCATACAATTTTAATAGGTTAAATTTAGAGCAGAAATTCATTTCTGGTGGCATTTCTACTTAAGCATATGAGAGTTCTCATATTGCAAGCAGAGAGAAGAAAAGGGACGTTCTCGTGTATTGGAGGGCTGCATGTCGATATTTCGATGTTCAAACAAGAACGTTTTGATTACTATTTGCATTTTGGTTATTCCTTAAATGGATTGGTTGTCACTTGCGTTCTCATAAATTATAATCAACATGCAGGTTGTCTGTGATTCAAAGAATGCTTATTTAATGATCTTTTTCTATCTCTTACATTGGAGAGCTAGCAGATCCAGCTGCTTGTGGCAGCTGAGTGTCATGAATACCCTAGAATGTCCTCATCTGTGCCCATATAATTCTGCAATTAATCATGTATTTCATACAAGGGAATCTACAAAGAACATCAACAACGTATGAAATGAAACATACACCTTTAATATAACGCGGAGCACTGGTGAACTGCGCAGTGAAATATACTCTCTACTTAATAAGTGCAATTTCCCTGATAACAACAATCCTCTGTAATTGATTTAATAAATCATGAGAACTATGGGTAGGCAGGTTGCGACCTGACAGACAAACAGAATACTACGTATATTGCTTTTGATGACAATGTTTGTTCATTACAGTAATTACATGGTCCATACGCGCAGCCTTCCACAATTTATTTGAGCAATAAGCACCACCTGTGGACTCAACATTTTATAAATATTTACTTCAGAATGGGAGCATAACGTGGAAAGGGCCATACATTGGCCCCCTCCAGAAAACAATCAGCGAACTTTTTTCTTTGTTGTTGTTGTTATTTTTGATTTTGTCATCTTTGTAATCATTGGCACATTTTGAATATTTTGGGATAATATGAAGAATCCGCCGTTTCACACACACACACACACACACACACACACACACACACACACACACACACACACACAGAGAGAGAGAGAGAGAGAGAAAGAGAGAGAGAGAGAGAGAGTTAGGAGTTTCCTTATAAAGGCCACCGAGGATTGAAAAATTGGGGGCCTTCACTGAGATATAGTCCTTTCAAGGAGATGTTCTTAACAATTTAATGTACATATCCATATACATACATACATACATATATATATATATATATATATATATATATATATATATATATATATATATATATATATATATATATATATATAATCTAATGAGGGATTCCGGACCCTTTCCACAATAAACAATATTTCAGGTGCTCACCTCCTTACCCGCCCCTTTTACAATATTTGTTTACTTAACGTCGGCACGTGTACAAATAGATAACATTAGCCACAGATGCAGGCTGCGGCAGCCAAGAAGACTAGCACCTGTACCGTTGTGCCCATCTACATTAAAATGTAGATTCAATGTCTGCAACAGGGTGATGCTGTTATTGGATATTTAATAAAGTCTTAGCATTGACAATGGTTTGCCTTTAGGTTTATTTCAACTGCTTTTGTTGCAAGACGTCACCTTACGCAGCTTGGACAAGCAGAAGACAGATGTAGCAAAGTCAAACAGCGAATGCGACTGTAGCTCCACTGAAAACAAAGGCAAGCTGCACCTGATTCAATAACTGCTGCCATTGTCTGCGACATCTGGTGGGAAGAAAAGAATTCAACTATGAAAGCTTTCAATTAAACAGCTTCCGTGGGAGACTGTGTAGACGATGAATAAAATCTCACAAAATATACACATTTATGCTATCCATAAGAACACGTGTCTTCACATATTATACATTTTCAAATTACTTTGGATACCTGTCTCGTGTCCAGGTGATTCTGTGAGATTGAATCTATATGGTCAAACTAAGGAAAAACAGCAATCCCGTCTTCACAAACACACAACAGCACATTTCATGCAAAAAATATCCATGACTATGAATTACACATAAAATCCCTCTACCAAGGTCACTCATGATTTGAAAAAAAAAATTAAGTTGAGGTCTTTACGTATGGATTATAAAGTAAGAAATAAAAGCAACAGACGGACAGTGGGCAGATTGTTTTGGTAGTAACATGTATAGGGGGTGTTCTTATGAAAGAGTTTTCAACAGTCATAAAAAGGAATATATCATTCCAGTTCAAATTTAAAAAAAACTCATGGAGCACAGATAAGGAGGGATAACTCAATCTTGCTATGCTTCAATGCAAACATCATATATATGCAAGACCCCATTTATTGCCATTGCGCCTTTCTTTTCAAACTAATGAAAGTGTCAAGACCCCATTTATTGCCATTGCGCCTTTCTTTTCAAACTAATGAAAGTGTAAACAGTCTTTGATGACAAACATTAAATAGCGCAAGATACATATGGCCAGTCCAAAGCAACAAGTTCATTCACCCCCTGTTCTAGGCTCCTTGCAACAATTTAAGCAACCGAAAATTTTCCTATTTCAGTCTCGAAAATATGTCAATTCATTTGATCACCTCGTTTTGGACTTTCCATCTGATGAAAGTAAACAAAGTGTAAGATACATATGACCAGTCCAAAGCAATAAGTTTATTCACCTCCTGTTCTAGGCTCCTTGCAAAAATTTCAGCAACCGAAAATTATCCTGTTTCAGTCTCGACAAGATGTCAATTTATTTGATCACCTCGTTTTGGACTTTCCATCTGATGAAAATAAACAAAGTGTTCATTGTTTAATTCTTCAATATTCTTGCATGTATAAAGGGAAAGACAGACGCCTGTACGTGAATTTCCTGTCTCTGTGTATATATTTTAAAAAAAAGTGACACATAAAAATGAAAAAAAGAACTTGCTTTAATTCTGCTCGAAATAGGTCCCATGTTGTTGGGCTTTGTCCATTTGGTCACTAGAATTTAGCTGAAATGTATATTTTTGTGAAGAAACACATATTTCTTTGTAGAGCATGACATGTGCTTGATGATGATGATGATGATGACGACGACGACGACGACGACGACGACGAGGACGAGAACGCTGATGTTGCGGCCGTTGGTGAGGATAATACTCTCTGTGTACAATGTGGGGGTGCCAGTCGTAGGGTTTGGCCCGTGATGTCCTTCAAAATAATGTACAAATAAATCAATACATTATCTTTTGGATCAATTTTGTTGCTTGACATCACTCATACAAGCAGCATGTCACAAACATGTTCATGACATTTAAAATGGGCGACATTATGCACCCAGTTAAACATCTTACAGCAGTTGAACCAATGTTTTGCGTGCAGTTGCAATTTGTTTCTCTATGCAAAAAGTCGCACATGCTGTCTGTCCTGCCGTCTGTCCGCAGCAGAATCCATGCGAGCAAAAAAATATCTCACAATTCACAGGCCACATCAAACTCAAATTTAACTCAATTAATGTTGACACTATTTCTTGACCTGATCACATTTGGGTGTCCTTTACCTCATTTTTCAAGGTCACAGAACCCATGTGTGTGTCAAGCTTAGGGTATCCAGTCTGTAGGCTGTATGCAACAACTTTTTTTTGGTTAATTGAAGCCGAGATGAACAGCAACTAGTGGCAAATGTCATAAGCCTAAGGACAACGAGACGTTAAAACATGGCCTGAAGTACGACCTTTATCACCCAGGTCATCATAACTGGTAAAATACAACACACTGTTAGATCATCTGTTTTGCCAGAATGAATTGATTACCTTATTTGACATTTAACCTCACCCACTTATAATTTCCAGGAAAACCGTTGTTTTTTTGGATTAGCCAGAATTCGTATCATTTTTTTTTTCAAAACGAAGCGAACTGGAATTTGGATTGTCAAATTAGCCTTAACATGGTGTAAAAACTATGCTGTATACATTTCCGAAAAAAAAGAAAGGGATCAGCCAAACATCTGCCTATGAACATTATGTCGCTGCCTCACGAGTAAAAATACTTCCGAGTCGGATGGGTGAAATGTATGTGTGAATGTCGTGCTGTCTGTGTATCCCACTTCCTTTCCCAATCCATTACATATTAACTGTCTGCTTCATACTCTTGCTTAAATTCTTCGTTAATATATAACATTTTGAATGGTTATTGCAAATTGAAAAATCCCAATGGTTTGACTTAAGTCAAAAGACGTATCATGATATGCAACCCATAGATCAATAGACATCATAACGGTATGCGCAAGGTCAACAGATCTATCACGCCCAATATTGATGGATCTATCATGACATGCCAAATGCCATTTAACCTATCTTGACAGCATGCCATAAGTTAATTGGCCAATCATGAGGTATGCACTAGATGAACATATTGGTATAGTATGCCGTGCATCAATTGACCTATCATGATACTACACCAAAAAAGGTCCATATCATTCTTAGGCACAGGTAGTAGATCATGCCATACAAGGAACATCTGGACTCATTGTCTGTCCAGCAAGGACCACGTGTCAATTCCAATTGATATTTCGATGATATGATCAGGTGTAGCTGTACATGATCTGCCTGAAAAAAACACAAAAACAAACAAACCAACAAACAAAACAAAACAACAAGGAAAAAAACAAAACAAAAAAAACCCTGTGTGTGAGTTTTGATAGCACCAGTCCAAGTCGATAGTACAGCTTCCATAACCTGGTGTCGCTTTCAGCATTACCAGGTGCAAGAACTCAAGCAGAGCGATGTGGGACATGCATCCATGCATCCGCAGCAGCCATCTCATGCTATTGTGTGTGGAATGGACCATTATACACCTTCAAGTCACAGGCTGATTCAAGAGTTTAAATAAAAAAAAAGACACTGAAGCCAAAAAAAAAACCTTATTTACGAATGTTAAAATATAAGGATGTATTTCTGATATACTTTGAAAAGCTAGAGAATTCCTCCTGTATATATATATATATATATATATATATATATATATATATATATATATATATATATATATATATATATTCATACAAATATATGTATATATATTGTGTCAATCTTTAGGTGGCACCTCGTGGAACAGTCTAAGTGGGTCCTATGCACAGATGAATACTAGAATACTATAGATAAAGTGCCCTTAAATGCCAATCAGAAGCCCCATCGAAGTGAAACGTATCCATGACGATTCTGGCCGAAGACAATGGGACGTGTTTAAATGTTTTTTTTTTTACAAATTCGTAGCCTTACTTGAATCCAAAGCCGAGATACCGGAATTATATATACAAAGGTGAACTACAACACAATATAGAATTTGCAATCGCACACTCCAAAGATATGCAACAAACACCAGAACCCTTCGCATGCAAGCTACCAGCTTAAACGACTCATATCAATCATGATCACCACCCAAATAGGTTCATAAGGGACTGTTATACGGACATCAATCCATTTTGGCCTAAAATAGCAAGCATCCGGAGTTCAAACAACTCAGTATTTTTTTTTTTTTAATTTTCATCACCGCTATTGGCTTTGGTGTTGTTGATGCTTTGAAATCGGTTTTCTTGGTCTATATGCAGTGGGACCTGCTATAGGTGGCCACTACCGTGAACATTCATATTAGCTCTTCCGGTCACATATAGTGGACAAGAGGAGCACTATCCTTGTACATTTACCTACATTTAAAGGCCATCTGGTGCATGTGGCCACTTTATCCTAGCTGACTAGGTGGGTGGCCACATAAAGCATGTTCCGCTACCTTGCAGTCAGTAAGTTGGGCGCTCTTATCCATTTTGTCAGCGTAATTGACTATGTAGTCACATGGAGCTCTATATATTATTATTTCCTAAATTTTGGTCATACTACTAAATGTGTGAAGACTTGCCGAATGAACTTTTTAGCGTGATAAAAGAACTTGCCTTGTTGCCCAATATATGATTTGATGCTTAAGATACACTAAAAGGCCATCATTCGATTGTGCTTTTTTTTACGCCCTTTTGGGTTTCAGTCCCTGTCACATTAATTTGTGATCACGTGTATATGTCATTCTGTGTAATTTTTGTGACATACTATGCTATATTATACGACAAAAATTCATCGGTCATAAGCGTGTGATCCTGATCATATACATTCTATTTTGACCTAACTATATATATATATATATATATATATATATATATATATATATATATATATATATATATATATATATATATATATATATATATATATATATATATATATATATATATATATATATATATATACATATATATATATATATATATATATATATATATATTCAATCATTCATGCATTTTTTTTTTACTATCCTTTAGGAGGTCTAACTGGCTGTATCTACCATTGCTGTATAACAGTGTCCTTGTTTTCCAAACAAACGTAATTAAGCTTGGCCATCAATGCCATGCGTACTTTATGAGCCGGCAGATGCATGCTGATAATAACACGTTTAATCCACTTTAGACCATATGGTGTGACTCTATTTACTTGTGCAATGAATATTCTTGGGGCGTAGCAGCTAAAGCACCGTGTTTATTGCTGTTATTATTAAATATGATCCGCAGCATTAGGTATAGTCACTCTTTGCGGTGGCTTCGCGTGGTCACATTTTCCACGGGCTACGCCCTGGCCAATCAGTGAAGTCTCTTAATGAACCCAAGGTTACAAAAAGACATTTATACAAAGAATACTTTAAATACAGTAATTTATGAGAGAGAGAGAAGGCTTGTTTTGTCTAAGAGGTATCAAAAGTCAATTTGCGGAATGGCACTTGTCAGTTATGTTGGCTTTTTGTGCAAAATTGGAATACGGACGAATGTAAAGCGATCCGGTTCGAGTAGACAGAGGCTTACGGTAAACTATGTTTTGACTGGAAAACGACATTTGGAACAAATATCACACGCTACGGGAAAATCTAATGTCCAGGAACACATCAGGATTCCTTTATTTCTTGTTCGTTTGCTATTTTTTATTTATTATTATTATTATTATTATTATTATTATTATTATTATTATTATTATTATTATTATTATTATTATTATTATTATTATTGTTATCATTATTATTATTATTATTATTATTATTATTATTATTATTATTATTATTATTTGTTTATTTCATTTATTTTTTTTTTTTTGTTGTAAATCTTCATGCGACTTTGTATGGCTTCCTATGTTCTGTTAGTGATACTATAGATCTGTTTCAATAATGAGTGCGCGCAGGCAGAAATCGGATACAAGCTCACTGGTCAGGAATAGGGTGAAACACACAAAGAAAAATAGTTTGCATTCAATGAGGGATGAAGGGGTGTACATTTACATCGACTATTGTGAAGCTGGTCTGTGATCCAGTAAGGCCTTTGGGGGATTATTTCATGATTATGCTGTTCTCTGCGAAAACCATATAGCGTTGTGTATATGCATTATGCAGTTTTATACCAACAATGTCTCAATTTGGCGCGACCATCCACCACAAACCTTTGAAGGTGGCACTGCTCTTAATTTTATGCCGCCATTATAACTGTCCGTCAACTGTAATCATAATACTATAGCCCTTTGATGTAGCTGCGCGTTGTTGCGAGAGAACCATTTGGAATATCGATGTACATCAGGGCGCTTTATGTGTGGTTCTGGGGCTCCAACAGGGGTATGTTCCATGCCCCCCCCTTCCCTTCCCCCAAAAGAGGGAGAGAGAGAGATCTTGGTTTTCCCTGCTTCACATAAAGTTGAAAATCAATGCTCCCTGCACAAGCCTATGAAGCCTATGAAGCCTATGTTCAATTTCCCCCAAATGTTTTAACGTACATTGGAACATTGTCCCTAAAAATGGAACGCCGATGATTTCTTCTTCTTCTTCTTCTCTTCTTCTTCTTCTTCTTCTTCTTCTTCTTCTTCTTCTTCTTCTTCTTCTTCTTCTTCTTCTTCTTCTTCTTCTTCTTCTTCTTCTTCTTCTTCTTCCTTCTCTCTTCTTCTTCTTCTTCTACTTCTTCTTCTTCTTACTTCTTCTTCTTCTTCTTCTTCTTTTTCACACCTTTTTCTTCTTTTTTTACTTCTTCTTCTGCTGTAATATAGGAAACAAAATCATATAAAAAAAAAACCCGGTAATCAGATCATCACAACTTATTATGAACACAGAACCACCATTTCAAGTAGTTCTATCTTATTTGTAACCACTCTTTACCATTTGGTGCTTATGATTGCGGGTTTGGTAGACGTTGCCTTTGCATGGCTGTTTCGTGCATGTGCATTACCCATAGAGTGGACTGCACAGGTGGAAGACGGTTGCTTTGTGTGCATAAAACAAGAAAAGCACAATATTTCTGTTTTGAAATCGTACGCTATTTTCGAAATAGATTATATAAAATCGATAAACTACTTTACTCATGGGAGAATTATAAAATTAAGGAGATATTAATGGTCCCTGAACATCTTGGTGGGATCCTATCAGAGAGAGTGTGCGTGCCCATGGTTCCCTTTTCCGTAAACTTGCCAGAAGTTGCTTGCATACTGAAACCATGATTAATGTTTCGTGGGTAGGCCTGCGATTGCTGCTCCATAATTCCCAAACTCCTTTAAGAGCCCCACTGACGATGCCCTGTTCTTGTGTTCCTTCAAGCATACCAGACTTCTGGACTTTATAGCCAAACGTGTTGCTCAGACTGATTTCTTAAACAAAATAAAAGTTTATTGAGAAAGCTAGCAATGAGTAACAACTACGCATCTTCATCATGTTCACACATATGGATTTCAAGCTTAAAAGTGACGATTACAGACTATACCTGTTACCAATAGTATTAAAAAAAAAACGCCGCTACTTTCGGACCTGTATCCACAATCGGGGAAATTTTCTCCATTAAGCTTCATCTTTGACTCGGTGCGGCCTCTTGGCGCCTGTGTGCAGTGCTGCCACTTAATTCATACCCGGAGAGACTTCAGTGTCTCATACTATATCCTATTCTGAAGCCCACCGCCGCAAAAAAAACTGGTATCATCAAGGCATTATATTTACATTTTTAGTAATGCTCACTCTAGAAAAGTCCCATTCTATATTTTACACTACATTCATTCGACAAAATACCCTTCCGTTAACACTAATCACACACAGTCCTACATTCTGGATACTACCTCTTCAAAACATCCAATCGGAACTAACCTACGGACTTTGCTGCCATTTTGGAAAATGTAGATTTCCATCAATGTTTGTAAACGGGGATAGTATTGGGACGATCTTGGAGGGGGGGGGGGGGGTTATAATATATGAAACCCAAAGGATATATTTTGCATCATTTCAGAGCATCAATAATGATATCATATATGCTGTGGCCGCGATTCACTTTGACATACAAATCAAACGTATTTTCGTGCGACTTGTCCCGCAATGCACTGCGCCATGTTCAAAATGGCGCTCACCAACGTGCATGATTTGCCGACTCTAGGTATCGTGTCGCATTTGGATTTGTAACAAACTGCTTCAGACACAACCGAGTGGGCAGATTACAGTTACGATTGTAGGTCATGTTTTAAATTTATTTTCTCAACCATTTGCCCTGATAACTCTGAGAATGGACACCTGGAACCTAGAGGTATATTACGATAACGATGACCGAACAACCGGGGCTATGCTGTTTCACCAAACAACCTTGGCTATGCTGCTATGCTGTTTCCCCGACCCAAGTTAACCCTAAAAAATAAGTTGAAATAAAATGCTGTGTTTGAGTTGACTTTACTGAAAATGACGGCACACGACGGGTACTTTCTCAATAAAATCTTTCAGTCAGGGTTTATCAATTTTCATTAGGGAAGGGTGGCCTGAAAGTTTTTTTTATGTTTCGTAAAATGTATTTAGGGTCTGGCCTTTTCAGTAAGGTCGATCGAGTAACCAGAACCACCCATATATTTTTGTGAGGCCTTAGGTAACTTGAACATTCGTTGAAACATGTTTAAAATGGATATTATTTCCCCCTTTTACACACTAGCCTTTGACGGCAGTTTAATTAGTTACTTGGGCACAGCCGGAGGCACTTGTACCATCTAAAAATTCCGGCAGGCCTTGAACCGAAAGCGACAATTCAAGTTCAATGCTGCCAGAATATAGGTTAGATTTCGCGTTGGAAAGTAAAAACAAAAACTTATTCTAAAATGTTCAAAACTAAAGCCCCCATTAATTGTACCCCAATAATGAGGTGAAGGTCACTCATGTACTGTCTAAGCATGACCTTCATAAAGAAGGATTAACATGCAACATCAAGGTCATGACTCAAAATAGATCTCAAGTTATCAAGAGAACAGCAAATATTATGTCAGTTGTCTTGTGAACCTGGTGATGAGGTCAAGGTCAAAAAATCACTGAAGCATGGCCACTTGCAAAAAATAGGCAGACACTTATCAAAGGTACAGCCATACCAAGTTTGAGATAAAGCTGGCCAAAATTATCTAAGATATAACCATTATAAGCAATCCCAATGTTATAGTTTCCTATTAAAACTTCTTTAAAGGTCCCCCCCCCAAAAAAAAAAAATCGTAAAAAAATAAAACAACAAAAATAATGATAATAAATCACTGGAGCATGACCATTTGGACCAACTTGGTAGCCAGCTATCCAAGGTACATTGCCACCAAGTTTGAAATCAATCTGGATGGCAGTTTGTTTGGTGAAGTCCAAAATGGAACTAAGCATTAGAATGCCCATTGATTTAGACAGTAATCAATAGGAAAGGTGCATTTACTGATATGTACCCGAATTGAAAAATCGTCAAAAATCGGAAATTCACAGCAGTGCCACCTGGCGAAAATCTTTGCTTCACACTTTCACAAGAAGCATATCCACCAAATTTCAGCTTAATTTGAGTTACGATGCTGCAGAAGAAGTCGAAAATAGCGAAAACAAAAACTAAAAAAAAACATTAAAAACAAGTAAATAATAAAAATGAAATAAAAATGTTGGGCCATCCGTAAACAAGTTAACAACTAAGAGCCCCTACCAGTGTCCCTGTGTGATATAAAAGCAATCCAGTTGGTGGTCTTGGAGAAGGAGATATTTTTAAGATATGCCCCAAAAAGGATAAAGAAAAAAAATTCCATAAAAAAAATCCAAAATCACTGGAACATGACCATTTGGTAAAAACCCAACCAAGGTACATTGCTGTCTATTTTGGAGTCAATCTGGTTGACGGATTCGGAGAAGTCAAAAATGTGAATTAGCATTAGAATGCCCATTGACTAATACGGTAATCAAAATTAAAAAAAAAAAAAAAAAAAAAAAAAATCTTCAAAATCAGGAATCTGCATCAGTGCCACCTGGGGAACACTTTTGTTTAACCATTCCACAAGGATTATATCCACCAAGTTTGAAGCTATGCTGATTGACGGTCCTGGAGAAGATGTCGAAAACAGCAAAAACACACAAAAAGTCACAAAAAATTAGAAAAAAATGCAGCGCACGTGGTGAACAATTAGGAACAAGGAGTTCCTGGGAGTGTTAATGTATGGTATCATAGAAATTGGGTAAGCGGTTTCAGAGAAGATTTTTTTAAGCTTTCCCCACTAAATGAAAAAAAAAATTAAAATAAATAAAAAATAAAATAAAATAAAATAAAATAAAATAAAATAAAATAAAATAAAATAAAATAAAATGAAATAAAACAAAACAAAATAAAATAAAATAAAACAAAATAAAATGAAATAAAATAAAATAAAATAAAATAAAATAAAACAAAATAAAATAAAATAAAATAAATAACTGGAGCGTGATTATTTGAACAAACTTGGTGGAGACCCACTCAAGGCACACCCCAACCTAGTTTGAAGAAAATCCATCTGACGGCTTTTAAGCTTTCCCCACTAAATGAAAAAAAAAATTAAAATAAATAAAAAATAAAATAAAATAAAATAAAATAAAATAAAATAAAATAAAATGAAATAAAACAAAACAAAATAAAATAAAATAAAACAAAATAAAATGAAATAAAATAAAATAAAATAAAATAAAATAAAATAAAATAAAATAAAATAAAATAAATAACTGGAGCGTGATTATTTGAACAAACTTGGTGGAGACCCACTCAAGGCACACCCCAACCTAGTTTGAAGAAAATCCATCTGACGGCTTTTGAAGAGAATTAAAAATTGTGAATTATCGACGGACGAAGGACCATCACAAAAGCTCAGCTGACTGACAAGTCAGCTGAGCTAAAAATGAAACTAAAAAAGAAGATTTGATTGAAAGCAAATTTGACCGTGTGCTTTCAAACGTTGTAAATATGACTAGATTAAAATTTCGAAGTCCAAATGACCTTGAACTTTGACCCTTATAGGTCGCATAAATTACAAAACTACGCATGTGTTGCAATACCTACAAGATGAGTCCGACATTATCAAAATTTGATGAAAATTGACCAAGTTGTGGGTAGATGAGACTTTCAAAGGTCCAAATGACATTGACCTTTGGCCTTTAAAGATTACGTGCTAATTACAAAAATATGCAGGGTTGCAATACCTACTTGGCATGATTATACTTCCATACATTAAGTCTCACGTTTTTGTCAAGAGGTTCAACTGTTTTGAATATTTTGCAAATTATAGCTAATTTTCTCCAAAATATTAAAGGGACATGAAAACAATCCAACCATAATTAATATGTTTTTAACAGTGCACATTCTTATAATTTACATGTGACCTGTAAAGGTCAAAGGTCAAGGTCATTTTGGCATTTGGAATTTTCATGTAACCATAACACGGTTAATGTTTGAGCGATTTTGATCATGTTGGCCTCAAATTTTACATATTGTAACATTACACATTTTTGTAATTTACATGTGACCTCTAAAGATCAAAGGTCAAGTCCTTGGCCCTTTGAAATTTTCATCTAGGCATTATTTGGGTAACTTTTATCTAATTTGGTTAATGTTGAACTTAAATTGTAGATATTGTAACACTGCACATTTTTCTAACTTATATGTTACCTCTATAGGTCAAAAGTTAAGGTCATTTGGACTTTGAAATTTTCATCCAGCCATACGCTTAATGGGATGTGAAGTATTAAAGAACAAAAGTTGTAGCATTGAACATTTACAACTTTTGAAGGCACACATTTTTCCCTTTTCTAGTTATGTCTGTGTGCCAACACAGGCATATTGTTTTTCTAGGAATTTTTTCTTTCTTTCTTTCTTTCTTTCTTTCTTTCTTTCTTTCTTTCTTTCTTTCTTTCTTTCTTTCTTTCTTTCTTTCTTTCTTTCTTTCTTTCTTTCCTTCAATCTTTCTTTCTTTCTTTCTTTACAGGCAAATTTGTCTAAAATTTCATTTGAAAAGTATTATACGTAGAAACTCCAAACTTGGCACAATTATACTTGTATAGATGAAGTCTGGCCTTTTTATTAGGGAGAGGTCATGCTTTTCAAGATTATGCAAATGAGGGCTAATTAAAGTTTTAAATCTTCAATATCTTATATACTATAGTAGATGCGGTTCCGAGTGTATAGGAGTTTGATCATAGCAAGGTAAAGGTCATCTCAAATGTCAAGGTCATGTCAAGCTCAAAGATCGACTTATGGCCTTAATGTCATTTTTGAGGCCAAGGTTCACGTCAGGTAGAGGTCATTCCAAGGTCAAAGGCCACTGTCGATGGTGGCTTTCTTCTAGCCATAACTTGGTTAATTTTTATCCAATTTTTGATCAAAGGTCAAAGGTAAAGGTCACTTAGACTTTTGAAAGTTTCATCAAGTCATAACTTGGCCAATTTCCATCCAATTCTAATCATGCTGGACTCAAAATTGTAGGTCTATCATTACTTCACATTTTTATCAGAACATGTCACCTCAAAAGGGCAAAGGTCAACGTCATTTGGCCCTTTGAAAGTTCCAGCTTGCCATAACTTGGTCAATTTTCAGCTTATTTGGTTCACGTTGGGCTTAAATTGTGGGTATTGTAATACTGTGCAATTCACATGTGACCTGTAAAGGTCAAAGGCCAAGGTCATTTGGATTTTGAAATTTGCATCCAGCTATAAGCTTAATGTAATGTGAAGCACAAAAGGAAAAAAGTTGTAGCATTTAATATTTAAAACTTTTGAAGGCACACAGACAAATTTGATTTGAAGCAAATCTTCTTTTCTAGTTACAGATTGTGTTTGAAGAATATGATAATGTGTTACGTAGCAAAATTAAAAAAGAAAAGAAGATGTTTATAGGGCAATGTGATAGCAGACACGTGTAAAGTGGATTGCCGTCAATGCTTCCTCTAGTTCGAATTGAGGCTTTTGTCCTCATTATTGCTGGTCAGTTGGTGACGGCAAGTATACAACATGCCGTGACCCGTCACCGAAACATCAGAACAAAAATGTAGCGCGTCGTACAGTATTGCAGAACTAAACAAAATACACCTACAGCTAGGAGTTGCTGTCGGCGAAGTCTCCTATTTTGTAGACATTTGCGATGGATTAACGTTGCAATCTAGCTTCATGGGGGTCTCAAACAAAATCTCAGCTATGTATGTATGTATATATAAAATCTCAGCTATGTATGTATGTATATATATATATATATATATATATATATATATATATACCTCATCCGAAAAAGTGGTAAAGGTGGCTGCAAAAGCGTCGATCAGCTAAGCATAAAAACTCATTTGTCCTTTTTCACAAACATGTGATTCAAAGTTTGTTGTTTCGGACTTTTGATCGTCTGCAGTAATGAAGATTTTTGTATCGAGTTAACTAGTTTACTTTCAACTACGACTAAAAATGAGTGCTTAAGACGAAACTTTTGTGAATCATCAAATTGATACTATAATAATATCCCTTGTAAATAGACCTTTCATTCAAGTACCAGCATGCCTGGGGTCCCATAGAATATAATGGTCCAAGTGAACAGTTTTCTTCGGGGAGTTTTGGGTGCATGTGCCCAAAGCACATCGAGAAAAGCTGTTGACTTAGTACAAAATATGGCACTGAAAGAGTCAACCTACTGTTGATCACTAAAGGTTAATATCTGCCTCATGTCAGGGATGTAACGGGTACCTTCATTTGAGTATTGTGCACCCACAAGTTGCGGTTGGCGTGCAATTTCATTACGAAATAGTCTTTCTGATATTGGGGGAGGGGATACTTTTTGAGTCTTTACGTGCAGAAATTGAACACCGTGCTTCGGTTTCTTGTTCCTTTTTCTCAAATTGGTTTTACACTTTGAACAGGGGTCATACAGTTGCTAAGGTCATATTTATATTTCGTCACATTTTCGCTTGTGTCTTTGTGTAGGCCTATTGCATAACACAATCAACCATGCCATGGTGCGTCCTAAATATATGTTCAAATTCTGAAGGACACTTCTATCCTAAAACTCTAACACAGATAATTCAATATTGTTGCAATTTCAAAGAATTTTTGTGCGACCTGCACATCTCATGTAAAGCAGGTAATATCTCATATGCACCATCGATAGCATTCTATGCGTTGTTAATGCAGTCAATTGATAAGACTGATTGGCATACCGATTCTTGTAGTGCCTGTTATATTCAATATGTCAAGTGCCTGGGATGACACCCATCTGAGCCTTTGGCATCATAAAGCGAACACTGAACGCAGATAAGAACATATACAGAGTGATAATCTGGAAACTTGAAGGCCAAGCGATGGCAAGGTGATTGTGTGGAATACTTGGTGATCAAACGAATATAGTTACGTTACCCTCCCCAAGGCATTTTGCTCCATAAAAAAAAAAAAAATATATATATATATATATATATATATATATATATATATTTATATATATATATATATATATATATATATATATATATATATATATATATATATATATGTGTGTGTGTGTGTGTGTGTGTGTGTGTGTGTGTGTGTGTGTGTGTGTGTGTGTGTGTGTGTGTGTGTGTGTGTGATTCCAGAATTAATTGTTCATCCCATTCGGACGATTTTGCCCCATCATCATATCTCCAGTTCTACTCATGGTAGAAGCATCAAATTTGGACAGTGTGTGAAGATGGGTTCCGGTAGCAATGTGACACCATATTATAACAATAGTTGAGTTTTGGCATTATGAATATTAGTTAATTCTCAGGAATTTATGCAGTTTCCTGGGATTTATGACAATATCCTGAGAATACATATATAATTATGATTATACTTTTATATATATATATATATATATATATATATATATATATATGCGCAAATATACATTATGTGTCGAAAAAAGGTGTATTGTTTTGTGTTGTAGGGAAGTTGAATAGCCTGCGCACAAGGCACTTAGGTATGTGCTCATCCAGTTTTTATATCTCCCACTCCCTTCGCTTCAGTTACTCTCCTTTATCTTCCTCTTCGGTTCTTCTCTTTTCTCCTGTTTTTAGTTCTCTTTTGTCTTCATTTGTGAAAGTTTATCAATTCCAAGCTGAGTGTAATGAAAGTTTAATGTGTTTTCTAGGAACAGGTGTCTTAAATATTTAATAAAGTCATCATTTGCAACGCTTTTCTGAGAATCCTCTGAAAAATTATACATTTCAAAACAAACGCTGAAACAAGAATTATTGTGAAAAATGCAGAAACGCATCCTTGTAAAAGTACATTTAATTCATGTTGATTTTCTTTCAGTGTAGATCGAAAGCTGTTTCCAAATTTGTGTGGTTTGATGCTACTTTCGTGCAGGGCATCAGTTATACGTGTATCTATAAACCAGGCAGAAATGAATGTATTCACTCTAAATTTAAGTTTATCTGAAATGTGGGGACTCTAACGTTTCACAAATAAGGCATTTTACGGTTGGGGATCGCATTCGTGAGCTATAAATATTCGCAATTGATATGGGCCGACCAACTTTGCTCAAGGATAGGATTCTTAACAAGGTAGTACTGCATTTATCTGAAAGTTATCAGTTAAATGTTGCATAGCAGAACAGACCTGCTGTGACAGTTTTATCCAAGATAAAAGATTAAAACAATAAATATATAGATAGACAGATACAGTGATTGATGGATAAGCGAATGAATGAATAATACAAAATGAAGAAATTGATGAATGAATAAACAAACTAGCTAACAAACACACAAACAAGCATGCAAATCAGTAACTTCTGAATTTATTTTCACTAGCAACGCCCTTGGTAAAACGAGAACACCTCAAACTTCATTCGTTAAAAATTAATTCACGTCCAATACTCTGTCGGGTCAAGAACTCTTGAAATGGCTACACAGATGCTGTGGTTCTAGAAATTTTCGCGCTTTTAATTTTGCACAAACTCGATTTTTCTCAAATGACAGAATTTTCGCGCATTTTATTTTAGCGGAATCCAATGTCATACGATATAGTAAAATACAAGGCAACTTATTTTTGAGCATTTTAATTCCGCGCTTTAAGTGGTAGCGCGAAAAGCGCGAAATTAAGTCGAGCGCGAAAATTTCAGGAAATACAGTATTCCCAAAAGTAGAAGTGACCGGATAATAAAACTGTCTTGTTAACATTTATTTTTTATGGCGGTTCTTATTTTGATTTGATTTTTCAGCAGATTGAAATATTACTCTCAGAGAGCCACTGACACGGTCTCACTCAGATGTATGAAAAGTTAAGTAATTCGCTTCAAGAGTGCACCTGGAGGTCAAGGGAAGAAAAAAAATATGAAAGTGTTCGTTGGACTTTGCTTTAGGACCTACATGGCCCTCCACCCATGACACGGACTGTTGTGCAGGAGTGTATCAATGCCGCCAACAATGGCCTTTGGAGCCGTGAAGCCCATTCCCACATTCTTTCTGTCAATTGACACACTTTTACCCTTTTCAGTTGTTGAGAAAAGGTCCAGTTTAGTATTGCTTCTTCTCTCATATATAACGCTGTTTCTTCAGTGGTTAGAGGCTATATTTGACTGAAAAACAAAGCATGAAAATATAACAACTCTGGACAAATATAAACGTTGAAATATCGTATTGGAAGCAAAATATATTTATGTCCGAAAAGGCCGTTTTATATACCCCTGGGCTTCCCTGAACTTACATCGTCACTGTAAATTATATTCAAGGATACACTCAATGAGTTTTTTTTTGTTTTTGTTTTTGTTTTTTGTTTTTTGCTTGGTTTACTGATGAGAGTTTTCATGCAATTAGCGAGGATAATACAGACACGAATTCACAGTACACCTGCGTAAAGATTCGGTGTTCGCATGTGTGCGCTGATAAAATCCCGCGATAAGGATCCACATCGCTGCATACTTGACCAGCTGACAGAGAAATCCAACATTAGAGTCCAACATAAAAAGAGAATCCTCACTACGTAGAGGCAGGCCTGGCATAGCTTGGCTCTTTCCTTTGAAGCTACGTTTCGCTTCCTTGTGCGACCGCCGCACCAATCTGCTCAGCCATGTGCTAGCGTTTTCATTTTCCCAGGAGAACGCAACTGCGTCTTTTAAAGCAATAACCAGCGAAACACAGAAAAAAAAAATGAGTGACAAGTGATATGTCATAAGCTCTTATTTTGAGTATAGTTTTGTAAGGGTTATCTTTGACCCCGGTCTTTAACCCATTCCCACTTATATCACCCAAAATCCCCCCGATGCAAATTGTCTCCCGCTTGAATGTACTTTGTTTGTTTGTTTGTTTTTTAATTTCATGTTATTAGGAAAGTTTTTGCATAGAATTGATGAAACTAATAATGATACCGCGTCCTGGGTCAAAAGCTTTCTTTAGCGCCGATTGGGCACAGGAGAGTTATTGAATCATCCTCGTCCTGTGACCTAAGAGGTTATACGAACACGCAGCCTCCTTGATGTGACCATGTTTGAATGCACAAATTCTACCGTATCACTTTTTTCATACAGTTAAATATTGGTTCCAGTGACCACTTAGTATCCTATCGAAGAGAGTAGTGCAAGATTATAACAGCATTTTGTCCTTATCGATACCGTACAGAAGTTTTTGCTTCTTTTGAAGACAGGCGAGGAGAAACTGCAGAGAATCCGCCATTCTGTTGCTGTTTGCGCCCTCTGTTTGGCCGCTACCTATATTTGATGCCTAGCCTTTGAACAATAGCAATAGTGTATGTGCGTGAAATGTATGAGTGAACATAAAGAACAATAGAAAGTCCTGCAGACTTTGATAAATTTGAATAAAATATGTATTCCACCATTGACTGGGCATTTCATAATTTAAGTATGTAAAGCACTAAGTGTGAGTGAAAAACTTTCTTTTCAGCAATTTTCATACGAAGTATATCCCTGGTTTCTGTGGGCAGTTTTTAGGGAAAATGTACATATTCCCAGTGTATTTCTTTGTAAAATACCCACACCCTTGCAGGATATCAGGCAAGACCATTGGGACGTGACTTGTGTATTCAGCTGTTAACAGGCCAATTAAGCTATTGTTCTTGTATACTCGCACATGGGTTATTGCCCGTTGTATAAGGGGTCAACGGGGAAGATCGGCACCGGCCAATCGAGGCCACGACGCTATTGGCGGGAAAGCAAGGCCACAAGGTCCATTATGTTACAGTGCTCAAATAGCTCTCTTATGTCCCATTTTCTGTACCAGAGACAGCGAAACAAACCTGACAATGGACCATGGATGTGCACCATGATATAACATCGATACGAATCTGTTAATTGGTCTCAAAACAGTTGTCGCTCCTAGAAGAAGTGGAACGCGTACATGTCGTGATTGCCGCTGCAATTGATTACGCGTCACCATCAATTAAATGCAACATGTTTCAAATTGCTGTACCACTTTCTATGTACACATATTTTCTTGCTAACCTAGACTGAAAGACGAGAATGAAACAATGACATGAAAACAGTCTTATAGTTGCAGCGCATATTAAAACAAAAGACTACTTTTTCACATAATACAGCCAGGTCCCTGCTTTTATGGAAAATTACTATGTGAGAAATTTGTTACCATGAGGGGAAATGAACAAACGCCAACTTTCGGCTGTCGTCATAGTTTGCTTTGAATAAGTCGCAAATGAATTTGTATCGGGAAATGTTGAGTTGATAGTAAAGATACAAGTATTGTAGTGTGCAAAAATGATGCAATCAATCCCGGGTCTGCTTCAGGCATGGTGGGGGTGGGGGCAGTGTCACACACACACGCACACACACACACACACACACACACACACACACACACACACACACACATATATATATATATATATATATATATATATATATATATATATATATATATATATATATATATATAGTGGAAACTCATTATAACGACACTCAGATATCCGACAAATTCATTATAACGACACAGGTATTGAATGGCAAAAGGTCATTTTCTTTGTCATTTGATTCATTTATCTGACATATTCAGTTATCTGACACATATCTAAGGGAACAAATGGTGTCATTATAATGAGTTTTCACTGTATATATAATGGTCCTCTTTTCTGTGCGAAAACAGCGAGCATAAGAATTTGTGAGAAAAAGGAGGGCAGAGGCTTATGCAGGGTTCATTGATGTACAGATTTTTCGGACACGACAACTGGGTTTAAAATATCTGGGAACTGAGAACATGTATCCCCAATTAAAGTCCCATCTGCAGTCATATATGGGGCTTCAAGAGGGAGTCCCTATTTCTGGAAAGTCCCGGAGAAATCATACATCAATATTCAGCTGCATAGGTCAGTGCTGCCCTGGCCAAAGAACCTTCACTTTCATCTTTGCCTTAAATCCAAACACAAACTCTCCCTTTTCTTGGGAAACAAATGGCGTATGTTACAATATATCCAAAAATATTTACCAGAGTGCCATGTAAGCGTTTGACATAAATCACTCTCTATTCTGTGACAAAAGTATGCAGTCAATCAAGTCTGATAAAGTTTGATATTTGATTTTACTATAATGTACTTTCTGTGCAATTTCGGATTCCTTTACATAGGCTATAGGGAAGCTGAGATACAGTTTCACTTATCGGATCGAATTTGTCACCAAACAAAACAAAAAGAGGTTTTAAATGATGATGATGATGATGATGATGATGATGATGATATTATTATTGGTATTGCGATAATAATAATAATAATAATGATAATAATAATAATAATAATAATAATAATAATAATAATAATAATAATAATAATAATAATAATAATAATAATAATGATAATAATAATAAGTTTGAAACATCAAAATAGATACCAGCGGATCAAAATTCTTTTTTTTTTCCGTTTCAAACTGAAACAAATAAGCAGATTGGCTATCTGTTATCTTCACAGGCAACGCATGCACTTGTATACTGC
Source organism: Hermodice carunculata (assembly GCA_964020975.1). Taxonomy (NCBI): domain Eukaryota; kingdom Metazoa; phylum Annelida; class Polychaeta; order Eunicida; family Amphinomidae; genus Hermodice; species Hermodice carunculata. Next base: position 82,738,583 of record OZ026627.1, on the reverse strand, counting down.
TAGATAGATGCACTATATGTATATGTATGTATGCATGTATGTATGTATATATACATATATATATACATATATTTATATATATATATATAATTATATATATGTGTGTGCGTGTACTAATCAATACACACACACACACACACACACACACACATATATAGATATATATATATATATATATATATATATATGGGACGACTGACGTATTTGGAGGCACAAATATGGACATACACACTCATAAACACACTCATTCACTCATAAATAAATAAATGAATAAATAAATAAATAAATAAATAAATAAATAAATAAATAAATAAATAAATAAATAAATAAATAAATAAATAAATAAATAAATAATATACACAGAGACGGATGGGTCGGAAGTCAGTCAGGCAGGCAGACAGCTATAGCGGGCGGGATAGATAGCTAGATCAACAGGCAAATGCATTTCTGTAAATTGCGTTTTTCTGTGAAACTTGTGAAAGCTTCATCTCTGACTTTGATATTATCCAGGATTCACCGTGGAATTACAAGTAAGGGCTAGACTTACTCCGGGACACATGGAAAATAAGACTGTTTACATTTGTGAAGAATGAATGACGCGCATATCAAGCAGGCCCCAACTCCCATACCAAGAGACAAGCCGATGCTGACATCTAGCGAGAAGCTAAATAACTATTTTTCTTTTAAAAACAAACGTTATATTTTATACGTACATGATATTTCGGTATGCTAACTTGTCACTTAGTCAAACGTGTTTGGTTTAAAAATATATTAAGGTGCTAAGTTTGGGGGCGCCTGCAATGGACCTCTGTTCCTTTTACATGTAAATTATGTTTATGTGATTGTGATTGTCTATACAATGAAATTAGACTATATCTCTGCATTTTAGGTTTATGTCAATCAAGTTCTTTTTCTTCGTGCAGTGCTATATGTGTATGCTGAAACTCCTCAAACTTTCTTGTCGAAAGGTACAGACAAACATCACGAAATTCTGAATGTCCATGGACGCTGTATGGATTTCAGATATATTATAGGAGACAGGGTCAAACCGAGTAATATATTTCACATGGAATTACAGTTTACCGTATCCTGTGGGTTAAACTTCAATCACATTTTTTTTTTTGCACACAGAGATATGATTCTTTTGGAAACAATGATGTGATAATACGTGAAAACAGGAGTTACCTATGGGC
>OZ026627.1:82649890-82732390 GCA_964020975.1 Hermodice carunculata | reverse complement strand
GCAGAAGTTTGTTTCTCCGAGACCTATAATACACCGTTATAGTGGCTGTCCAAATCGCAGTCATGGACGCAAGTGCTGCGCGTACCTGCAGCAAGCAGTTTCTTATATCCATGTCGTAAAATTTTATGAATAATTACAACTTATTGCTTAACACTACTTGGCTCCAATTATTCCGAGCAACAGTGAGTGTGCAGTACCCTGCAGTGGGTGGCTGCCCGGCCACGGCCCAACCGCAGTCAGAGCAGTACACACAGGACTGGAACACCAATATCACTGTGGGGCAAGATATCTTTTTTCTCAGCCATGAGCCAACACGAAGCCCATAAATATGGTGGTAATGGCTCGCCTGCTAACAGCAGTTTGTACAGTGGCGTGAACTCACTGTCTTTGGTATCGTGCATCTGAACAAACGGTAGACATCGTATCTCCGCTAGCAGACATGTTGCCTCTGTGTGTGTGTAAGTGTGTGTGTGTGTGTGTGTGTTTTGCGAAAATATTATTTCAAGTGTAGAAACTTTACTTTTGTTTTCAGAAGCCTAACTATAAAGGCCTCTTTAAATGTGTTAAAAATTCTTACAGGATGATTCTAGGCTTAAATGCCCTGCAAACAACCTGGAAAATGAAATTCACTGGACTCCATGCTCAGACAAACAATTATTTATTAACTGCTTGAAAATTACTAGAGTCCATCTTCACCCTATTTATGCCCCTAAGGTAACCTCCACCGCTGTGCAGTTGTTCCTTTCTGTGTGATATGACATCTTGTCCACCTTAAATCATTTTATATTATTATATACATCGAATGTTGCGATTAATGTTCTCTTGATAACAGCTACACTTCCATGTTTATGCTACATAAAAAAGAAATAGCCTAATTATAATGTGACAGTTACATACGTTCTACATAATATATTGATAAATGCAACAGCAGTGCAGTGTACAATGTTTAGTATGCTTCCAAAAGCTTCCTGGCATTTCATACAACCTACCGAATTTCTTTACAAGTTCTGCATCTAACAGAGAAAGGCTTAACTAACGTGTGTATGGGTGTTTGATAAATCTTTCATTTATGTTCTAGGTCCCAATGCTAGCCAAAGAAGACGAGGGAGGCAGACCTATTCAAGACATCAGACATTGGAATTGGAAAAGGAATTCAAGTTCAACAGATATCTTACAAGGCGACGGAGGATAGAACTGTCTCATACTTTATGTTTAACGGAAAGACAGATAAAGATATGGTTTCAGAACAGGAGGATGAAAGAAAAAAAGGAGGTTCGACAAATAAAAGAATTAAATGATAAACCTGTAAAAGAAAATATTAAAACCAAAGAGACAGAATGAGCTTACAAAGACACGGCTAAGGTAAATGTGTCAACATCGTCGTGATATAAAGTATAAACCAAGGCAGCCGTTAAGAATGGACCCTGTTTACTCGTAAAATTACATTTTGTACAGCATACAGAAAAAAAAAAAAAACAAACAATGTAACAATGCTATGGGCTTTTTCTGTGTGGTAACATATAGCTGAATTCAATATATGAATGATTCCATGAGGAGTGCTGGTTATATAAGACAAAGCAAGTTTAACTTGTGCTTAAGAGCGTCCCCTGCTCAGGGTCACGTTTACTTTAAAGAAACTAAACTGCCAATAGCTTTGACCAACCCCCTCCGCCCCCCCCCCCAAATGAACAGTGCAAAGGATTAAGAAAATATAACATATTATTATCAAATCATACCGTTTTGCCTGAAATTTTATTCTGTACTGGAAACACTTTTTCCTCAACTGTGGAAGAAGCGAGGGTGCCTTTCTCAATAACTAAAATAGATGAGAACGAAAAGTACATGAAAATTTTGCCAACTGCCCTGTTCTTCTTTGATTACTATTATCATTACATATCAAATTTACAAGTATGTATGGTAGGTCAATGACTTCGTAAGTAATTAGTAAAATGATTTTGTTTAGTTTTAAGTGTATGAACTAGTTACCATTGACAAGTTTACTTACTTATATTTACTTACGTTCACTGAATTTTATTAAAAAAAACTTGTGTGTGGCAAACTTAGTTGCATTAAATTTTGTGCAAGTAAACATAAGTAAACATATGCGAATAAACTTGTCAATGGCAAGCAATTCATAATTTTAAGTTCATTTACAGATGTGTCTCATATTAGTAAATCGCACGGAAAACAAGTCATTAAAATACTAAGCATTATTATTATTATTATTATTATTATTGGGGGAAAATCAATCGCAAAATAAACATGTTTTGTCTCGAGTTTGTACCCAGTTCAGAAAGAAACACAGCCAGGTGTATTGAGGGCTTGCTGCGTGTTTGCTGTACAACTGCGGGTTGCAACGGAATGTATCATGTTTCTTTCGTCCGTACATCAGACGAGTGCATATCGGCGAGCGTAGCAGTATGCCGCGCGCATGACATATTTATGTCTGATATGCTGCTCTGAAGTGCTTCTACTACACAAGGCCGCTTTGATTTATGGGGGCTGCAGCAAACGGCGGAGGTGCATGACCTTTGACCCAGTCAGGCCTGCGCAGGGATACGACGCTAAATACTGCTTCCTTGAAATATCCCAACTCGTCCAGTGCAAATGTATATACCGGTCTTGACCACCTGACGTTTTTAGACGTTTTATAATCATATCCATGTAAAGGACTCTATCATGGCGTCACATATGTTTCGCAAATGTCTCATATATGTAGCGTAATCTTAAATGGATATAAAAGCGGGCTTTACTCTTGTTTACAATGCTTTGTTGTGCACCATGCAGACCTATAACTGTGGTTAATTGAATGCAACGCAGTGATGCTTATAAAATATACGGTCACTCAGGGCAGGGTAATAAAACTTCTCCATGCTTTATCTAATTTAACTTATATACAGAGAAAAGGTATCAATGTGTCTATATATCTTGATCGCAATCTGTGATTTTTTTAAAGCTAAATATGTCTACAGTTGCACAATTTTATGGGGGTACTCACGACGTCTTGGTTTCTGTGAGGTTAGTTTTGCAGGATATTTTCAACAGGCAGCAATGGAGAAAATAAAACAGCATTCGATGCTTGTATGTGTTGTGTTGTTCTTATCTGTATAACAGAACATAATATTCATACCCCAACAGGGATATATGGCATGATAAACTGAAATATGTCACATGTCGACTTGCACAATGTTTTTATTCTTGCACATAGGGACAATACCAGCACTTATATTTTTGCACGGTACACGGAGACTTTTGAATTTCATTTCGGACAAAAAATCAGTGCCATACTTTAGTTTGGATGAGAGGTAATCTTACTTCGTGCGAAGTGAATGTCATGCTTTATTTACTAGAGGTCATATTGCTTCATGTGGAGCGAGTGTCAGACTTAATATGACATACTTGAATAATACTACATCACACATACTGAAGGCCATGCACAGTTTTGAATGGAGGGTAATTACTTCGTGCACAGTGAGTGTTGGCACAATTCAGTTTGGATTTGAAGTAATATAAATATAAAACTTCATATCAAGTGAGTGTCTTACTTATTTTGTATATATATATATATATATATATATATATATATATATATATATATATATATATATATATATATATATATATATATATATATATATGTATGTATGTATGTATGTGTGTATATGTGTGTGTGTGTGTGTGTGTGTGTGTGTGTGTGCAACAAGATTATTGTATGCACAGTGGATTTTGGCCTTTAACTGTCAGCACAAAGTTTCCCGATAATTCTGAGCAGTACCATCAGCGAAAATATGAAATTAGGGGTAATGTTCCGTAGCGTGAGTGCAAGCTACAGAAATGCTTTTTCACAGCTTGAATGATTAAGCGACTATTAAAAAATAATGGCCTTCTTTTAGTCTCACGAGTAAAATCGGGTCAAACTTCTTAATTAATGATAGACAGTAGATAGGTCTATTGGGGTATTCAACAGTCGGCTTTGTGTTTTTGTTTTTATTTGGTGTAGTTTTTGGAATTTTATTTATTTATTTATTTATTTATTTATTTATTTATTTATTTATTTATTTACTTACTTACTTACTTACTTACGTACTTACTTATTTACTCTTCTATTTATTTATTTATTTATTAATTTATTTATTTATTTATTTATTTATTTATGGAAGGGGTCTCTGACCATGCATTTCGAAATTTGAAGACCAAATTCCATGAATTTGTCAGCAGGACATTTTTGTCAATTTGTCTATATTTGCCAGGCTGATAGGCGTATTGAACACGTGCAAAATATTGTCCAGGCTGCTGCAGGACTACCGTAGATGGCTACACAGCATGTGGTCGTCATTTAAGTCGAAGACAACTCGTCTCCGGTATTGCCTTGCATGGTCACCCTGGAACAAAAGTGCCACCTACAATCGATGCTCGCTCTGAACACCACAACAACTGGCCCCAGGATGTAGATATTGTACTTCACAGTCATGATTCTCTCCATGACATCCATAAAAGATTTTGTTGGTAAAATTCGCCACAACATACAAAAATGGGATTTTGACATCACTTCTCTTCCTGCCAAGGAGTTAGCTCCTCCTGAAAAGACATAAAATTACCAGAAACTATACAGGTCGACGTGCCGACGAGTACATTCTGTCCTGTCACTGGCAGGAGGAACAGCAGCTGTGTGTTCATGAAGATGAACACAGACAATTGTTCTCATACACATTTGGTGTTCTATAGACTGTAAAGCCAACCATGGCTGTCTTTTTTTTTTCTCAACATGCTGAGAGCAGTCCTCTTTCTGTTTTCCTGCTAAACTCATTCGGGTAAGACACCTTTTCTCCCGTAGAAAGAAGTGAAATGTTAACTCTTTAAGTGCCAAATTTTGGACTGAGTCAACAGCTTGTGTCCAATGCGCGCCGAGGAAAGTTGTTGACATGGGATATTTTCTCTGGAACTATAGGCATGCTGGTAAAAGAATGAAAGGTATTTTTGCGAGGAATACGAATGTGAGATCCTAATGATAATTCAGACTAATTCGACTTCAGTAGATTGTACTGAAAGAGTTAAATGGTAGAAAGTAGCATTCCTTTTAAAAGAAAAAAAATATATCCCCATTTCCTTACGTTTGGAGTCTCAGATTATTAGTTTCAATAGTGCTGCGTGTTATGCTCAGCCTGAAGGTTTCGTGAGTTCATAATTAGCAGGAGAACAATGAATTCACATATATCTCTCATTCTGTGGCAAAATGCCTTTGACCGAAACGCTTCATTGAAAAGACGAAAAAGATTAGTAATGAGCGACGAAAGTGAGAACAACTGAATGATAAATCAATTACCTTTTAGTATGTTCACAGGAGTTTTGATTACTAATGAGACAATTTATTCTACCATCTACCCGTTTCTTAGTGGTTCATTTTTGCTTCCTCCCTTCGACACATTTTTGTCAGTGGGATTTAATTATGCTTAGTATCCATAAGGAAATTAGCTGCTTATTAATTTATTCCCCGTCGTCTATTGAATTGAACCATTTCTTGTTCACAATAAGGCTGCGTCAACAGTTTTCCGTCTCATCTACAGTTCTCCACAAAAACGTTTTCCATTAATATGAACTTTAAGTAAAATATTAAAGCAGACGACAATTTACACCAGGGCGCTTTTGGGCGTTGAAGCGGGTAAGTGTGCAGCCAAATGGTTCACCACTTCCCACTAGCTAGCGCTAGATGATAAACATGTAACAATGCCGCGGATACATTGAAACACGTTTTGAATGTTCAAAAGCCATTTTATAATTGAATATAAAACACTGACAGGTTTGCTCAGTGGGATTAAGGCAGGGACTCTGATATTATAGCCTTCCGAGCAATACCAAAAAAAATACCTATTTACGTGCATTGTGATAACTGTCGGGTTAGTCAACACTGGGTGACTAAGAAAAATTTACATTCCTGATGACCAGGATGATACAGATAAAATTAAAACAGTACAGAGTAATGTTTCGGAAATTTCCCCAGTAAAGAGGACCCCTTTAATCTATTGTGCAAATTGATAATGGAATAGATACATAACATATATAAACTTTTATTCCATGAGGGCTACTCCAGCGAGCGGTGGTGTGTCGGTCGATTGCATCAGCCGGGTCCGTTCCGGTATCCGACTTGAGTCTTGGGTTGAATGCGCGGTACCGGAGGCGGCCCTGGATGACAACGCCGGCATGTCCACCGCACCGCAGTGTTTGGCGGTGTCCAGATGAAACTTTTTTTTTTTTTATTTAATGATTAATTTTCAACTAACGGGTTTCCTTCTATGTTTTGGTATTGAGTAATGTATTATGGTGTCGAGTCTATTGTGTTGCATTATATTCTTGTCGTTGTATTTTCTGTTGACTGACAAATTGCCGTGTTTTTAAATGGTGTAGTTAATAAAGTCTTTCATTTTCATCTCAACAGCCACAGCTAGCGCGGATATTTCCAGCTAGCTAACCAGATTTGTTACCTTAGTCAGGTCAGTGAACAGTTCGGTTAAGCCGTGCCCCATCACTACATTCAATAGCTTTCAATCACTTTAGCGACGGTCCAAATGCCTAATTGGACATTAACAAGGTGTTCACAAATTAATAAAGGGTGTGAGTCAACATACACTTTTCTGTTTTTCCGGGAATTCTTTCTTTCTTTCTTTCTTTCTTTCTTTCTTTCTTTCTTTCTTTCTTTCTTTCTTTCTTTCTTTCTTTCTTTCTTTCTTTCTTTCTTCTATCATTCCAACTTCTACTAGAGGGTTATTGGCCATTGCGCATCTAATGAATATAAAACAAAAGTTGTAACAATGTAAATTTTGCTAATAAGCAGCATTTGAAATGTTATAACTTAAATATCTTCAAAATTATTATAGATGGAGATGTCATTCCAGCTGTTACTAGGGTGTTATTGACCATTGCGCATGTGATGAATGTCAAACAAAAATTGTAATTTAAATTATGCTAAGTAGGAGGATTCGAAATTTTCAATTTTTAATATCTTAAACACAATGATAGATAGAATTGTCATTCAAACTTCTACTAGGGGGTTGTTGACCACTGCACACTGAATAAATTATAAAAGGAAGTTGTAACAATTTAAATTATGCTAGGTAGCACCATTAGAATTTTAAATCTTCAATAACTTCAAAGCTATGATAGATAGGGATGCCATTCCAACTTTTACACCTATGTTATGGACTAGTTGTAAATAGCCATACCAATATACTTTGAACACACACACACACACACACACACACACACACACACTCACACACTCACACACACACTGATTTGCTATGTAGCAAATCATCTTTTTTAGTTATACATGTATTGCTTAAAACTTTAGAGCTCAACTTTGAGACAACAAAGAAAACACTGGTAAAAAATCTGAGATTCAGTTTTAGAGACGCAAGTGCTAGCGTTAATTTCATGTAACAAGCTAACTTAAATTTTTGAACATGCTATGTTTTATTCTATGTAAATTTTGCAAATATTTATAGAATGAAATTGAAATAATTGGTATGTTTAAATCTGAAATTCAGTAGTGAATTCAAATTTTGACAAATATTTTCTTTCAGAAAATGTGTGCTTTTGATAATCTTGCATGAAAAACGAATGAAATAATTACATACTTCTACACAAAAGTCACAAAGTGTAATGGCCCCTCAAAACAAGCTATGTTATATTTTAGAAAAAATGTTCTACCAGTTTAATGAGGCAGATCGTGCAAGGATTGTCATTACCAATAACTCTGATAAATGTGGCGTAATATATGGATCCGTCTTTGGTGCTCGAGGTGTCTGATAAAATTGCTAAGGTCCATAAGCGTATGATTATAAAATAAAAATTAAAATGAAAACTGAATATAAATCGGAGAGACCAATCATACTAACGAAGTTTTGTTCTCATCATATTTCAATTTTTAGATATTTATTCCCTTATTTGCTACCAATCAGACAGATATATTGAACCACGCAATGACATAACTCGTAAGAACTTGGACCACCTAGTTTAATGTATTATCGTTGATCTAATTTGGCAAATATGTCATTTTCTTCATAGTACAACGCTGAAAACCTTGACCACTAAAGGTGCTTATGGAAGCTTGTGCAATGTGAACAAAGCTTTGCATGGTATTATCTTCCTGTCAGAAACCATTTTCTATTCGCCTGTGATACTGTGACAAATAATCTCTCTCTCTCTCTCTCTCTCTCTCTCTCTCTCTCTCTCTCTCTCTCTTTCTCGTATCTAAAGTGAACGTGTGTAAACTCGAGTAACACATCTTCAGGAGCACCGATAACAAAAGCCACGTACTGGAAATGATTTTCATGATTTAAAATTTCTGATATCAGCCTAAACTTTAAAATATCGCCTTTTATGCATCAAATTGAGAAGATCGGGAATGGCTGCTTCGAGAAATGGCTGAATAGCTGTTAAACATCATGCTTTCAGCCAGGAAAGATAAATTATTCAGAGGTACGAAAATACAAAGAACACCTAGTCAATTAGTCATGAAATCTTAAGCACGGGAGATACACCAAAAGCATTTCGGAAATTATTCCAAACAGATTAAAAGTGCATAACTTTAAAACGACATCATGAAACGATGTCAAAGGTGGATAAGATTTTAACTTTAGGAGTTAATGAATAAACATTGAGATTTGTGAGGAAAACGTGACATTGCATATACTTGTGTAAATATGGGAATAACTGTTTACAGATATCAAATTGTAAACTCACTATATTCAGGTAATGTAGACATATATAACATTAAAAATATCACAGAATTTGGTATGGAATTACGACAATTTGAAATTGAAGTTCTCACAATTGGGACACCTTAAAATTACAGAGGATTTATTTGAACAAAACAAGTAAACTATCCTAAAATGCAAATAATCCGGCAAGTTTTTGAAGTCTGATAGGTCCACATTTATCATGTGAGAAAATCAGAATTGTATAAAACACGTTCAAAGTTATTTTCACATTTGCATAAACATGTAAAATATCACATTTTTGTCACAAACATGTATAGTTTTTTTCAACATGCAATTAGCTAACAATTTTTAAAATTTTATTCACATTTGACATATATGGATAATGCCCTCTGGGGAAATATACACTTTTAAAATGTTTACATTAATACTTTTCGATATATGGACTAACACAGATACTTAAATACGAATGGAAGGAAAGAAATGTCCCTTATTTGTTCCATATAAATGTGGAAATGTATCAAAAAAGAAAAACCACACGCATACACATAAAGAAAATAATGATCAATTGAATCTTTCTTTCACACGTGTCACCTAAAAGATACCTCCGAAATTTCGTCTGGACATAAAACTGTAAAAGATTTTCATAATGCACTGCATTCTCACAGTGTGAATTTAAACACATCACATGTAATTACAGCTAAATACATAAATTTTTCTCAGCCAAAGTTTAAGCTTACGCTAGTGATAAATCAGCCTCTAGAATTTGTAGTGTTTCGTCATTTTATCGAAATAGGCCGAGGGAGTCCATCTTATAAGATTATGATGTTACCAACACTATCATACACCATTTTCATATCTCTTCTACCTCCATGATAAAAAAAGTTCCATGAGACCAGCAGCACACTGGAAACTAAGAACCAGAAATGAGCAAATCTTGATGTGGGATGGTATTCCCAAAGGATATCTTATATTCTTGAATAATGATTATGTTAATGGAGATGATTTCATGGATTTGATAAGATGTTTCCACGACCCTGACAAGGAAGACAAGTAACACTGTATTTTAAAAAGGAAAAGAGCTTGAATGGAAATCCTACTGGAGGGAGCCAGTCTAAAACCAGCATATGCACACAGCTGGCACCACACCAAGCCCGCATGTCTACCCTTGATTTGCCTTGAAACCCCGGATGAAGAGTCATTACTATTTATTAAGGACGAAATCCATCATGTTTAAATGCTTATGTTCAATGAAGTGCATGACAATTATCATATCATACTCTGTATTTTCCAATCCAATATGTTCGATACAGTTTATCGACCCACACATGGGCCCCCTAGTGCCAAATAATCCGGTAACTCTCTAGTCCTAGAGGTAAGAAACCACAAAACTAGTATCTTCCGGGAACAAAGCACAATAAGTTTGCATAAATAAATGTCATCGATCAGTTGCTGATAGAATGGATAAGACAGAGAGCCCGCCCTCTCTTTTCTTTACCTACATAGACTTGCCCAAAGCTTTTGACATATATATATATATATATATATACATATATATAAATCTTGTGCCATTAAAACTGAGATGAAAAATATGCCAACATTGAAACTTTTTAGAGTTAGTATAGAATCAGCAGAATTTGCTTTAAAGTAAAAGACACTAAATTAAGCTTAATTGATGTCATATCCGAAATTCCGCTGCGTTCTAATTCATTTTTCATCCATTATATAAACGCCATGAAGCCTGCATGCACAACTTTTAAACACATGATCTCTAAACGAATTACGTAGCCTTTAATACTATTTTTAAATATTATGAAGTGTTTCTGTCTAACCGACCATTCATCTGATAACCAATATAATAATTTTTTTTTAAAGTGTATGGATGGCTGCATATAAACAAGTCATGCTTAAATGTTATATCACAATGCCTGTGGGATTCCACAAACAGGCTTTAAACTTCGGTATTCATGCATACGGGAATAAAAACTTTAAAGTTCAAAAAGTAGTTGTTTGGATTATGAGCAATAGTAAGTATTCTTCTCATAAATGACCTGTATCTACATTGATACAGATGCAGCGTGACACTGCCACTGCAGCCAAGTCCCATTCTCAGCTTCGCAAACGCACCACCATAATACCAGGAGTCCCATCAACAACCTTCTTAAAACACATACCTGGCCCGAATTTACCCGGAATTGTTGGTAACAAAATGGATGTTCTAAATAGAAAACATGATGTTGTTGAAACCAAGTTGCATACTCAAGTTCCACATCGATTTCCTTCATATTTAGCAACTATGTTTGAAGCCAATATCAAAGCATCTGTACTTCTGTGAACTGTTACTTATTCGATAGGACAGATAATTGAAATTTTCTTCAGCGCAAATCTCCAAGATCGCTAATCATCATATTTTGTCTGCTTCTGAGAGTCTCAGTATATTTTTGTTTGAGTATACATGTTCAAATACTACTGTATAATTTGTGTCTAATATTTTATTGGTTGTGTTGTTATGAGTGTTGTTTTTAAGCCAAGGGTGTCTCGCATGACAAACGCTTTTCTTAAAGCTTAAATGTAGGACTAACTATAGTCCAGTTGGTTAATTTTTAAGTTTGTGTCAATTACGTACACGTAAAATTACTTCTTATACATATGTTTGTCACTTATTTTATGTATGTATGTTTGTATGTATGTATACACTTCATGGTCCCATAAAATGATCCATGGTCAAATACTCCGTCAGGCCATCATTCTGGGAAGTTAGTAGCATCTTAGTCGATAACAACTTGCAAAACATGGATCAGAGAGAGCTGTTACGAAAAAAAATCTATCTTCACTGGACTCCCGTAGATTGATATTGCGATTAAAAAGCTCTCCACTACCTCAAAGGGGACCACTTTTCTGCTGGCTCTCTCCTTACATACACATTTTCAATCCTAAAGGTGCGCAAGCTTCATCACCTCGTCAGGTGTCCATGTATTCATAGGATTCGAGCTCCTTGCATGGAGAAGAAAATATAACTTTTCTTGAGTTGCTGCCTGAAGCATTAATGGAGTAACTATTTTGTACAAAATTCCAGACGTTGGTCCTTAAAAGAAGTATTGCCTAAGCTGGAGTTGAATTGTACGTTTCAGTAGAAGAAAGTTACGCTTCGTCTTCGTACCTTTCACACAAAAACAGACCAATCGAGGGAAGTAAAATAGGAAAAAATAGCAATGGTTTTGCAAGGTCATTTGATATACATACATAGTGTATGTATGTAGGTAGTATGCATATATATATATATATATATATATATATATATATATATATATATATATATATATATATATATATATATATATATTTACATACATGATATATGTGTTTGTGTAGGTATAGTCTTAAAATTTAGATAACCTTTATAACTTAGAAGGACTTCAAAAATCCCTCAAGACCAGGGCAATGGCTCTCTGAACAACACCTGGACGTTATTTTCGATATTTCCACAAGAGGGCGTTTTCTGCAAGAAAAGTATGAAATGAATTTTCGAACATCCATTACCACACTCTTTTCGGTTATGATAAAGGATTTGATTTATTTCGGTGTTACATGAAACACCCCCCCCCCCCAAAAAAAATATGTTTGTAGTGTCGCTTTTTTGCAACAACGTGACATGCAGATAAATTAAATTACTACATGACAACGGGAAAAGTGGTTACTTGAAAACAAGAATCAGGGTGCAGTGCAAAAGTTAAAGGACGTTTCAGGTATATAACAACATTTGCCATCCGTCATGATATGAATAAGTGAGTAAACATAAAATGGGAAGACCTTGGGAGTGAGAGAAAACGGCGATATAAAATGGAATATATATATATGCATATACATACATATATGCCCTATAATATGCTTCGGCATCCGTCATGATATCAATAGGTAAATGAACATAGAATTGGTAGACCTTGAAAGTGAGAGAGCCCACAATATATATATATATATATATATATATATATATATATATATATATATATATATATATATGTATATGCCTTGTGGTCAGTGTTCCGTGTCATTTTCAGGTAGGAACACGAAGCTAGACAGGAAAGGGCCAACTGGCCATTGTCTGTAAGGTTGATTGTCAAGTCTTGAAGTCATATATTTCTGACCTGATACATTTCAATATTTACCTGAGAGAAACTGTGTACTGATTGCATGTTATTTGTTAGCTGTAGCGTCACCTGATGAACACTGTGTTTTGAGTTCAAAATGATGATTCATTGATAAATAAGAAGTTGAAATATTCATTGAAGATTGGTAAATTAAATTGCGGACGGTAAATGTGCAATTATTAGGACTGCAAACAATGCTTTCAGTTTCCAATAATGAGATGGATAATGTACCAAATGTAACACCAAGTATCAACTAAATCAGATATGTGCTATTAACCTATTATCGTTCTGCAGAATATGCGACAACTGAACTGTTAACAATCATAAAAATTCCACCATCTTAAAGCTTTCGGTGTAGAGGCCAGATTATATATATATATATGTGTGTGTGTGTGTCTGTGTGTGTCTGTTCTGTCTGTCTGTCTGTCTCTGTGTGTATGGATATGTATATTTAATATATGAGTATGTTTGCGTGTCTGTTGTATGTGTGTACAGTTAATACAAAGAGAAACCTAATTCTGTAAGCCCATGTACCATTTGAACACTATCATGTCCGATATTCTAACAGCAAAGTGCTAATCCGTATCATTCTCTTGAAAACTTCATAGTTCTAAATCATTATTGCAAATTAATTTGTGAAAGGTACAGGTCACATTCATAAAATTTGAAATTGAGAAGAAAGTTTTAGGTTTTACTAGCCTTTATTTATAAAATGGGGTCATCAGTGGGGAACAAGCGCAAGACTTGTTTCTCACTCGGACAAAATATTTTGTAATCCCTACCTTTTCTGAGACAATTCACCTACTATGTAAATCTGCCAGTGCCAACTACGACTAAAGCCAAATTACTTAAAACGAGCTGCTCTAAATTATTATAAGGGTGCTAGATTCATATTCCCTGTAAAAAAAAAAAAAAAAAGCAAACAAAATTCATACAAGCACCAGCATGCCTATAGTGACATAGCAGATAACAGTCCAAGTCAACAGCTTTCCTCGGCGCAATTCGCTTAAAACGCGCAGAGGAATGTTGTTGACTCAGTCCAAAATGTAGCACTAAAGGAGTTGACCTGTTCAATTTTAATCGCCTACATCAATGTCTGCGAGTGGTAGCACCTTGCGCTCGAATACCTTTCTTTATGTTGGTGATTTCTTATGCATGGGTTCCCTGGGGAGGGCATTGTTGCTAGGGAAAGCTATTGTCACTAATAGTCTACAGGGGCAAGCTCCTCCTGGTGGTCAATTATGCCTGTCAGTAACATGTAATTTGCATACACTGCTCAAAAAGCTCTATCCGTTATACCCAGTACAACTACACAGTAGTGAAGATGTCGTGATTGAAATGTCTGTGGAGTTTAAGTTGAAAATGATCTTTCATATCCATAATTTTGTCCCCACATTTGAGTCATCCACAGCTGTTTGATCAATAATGACCATTCAGTAAGATATATGTTATCAAGCAGAAACGGATAAATTCATGGGACGCTGATCATAAGCATGTCTGTTCCTTGACCTTTACGAACTTGTGCTATTTGTTTCCAATATCTATACTGTACGTATTTTCAGACTTTAAATGTCAGCAAAATGTGCTCATAATTAACACGACTCACTTCAGTATAATAAAACCCATCCATGTGATCTTAATGGTATGGGTGAATTATCAGATTAATCAAAGGGCAGGCTCATTCTGATTTCCAGGTCCACCAACTTTATATACACCGGTCATGTGTCCAATTTGTCGCATGGAAAATCTCTTCGGCTTGACGCCTTTTGTTTGTCTGATAATCACCATCAAGTCTGATCAAGTTTACAAAATAATAGTACACCCATATACATTTACTTCGGGTTCAAAATAATTTATTTGCGTCACCTCAATTATCATATATGCACGTGTGAATGTCATACGTTTATATCAAAGCAACTAGCTAAACGTCTACATTTTACCGTACTGGAATACTTTTCCTGTTTTCTGGTTCTTCAAGCGGTAAAGTATTAACACCCGGCTATCAACTGCTGCGAATGCTATGTCAAAGGCGGCTTCTCTTTGAACGTTTCACATCCTTCAGAGTAATAGGAGGTGCGAGTTTCTAGCTGCATGCCATCCAATAGTCACATTCACAAGAAGCCATGCATACAACCTTTCTAATTTTAGCACGCTTTTCCTGTGGTTAGGAAAGACAATATGAAAGATAGGTCATTATCTCACATAGGCATACCTAATTGCGCTAAACGTCACCCAAACCGGCCTGAAGAATTCCTCCCTTGATGTCCAATAAATCGATGCTTCTGACCTACTTCTGTTGGGCATGCGGACCGACTTAGTAGATGGGATCAATGACCCAGGTCAACGGTCAAGGCAGCCATTTTGATGTTTTTTTCCCTACATTTTTTCAACTTGATACTTTCACTTTCTTTTAAAGATCCATATAACCCCCATTACATCAGGGGATGCTTTGAAAACTATTTTTAAAGTTCATGGGATCTTTCAAATGTGAAATGACTATGTTCCTAAGTGATTTTTTTTTTCTTTTTCTGCATTGCAAAGGCAAATAGCCAGCAATAACTAGAAGATGGTACAACGGACCGAAAACAACAAAGATTCTGTTTGAAATGTTCAAATGGGGTTATTCGAAAATATATCGTCCGTGAAGCTGGCGTGGTATGCTTTCGTACATGGTGGGTGGTCTCAATGTATCTATCGATTAAAATCTTATATATATATATATATATATATATATATATATATATATATATATATATATATATATATATATATATATATATATATATATATATATATATTCGGTAAAATGTGAAATTTTGTAGAACCGGGTGATACATACACAAAGTTTATCAGATCTGAAACAAATATGCAATGAAAATTAACTTATTCACTTGGTGCAGTTACAGTAGGCGTATTGTCACAAGGGGAAACAATGTACAATATACATATATATATATATATATATATATATATATATATATATATATATATATATATATATATATATATATATATATATATATATATATATATATATACATATATATATATATATATATATTCAGAATAGTGCAAAATGGAAGAGAAGTGTCCAAGTGAATGACAAAAGTCAAATAATTTCCAGTAACAAGACACTTTAAGCAGAGCGTGTTTTACTTTACAATAAAAAAAAAGAAAAATAAATAAAGGAAGGGAAGAAAAGAAAAAAAAATACTCCACAGTGATATATGTCATGGGACTTTCCAAAACTTTTCTTTCGGGGACATGTGTCAATATTCGCAACTTTGTCATGTCAGTGAGAATTGTATTAGCGGGGAAGGGGTTAAAGGGTACTTTATGTTTTACGATTAGGTAAATATAGGACATTGTGAGCCAGATAGAATTCCGTTCTTCCCTTCTATTGTAATATTCATCTAGACGCCTAAAATATTTCATGCAGTGGTTAATTCCACCGATGAAAGTTACTAATCACTTGCCAGACTTTCTACGGATAGTTGTTTGACAACAAGGAGGAATTTAGGGTTGATTATGAACTATTTGCAAAATCCAGGTGTAGCATTATACGAAGCAAAACATATATTGAGGAATGTAAGGTATCCCAGATTGAGAATATATCATCACAATAAATGAAACAGTGCGTATATTAGTTCCTCGAAGCAAATGGAATTGTTTTTTCTTTAAATCTGAAAATAATTGTGCACCTTGTGAGGACCGAAACGATTCTTCCATTGTCACGTAACACTGCTGCATTTCCTTTTTTTTTCTACAAAAGGATGAACTTTGTGTACGCGTCTATTATACAGACATATGTACATACAGAGATATGTATCTAACTACCTACACGCACACACATACATACATGCACACATATACTGTATACATGTGTGTATATATGTATATATATATATATATATATATATATATATATATATATATATATATATATATATATATATATATATATATATATATATATATATATATACATGTAACCATTTCCAGCGTATCATATGAATTGCAATCATCTGGAAATTCTATGGAAACAACATAGTATTAATACATGTATGTATGTATGTATGTATGTATGTATGTATGTATGTATGTATGTATGTATGTATGTATGTATGTATGTATGTATTGTCTTTACCAAAATTGAGGTATCACGAACTTTCCTTTCCTGCAGCATGGACCATCACAAATGCAAGACTGAGTCTTCTACTACAGCATGGCAAAAGGGAAACCCTGCTACCTTTACTCAATTATGACATATTTAAATGATTCTGGATAACAGCAGTCCTTTTGACACCAGTGTGACTACATCCAAAGCCACATGGACTTGACACAATACACAAAGCACACCCAGAGATTGGGTGTAGGATCTAATGTTTGTGACCGTCATGCTGTAATGGAACTAATTTAAATAACAAAGTATTCATGCATCGTTAAATTCATGCTTTTTTTTCGGTTTAACTTATATATGATTGCACCGGTGTTATCAATTATCTTCTTTTCTGGCTCAGTGAGGGGCGATGCCATCCTAGCAGTGATGCAACAGCTTTCAAAGCCAATTGGCCTGGCAGAAAAAATCTCAAAAGGTAATGACAAGTAAAAATATCCTTATAAACATGATTCATTTTCTAATCGAACTTTATTTGACACATGGCAATTATTTTGTTTTAGAAATCTTGCTGATCATTGTTACACTTGCAATCCTGCGTCAAAAAAGGATATATACACATATATATATATATATACATATATATATATATGGTAGATAACCTACGTAAATACCGTCACAATATGTATTCTTTGTACTCAAATCACACAAAAAGCTCTTTGGGTTTGAATTTCACCTGCTGTAATATCTTAGATCGAACCTCTTGTTTATAGAGTCATCTAAGTGAGAATTGTAAAAAGGCATACAATGGTAGCATGCTCCTGGTCAACGGTTTTCCTTGGTCCATATTGGGGGCTGATGACTCAGTGTTGTTAAAAACAAGAAGATATTAGAAACTGTTACTTAAATGGGTTCAATGTGTACCGCCGTAGAAAGAAGTAGGTGAACAGCAGTACAGACACCTGCCCTAATGCTGATTGAGCAACACATTTTTTTTTAAATTTCAAGCATATATAATATATATATAAATAAATATTTTCTAAATTTCAAGTATGGTCAACATGAATACAAGATATTTGAAAAACACATACAAGTGAGCATCTTTGCAAAAGCATAAAATATACCATACCTGCAAATAGGTAAACAAACAAACACACAGACACACACACGGGAGAGAGAGAGAGAGAGAGAGAGAGAGAGAGAGAGAGAGAGAGAGAGAGAGAGAGAGAGAGAGAGAGAGAGAGAGAGGGAGGGAGAGAGAGAGAGAGAGAGAGAGAGCGAGCGTTTCATAAAAGACAATTTCTATATTGAAGACCACGAATTTACAGTTCTATTGGTGTTTATAGTGTTATTCTATCTATCTATCTATCTATCTATCTATCTATCTATCTATCTATCTATCTATCTATCTATCTATCTATCTATCTATCTATCTATCTATCTATCTATATCAGCTTATCATGAAAAGTCATGCTTCTGCCTCACAGATTTTTTAGAGAAAATACATTATTTGACTCCTTCGTGTAAAAATACCAGCAAGTCTGTCTTCATTCAACATGCTGTTCAGGGGTAAGTCAAGTTCGACATTGTATTTGCTCTATTTGGGCGTGGGAGGGGGTAGCCATTAAATCAGTCTACAGCTTGACACTGAAGGGATAAGAAGCTGTTGTATCAATTTGCTGTAGAGTGGCCAGTACTTTGAATGGCAACCTGCAAACTATATTGGAATACTTGTAGCTTAGAAATAGAATGGTTGGAAATGTCAGTGTTGTTTCCCTTTAGCTGGGATCTTGCACCCTCCATTCACCCCCAGATGAGGGCGCCAGCTGCCGGAGGTACGTCACGAAGAGTAGGGCAAAGAAACAACATGTGTGGTTGTTAGTGTAATTGATGGATACGCCCATGCTTATGACGAGTCAGACAGGAAACCTTGTCATTTATATGGTGTACAAATTTACTATTTTGAATCCCTCAAGCCGTTACCACCAGTTATGTCAATCAAGTCAGTTCGTCCCGCCTGTAGGCAGGGCCCTTGCGTATTGATTTATGCCTGATTATCAATTCATAAATTTAATTAACATGATGGTTGCATGTGCGACGGGTACAGTATCGCCGTCTGTTGGCCCCGTTGCACAATAAACTATGATCAGACTGGAAGAACATGACTGCAATTTTGACTTAAGGAGGTACTGACGTAACCACTTTGAATCCCTCAAGCAGTTACCGCCAGTTATGTCAATCAAGTCAGCTCCGCCTGCCTGTAGGCAGGGCCTATCGCGTATTCATTTATGCCTCGTTTTCAATTCATAAATTTAAATTAAAACATGATAGTTGCATGTGTGACGGGCACAGTATCGCCATCTGTTGGCCCTCATTGCGCAATAAAACTATGATAAGAATGGAAGAACGTGACTGCAATTTGAAAGTAGGAGGTACTAAAGTAACCACCTAAATTTGCGATAGCATTATCGAATTAGATCTATATATTTATATTGTTCGCCGAACTACTTTCAATCAGTTCACAAGTGCAGGTCTGCTAGGCACATATACTCCGATAATCTCGGATGCTTCGTACAGAGCGCTCAGTATACTGTTGACCATTTTCTAAGATGACTTCCCCACCTGCATATTATTGTTATTATTATTGTTATTATTATTATTATTATTATTATTATTATTATTATTATTATTATTATTATTATTATTATTATTATTATTATTATTATTATTATTATAAATGAAAAGTGCAGAAAACTATTGTATAAAATCTTCTATTCCGAAGTCCCGAGGTCACTGGTTCTTAAAATATATTAGGCGGATATATCTAAAGAATACTCCGGAGCAGGCGAGTTCTATGGAAAAATATACTCCGCCAAAACAAAGAAAGTTGTGCTCGGAGAAGATACAGGGTACAACGAGCCTCTTCGGGAAACCACCTGGTCAAAGGCAGGGTATCGGGTGAGTGGGTGGGTGGATTGGGGATTGATCGACTTTTAAACATTTCGGGGATATATGTTGACTAAGCCTCCACAACACTTATTTGCGAGGTGGTCGAGCAAACAATTAGAATATTCTTCTTCTTCTTCTTCTTCTTCTTCTTCTTCTTCTTCTTCTTCTTCTTCTTCTTCTTCTTCTTCTTCTCCTCCTCCTTCTCCTCCTCCTCCTCCTCCTCCTCCTCCTCCTTCTTCTTCTTCTTCTTCTTCTTCTTCTTCTTCTTCTTCTTCTTCTTCTTCTTCTTCTTCTTCTTCTTCTTCTTCTTCTTTTCTCTGTCTCTTTTGGGGAGTGGGGTGGGGGTGCAGGTTAGGGCGAAAACTGTTTTAGCGCGTTGTTTTACAATATTCAACATACAGTAGCGCCTTAATATGTATCAATTGCAGTGATTTGCAAGATAAAAAAATGCGGTGTCTAGTAAACGATGGCGCGTCAAATTGAATTTAGCGCATACAAGTGGTATTAACAAATTGCGTGGGAAGATACATCTATTTAAACGATTGATTTTATATTCAGCTACAGGTCAAATGAAAAAATAAAAACTGATCGCAATATATTGTAGCGGCATACCATAAAAAATTGTGCATTTTATGATTCAAGCACCAAATGTTGTGGACATATGAATATAATTGTAATGATCATTTTAAGATATGGAGATATTTGAAATTGCCCTGCTGACACATGGGCAATGACCTCTCAGTTTTAGGTCCAGTTTTTGAAGGTATAGACTGTGTTAGTAGCACCTTTATGCTACATTGGGCAGGGAATTGTAATATTTACAGATTAGAAATTATAATCATATTCTGTATTATTGTGTGCATTACCGTCAGTGACCTTTCTAGGGGATTAAAGGTCAAAAGTCAAGTGTTTTATGATTAGGTTCCCTGATGGCGGGGAGAACCATATGAAGTACAATGAAGTTACTTTACAACTTTTGCAGAACTTTATATTGCCCATTTTGAAAACTCATTCTGATGGCCTTGACCTAGCTTATACGCTTACAGGACGTGTCCACTGCAATTTGATCATATTTTATGTTATAAAACATTTGGTGTAGTTCGTAAAATGACATTAGGTGTTAGAGTTTCAAGGAACACGTATCACTTACACACAGAAATCCTCTATGCAACTTTCGAAGTGATGGGTGAAGAAGGAAAGATAACACTACATTTTAAGAGTTGAACTTGTTGCTCCATAGATAAACTTTTGAACATGTAGGCATCAATTTTCTGCAAATTCTCCCTCATACGAGCACAGAGCTGTACATTTTGAGTCATGCTGCTTATATTTGCGGCGGAACTGGCATCCCTTTTTGCATCCACAGGTGAATAGCTCTGAACATGTTTTAGGTACATCAGGGAGGGCTGTCCAGTGGGGCTTGAATAGTCCATTAACAGTCCAACGACAGTCTGTTGGAGAAGGAAGCGTGATATGTGGAATCAATGACAGACCCCACGAAAAGCAACCTTGATAGATTGCTCTTTTCAGATGCTGTTCTAGAGCAGCAGAAGAAGGTGGGATTCATTGTACTCGGGATCTTTTGGCAAATAACATCTGTTTTGCCACGTCAACAGATGAACAAATGCTACTTCCGTCATACGTTTATATAATGGATCTCAGCACAATCTGAAAGGCCTAATCCGGTATTGTGCCAGGAGCACAAGGCAGCTGAAGTAGTGCGTTTATGTGCTCTGGCAATGATGCCCAGACAGACAACCGCTGTTCTCTTCCCATGACCAACAAGCTGTCTGCTTTTGTTTGCAACCTTCAGAGAATCAAACAACTTAAGTTTGTTCCGGAAGATAACCCAATCTATTGATTGTATTGTCTGCACAAAGTGTTTATTCACAGATTCGTAAAACCTGATCTTACCAGGTTTTGGTGCACATCATTAGCAACAGTGGCATCGGTCATTTCCCATGTGTCCAGAACCAGCAAATCATCGCATTCTTCCAGAAATGGGTTACCTAACGCATCCATTTCTACCATAAGAGCACGGACACTCCTTGCAAATGTTATTTACACATTTGGCGTCTGACCATGATGCGATATGTCCACATTTCTGCCAGTGAGGTTATGAGCATCATCAAATTCACTAATGACATGAGCAATCTCTGGGCCTGAGACTCTTCAACGTAAGAGTGCACTAGGATTCTCTGTGAGCCCGACTGCACCATCATCTACCTTTATGCAAGCACTATTCAACTCATGTGCATGATCTGTGGTCAAGACAGAGAACATGCGATTTGTCGTTTGTGCAATAAAATGCCTTGATTTATATTTCTCTGCAAATTGTGGGTGTTTGATTGAGAGATTACACATGTCCTGCAAGTGGACAGTCAGCCATCGTATGTGATTTGTATGGTTCCCTGCAAGGAACCATGGGACAAGCTTATAGAAAAGTTTGCTTCTCGAACAGAAAATGTTAATGTTAGTACACAAAGCTCAAGGTCAAGTACAGTAGTCCAGTACTTAAAATGTAGAACGATTTATGCTCCTCTTTGCACCAAGCTTAGACAAGTTTGACTTTCATCTGTAGGATTCATATGCTTAATATTGCAGAATATTTGGATGTCACTGAGGCATGAACCAAAGCATGAGTCCATCCACTGCCACGCAACCAGTCACAAAGAGGTCTAAGTGCTACCATTTCAATGTGAAACCCACCAAACATGACCACAATCTGGTCTTCGCCAAATTGCTCTGGCCACCTGCATTGGATGTGTTTGCCAGTTGGAAAAAGTGGCTAATCAAATGTAATGACGGGTATCTGCCCTGGAATGAGATGTGACACTGCTTTGTGTACAACATCCATTGACTGACTACCTTATTATGGCTACTGTGTGAGCACCATCTTGGAAGAGTGGAAGCAATGCCGTTGGTGTGATAACAGAGACTTTGCCATTCTGTATGGGAGCATGTATGCAGCCCATGAAGTATTATCAATAGTTGCCTTATTTGAATCCTTCAAACGTTCTCTACTACTCTGAAACCACTTGTATTCTTCCTGCACTTGCACTTCGGTATCTGATCTGCTAAGCCTTGTGACAGTGCAAGGAGGTATAGGTGACCCTTCAATATCAGAACCTACAAGAGGAACCTCCGTATAATCCCTGGGCAGACTACCAACAGATTTAACTTTTGATTGCCCACCTATGATAGTTTCACGATGATCCGTACCTATAATGTTAAAAATTTAGGTGTTGCAACAAAGAAATGCCAGTGCCATGAAAAGAATCCCTTGATGTTGTTAAGCTAGGTTTGAAGTCAATGTTGTCAACAGCAGCAGTTGTGAAAACATTGCCACATAATGATGGGGAAACCACTTGCTCGACGTCAAAACGACAAACATTTCCCCCGAATTCTGATGAGAGGCTTACAACTCTGTCATTGGAGATACTCAGAAAAACTTTAAAAACGTGTATTAGCTTTATTTTACGGGTGTATGTATGCAGTGGGTGTCCAGTGTATACAAGAGTGGCGTTTCATGTGTCATATGATGTCTGATTGCAGTTATGTCTGTACCTGCGTGCCTATGTTTGACACTGTTAAATGTCAAAAGCAGTGCAATAGAAAATGCCCCTGGTGTATCATCATTTTGTGTCTGCTTTTGTATACTAGGACCTTTCAATATTTCACTGGTGAAAATAAGAGGGTAGGTATTGATTTCTCTTGGCATTGGATTGTAAATGATCCATTGGCAGATTTGCAATCCTCAATTATGTTTCTGCACACAATCATAGTCATGCTCACAAGCTTTTAGCAAAGGGACACCGATGTCTTCCTTGAAGCAAAGCATGATTTCTCGGCCTTTCTTATGTGCCCTTAAATCTTGCTACTTTGCCAGCAGTTGTTCTTTCAGCCTGGTGCTATTGACTCTGTTGTCAATCATGATTCCTAACCCTTGTTGCTTCGAGGAATACATATCTGTCAGGTGTGATAACTTGAAAATCGGGGCAATGCTTTCCATGGCATGTGCTTCCTTCATGTATGTTGCCAAATCTGCCAATACAAAGCCACTTAAGATTCCTTCATTTTCCGGGCCGTGTTTATAGTTTTTCTTATCTCTGGCTCGTTTATCAAGTGTAGTTACACCAGTTTGAAATGTTAGCTTTCAAAGCCGCCATATCAGTGACACTTAACTTTCCTAGTAAATCTGTATCTTCAGCTAATTCAGCTAGTTAACCTGTCTAGTTCTAATGTTGAGGCTTTGCAAAGCTTGGCACATCTACTGAGTGGCTAACCACAGAAAATGCACAAGAAATCAGTGGTCATATCTGGAAGGGAAGACTGTGATCTCCTCCGTTTGCTCACATCAGAGCACGCGTTTTGAAGATCTTTAGCCTCACAACACCTCTTTTTGGTCACTGTTGCATTTGCAATGAAGGCAACCTCAATACCTTGACGACCATCCAACGTAGCTAACTGCAGGGAAACGGAGACTGAGGAAGGGTACAAAATTCTTCCAGCTTTTTAGCCATGGATTTGTACCCACTTCCTGAATCGGGTCACTTACACTTGCCTGGGCAAGTGACACGCTTTTGTTTGCTCTTAGCAAGTGACACTTCCCAATCGGTACATTTTTGATCTGTAAGGCAAATTTGTTTTGATTCAAGCAAAAAAAATTCCTTTGACACTCTGCACATGTAGGCATTGAAGCGAATATATAAACCAAATTGAAAATGAAAGAGCGGATAGCCATGTTATAATCAGCCACGCGATTTTGATATCAAAATGACCTATCTTACATTTTTGTATATGAAACCAAACAACGATAATGCAGTGAGAGTGCTTGTCGTTAGCCGATGCAAAAGCGCTATTGAAATAAATTTACACACCAACCAAAAA
Organism: Hermodice carunculata; assembly: GCA_964020975.1. Lineage (NCBI taxonomy): Eukaryota > Metazoa > Annelida > Polychaeta > Eunicida > Amphinomidae > Hermodice > Hermodice carunculata. Next base: position 82,707,572 of record OZ026627.1, on the reverse strand, counting down.
GGAAATCTCAAAGTGTGCATTGGTCTCTTAAACCAGAGGCTTCAAACAAATAGGAATCATATGTACTGCAGAGAATGACGAAAAGACAGCGTCCCTTTACTGTCAGATATGTACAAAATGTCACATAGAAACAAAAAAATCAGTCATGAACAGCACATATGTTAAGTCCATAATTTATAAGCGACACAGATGGGAACCTCTGCAGAGCATCATTCTGAACGTACTTTACCATATTTCAGCAAAGTGCTCAAAACATACAATAGTGTGAGACCACATTCTCTGGACATTAACAAGGAATATGCAGTGGGAAAATGAAAAATGAATAGCCTATTCACTTCACCAATACACATATACAATCCGATATGAGCAGACACAATACTTTGCTTTACTTTGGTCTCTGGACCAACCTTCAATGTCAAACAACAACATGACTCACAAAGAAAAGCAACGTGGAATGCAATCGCCTCGACACGAAATCCAAAGTATAAGCAGACAGAAAATGCAAAAAAGCGATGTAATTTTGCTTTGCAACTGCAAACTCTTGGAAAGAGAGAAACACAACTTTCTGCATACAATATTCAGTCTGACAGGTGTGGCAGTTTGTACCTGATGTGGTGATGTAACATATGAAGCCATATGAATCAAAATTTATGTAAAGAATTATGAGCTTACATTGCTATCACCCTGTATTGTTTATATTCTATGTACATGACCTACTGCCGTGGGCCGGTACACACAAGCCTGTCCGTGCGGGTCACTTGACTGTCTCGGATTAGGGAAGAAGTACCGATGGAAAGAGTATTTAAATGGACACATTGGTTTTTCGTAGTAGATAATTTATTGCCACGCGCATGCGCAACGCAACAAATTTGCGAATGTCTCCATATTCAGGATTATTCAGGTCTACATGCGCGGAAAGTTTTGTGCTTTTGCAGTATTTCGCATTACTACGGCGACATATTTTTCATAAAAAAATAAAAAAACTAAGGAACTTGATTAGTTGAGAAAGTAAATTTCCTTATTTCTATTAGCTAATTACTAGGTCAAATGAATAAATTCCTTGGTCAAGAAATTAAATAAGTTGCTCACACGAACTAATTAAAATACTTAAGATAAGTATTTGGATTGATTTATGTAAAATACTTTATATATATATATATATATATATATATATATATATATATATATATATATATATATATATATATATATATATATATATATATATATACATATGTATATATATGTATATATATGCATATATATATATATATATATATATATATATATATATATATATATATATATATTGTGTGTGTGTGTGCATGCATATACCATAGGTACTTGTATTTGTTTGCATTTCTCTCTCACTCTCTCTCTCGGGGTATATATATATATATATATATATATATATATATATATATATATATATATATATATATATGTGTGTGTGTGTGTGTGTGTGTGTGTGTGCATGCATATGCCATAGGTACTTGTATTTGTTTGCATTTCTCTCTCACTCTCTCTCTCGGTATATATATATATATATATATATATATATATATATATATGTATATATGTATATATATATGTATATATATATATATATATATATATATATATATATATATATATATATAGTGTTGTGTGTGTGTGTGTGTGTGTGTGTGTGTGTGTGTGTGTGTGTGTGTGTGTGTGTGTGTGCGTGTGTGTGTGTGCGCGCGTGCATAGGGCCCCTGGCTTTGAAATGCATGTTATTGTTGCTGATTAATTTCTTGTTAGTGGTGGGTAAGTAGGTAGGCTTTTTGGGGGTAGTTTGATTCTTTTTTCGCAAATCCCCCAAAAACTTTGACTTTCAACTTTAATGGTTTGTTTGCATTTTTAAAATAACATACCTCAAGATTTCATTTTATTAACGAGCCCAAAATCGTTTTAATTCAGTTATGGGCAAGAATGCCGTTTTAAAGATGTTTTAATAAGTCAGTCATAACCTGAAAAAGGCAGGTCAAATACACCCCACATATTAAAGTAAAAAAAAAAAATGGATAAATTTATGCAACTACAGTTTACAAACAAAGCAATATACTTGTTTCAAGAAGCTGTTTTTTGTATATACATTCGGAAACAGGGCATCGTTTTAAAAAGTACTGCGATTTTACATATCCGTGGATGTTAAGGCACTATGGTGCGTTGAATTGCGATTAATTATAAAACGATGCGTTATTAAAACTCCAGTGTTGGCAGAGATCTTGGAGGAACTATTTTCTCTGAAAATATATTGTCACATGTTTTGGAGCCAATCGTCGACTTCATCATAATTCAGAAGAAAACAAGACAATTTTGGTGATCTGGGTGTCAGTTGGCACTCGATCAACTGTTTGTCTTTAATATTGGACAGGATGGGTGTCTCCCTTTTCGGGGTGAATGCATATAATTTCGCTTGCTTGGGACGTCATTAGGTCGGTTTCCATGTGAAATAAAACAAACAAACAAAAAAAAGTTTCTCTTCTTTTGTCATCAAACTTAAGTTTGAGATAAAAAAAAAAACGGAATTATTGACCGATTTAATGCTTTCTTTGCAAAAATGGACCCAAAGCTGGCTTGCCAAAAACATGCACCCGTAACACTGCTCATTTCTCCAGTAATCGTGATAATCAGATTGAGCATAGGTTTTCCTTTGCACATAAAAATGCAGGCTATATAAGAAATTAAGTGCACCTAAAGTCCTTCCTCTGACTTTTATTGTTAATCAATCTTTAAATACAGGAATCTTTCCAGAAAAAACTTCAATTGACAAAGGTCTACCTGCATATAAAAAGGATGATAGCCACATTCTGAAATAACCGTTTCTTTTTTACCATTTTATGGTAAAAGTTTCAGAAAGTCGTCTACAACCAACCCTATTCTTACTTCACATCACATAACGTATTCAGAAAAGGCAGCATGGGTTTAGGAAGTTACAGTACACTGAGACTGCAGCTTATGAATTTATTGTTAGAATTTTCAATGTACTAGACTCCAGTCAACCACGTGTTGCTATTTTCCTTGACAGGTTAAAAGCGTTTGACAGTCCAACTATAACAAAGCAATATTTTTCCTCGAAAACTTAACTATTGCAGTATGACAGGCATTTTTTCAGCTCTGCTTTGACAGTTTTTTGCCCAAAAGATTGCAATATTTCAGTTTCAATGATGAATGCTCAAAGCTACTCCCAATTATTCGTGGACTACCACAAAGTTCTTTTCTCGGACTCTTCTTTTTATATTATATGTTAAGGGTATGTATAAAGCTTCTTCAAAATCTGGTATTATTTCTTACGCTGATGGTACTACACTAGTGCGTCCTTTGTATTCCTTTGATAAGAAATCAACATCAAACGATGGATGTATAACTTGTAAATGTATATTTGAATTAGGCAAATGTACGAATGGTTGAATCCTAAAGATTTTCTTTGAACATCTCAAAAGCTAAATAGATTATGTTTCATAATAATAAACTGTTTGGAATTCCCAATGGTCAATCCAGCATGTTGGATCCAGGATATTGATATTACACACAGGGCCTGTCCTTTTAAAGAGATAGAAGAAGATTGCATATGCGTGAGCTGGTTTTAATTCTCAAAGTCGCACAAATTTGTTTTCCTGTGAAAAGAATAGGAACTAGTTATAGTAAGACTGATCTAAGTAATGGTCATCGCTCTGCCAGAGGCAAGTAAGACTGCATTTAACTGACTTTAACCTACTTTTCAAAGTCACAGAACGACTGTAGTTAGCCTGGCTTCTAGATGATAAATTTTCAAATGTATGAGGTACGACTTTTCTCTTGGACCTTTTACGATAGCATGTCACATTGTCTTCCAAGCTCACAGCAAAAGGCAGATGCAACAAACTTGGATTGATATTTAATATGTTTGGGAGACTACCATAAAACTTGCTGCATCATGTTTTAATGTTATAAGACACAAACATACACGCATGCACGGCTATCATTTATGCTGGCAAGAATCCTTTCAACATCAATTGAGGAAAGAAATATCTAGTTCCCTTCTATCATTTATGTCTTGATTACTTCTAACACCAAAAGGTGACACACACAGACACACGCAGACACACACACACACACACACACACACACACACACACACACACACGAGAGAAAAAAAGGACAAGACCTAGCACCTGCTATGAAGTCTGGCACATCATTCCTTGCACAGATTGGCGGCTACCAACTAATGTCAAACACGCAGCATATTGGCACAATAAAAGGCTATCACGTAAAATATAACAGTTACAACAGAAATCCAAGAGCTAAAATATAAACTTTAATCTCGGGCTTTTGATTTTAATAAGCCAACGCATAACCTGAATCAAAACCTACAATTATTTTTACAAGCAAATGCATTTAACTTATATGAAATTTACGTACGTGTGTTACAGTAAAAATCAAAGTTTATCACCTAAAATCTGATCTGTGGTACATTGTGAATAGCTAACAAATATCACCTGAGATGAAATCTAGTGCGCAGTATCACAGCAGCAAGCCAATAACTATGACGTTAATTACTGTCTTTGGCAGATTGTAACAAGAATCGAACACATATTGCATATCTGCCTAATTACAATGCATGCCTGTCAACTTATACCACAAATATAGGACACATTTTAAGTTTGTAAATCTGATGAGGAATTAGACACTGACTTGCTGTAGTGCGCAATCTCTATTACTTCCTAATTTACAAATTAAAATTCAACTGTTTTTATTTTCAAGTTTATGAAAAGAATGCCTGTATTAATTTCTGTCAGAATAATCATGATATTGTTTTAGCTTATTACCATTGTCAAATTTAATATTTAACTGCAAATAGTGGGTTGGTTTTGACGGAATTGTTAATCCTGCTAACCACACATATGTTCATATATAAACTAAACTTGCATATCATATTTATTTTAGCTATATTCGCTTAGGGTTCAACCCATGCACGACGTGGAAGCATCATCAGAAAAAGTTGTTCATATCTATCAAAGAGATACAACTATGCCAATCACAAAACAAAATTGAGAAACGGATATACATCCCCTCCCCCCACTTTACAAACACAACCAGAGTTACACCTAAACGGACTTGTTTACAAGCAATACCTCTTAGCCAATACCACACAGAAATAAGTGTCTCAGTGTTAATAGGTTTTAGGCAAATAAAACGTAGTGTGGATATCAGATGACATTAATCTGTTTAAACGTTTCCTGATATCCACACAACGACTATGCATTAGGAACATGTTCAATGTATTATTTCCTAGAGTAGATGTCTCCCTAATACCAAAGGGCTGACTTGGCTTCAGGGACGAGTTATGAATGGAACAAATTGCAATTTGTCATTTGGTTGACTTGGCTTGGCACAAGGTGGTCAAGGACGGCATGACCTTGGGAAGACCTTCAGGTTTAAGTGCCAAATGAACTGATTCAACAGCTTTTCTCGGCATGCATTGGGCGTAATGCGCCCAATGAGCCCAATGCGCACCCAGAAAAGCTGTTAACCTGGGATATTTTCCTTTGAACTATAGGCATGTTGATACTTGAATAAAAGGTCTTTTTACGAGGAATAGGAATCTGAGATCCAAATGACAATTCAGACTAGCTTTACTTTAGTAAATCAACTTTAGACTTGATTAGCACTGAAAGAAAAAAAATTAAAATCCATGAAACAGATCTAAAGATAGAATAATATAGTAAACCCAGGTGGAGGCCATATGTGGTGTTATGCTTTTGGTAATTTGATTTGCTGGAGACCTACTGATCCATTGCCAAACATCGTAACATGGTTAACCCTGAAATATGTCACCCTGATGGATATTTTATATTTCTGGCCATTGATAGTATCTTTAATCAGACGCTTCTTAATCAAAATCGGGTATCATTGATTATATTATAGCCATCACAGTAAGTATTTCAGAGTCTGAATATGGCCATATTGGAATGAATTGGTGAAAACGAAAGGTAAAGAGTTACGTTTAACCTTGTCAGTCACACTCTTGGCATGGGAATCTTTTATTTGATGCATTACAGTGAATGATTTATACTATTTTTACACTTTACCTGCCACCTTAGGTCAGAGAGACTTTGGGAATAGCATTTGTTATAGGCCAGAGAAATGTTTTAAATTTACACTATGTGCACGAATTCATCTGCAGCAGTAGTAATACTCGTTGTATTGGCATTTATTTACAGATACATTCAAAAATATAAAAAGGAGACAGGTCCGTGATGCAAGTGAAAAAGATGTGCATGTCATTGTTTCTGGTACTGGAGATTTTTTTCCTTTGCTTGCAAGAGGGGCTATTTGGAATAGGCTTTACACCTGGGTATTCAGGAATACATATTTTTCTATGTTAAGACCGGCATTTCAATGTTTACTGCGATCTTATATAGCTTTCCCGGCCTGTTAAAAATCATCCATGACATCACGACTTTAGCTCCAAATGCTTTAGCAAATGGACTTTCATAATTTTGAACTTCTGAGTGCACCACCTTTGAGAATATGCTAAGAGGTATTAACGTGAAATAACTACAACGACTTGAATTCAACTGTTTACAGAGAGGTCTTCTGGGCTTCACCAAGGAAGCAATACTCATCAGTGACCATGGTCTCATCATATGCTTTTCATTTTATACGAGTTATTATCTTACAGGGAAACTTTTCTTTCTGAGAAATTTATGGATGTCCATTCTTTACTTGTGCAACTAATCTTTTGGTAGACAATGATGACACGGGACCCGATGAAAATAATTTCCCAGAATATTAAGTTCCCCCAGGGATGCTGAACTAGTTTTGGAAGATTTACAAGCCACAGATCAAAGGGAATCTATTGACTAAATTTTGTACTATCCATCACCCCACTTCAGCAGCATGCAAATGGATGAGCTAAGCATCTTTACGTCATAGCTCTAGAGAAATTTCTTCTTCTCCTTGGTGAAATTAGCCATATGGCCTAATTATGTTCCTTTTTTTCAAGAGAAAGCTGGAATAATAGTGACATTTCTTACTTTTGACCAATTGTGCCACATTTCTTCAGCATGTTTCCTTTTTTCAATGCAGCACTGGATAATAATGTCATATATTTTTCTCCATCCAACCATCTCCAAGTAGCTTTAAATAGTTTTATTTTGATTCAGAAAATACTGGTGAACCCTTTCTCACAGCTCTCCTTAGAAGTTAAATTGATGGAGAACTGCTCTTTTTTCAGGAATTTTCTATAACAGCCATTGTCCTGACTGCAAATAAATGTGCCTTGAGTTTTAAGTCCTTCAAGGTTAGTTAAGATCTTTGAAACAAATAGATTATGCTGCTGGCATCTTTTACCCAATGCAATTCACATGTCTATTGGTAGATACACCAAGAGGAAGCCAATGCAGGTACATTCACATACTCCTTGTACATCACCCAGAATCAGTAAACATCACATACTGGTATATGCAACAAAAATAAGCAAGAACACATTGTTTTTAAACCAATTTGAGTGTTGCAAAATATGTCATGAGACCCCAACTTAAGGTATTAAATTCGCTTTCGCTAAAGCCACCTGTAAAGAATAGATAACATATTTTACACAATTCACATTCCAGATCTAAACGCTTCTGCTTGTGAGAAAATAATTCAAGATTGGAGATTTTTTAAATTATCTCCAGTGGAACAATAGTTTCATGATTGTTGCATACATAACAGATAAGTATGGTACATTCGCACTGATATGTATTCCAAACATATGATTTGGTGTAAAGCAAAGCCGCAGTATGAATGTGTTAAACTTTTGTCTTTGTTGCAGGGAGGAATATTTTGCAGTAAATGAGGAATGTATTAGCAAATGCACTTTTCCAAAGTTGCTTTTTAAGGACAGGAATAAATGGTCTTCATCTGAAACGTGTAAAATCAGGGTGTGAGACAAATGCAAATTCAGGCACATTGTCAAAATAAATGGGAACTTCAGTTTTAGCGCTTCGGTAATGATACTTGAATGCCTTTAACTTCATAATATCATGTACTTTTAAAACATTCAGTTGCTTAAATAAGGGATCTGTATGGACACTATACCCAGCATTACATATAAGATGTATCACTTTCTACTTTTGCAACACGAAAATTTGGTCAAAAGAATAACTCCATGCAAGTATAAACATATTTAGATGTGATAAAAATAGGGAATTGTACAGTAGTTCTTGTGCGAAGATACGTACCAAATTTTTCAAAAGTCCAACTACTACTTTAGAAAAGTTGTTACCAATTTTGGATACAACGGTAATTCCAATTTAAATTTTCATCCATACACAAGCCCATGCAATCAAAAGCGTCAAACCTGAAAATTTTTCTTTTTTCTGTGAGAAATGAAATAACATGTACTAAGGTTTTTGCAATATTCAAGGATAAGCATTTTTCAATTCTGCATTAATGGAATTAGACACATTAACTTGTGTATCAGATGTCACATTTGAAAAACACAAAAAATTTATCAAAGTTGTATCATCTGTACATAAAATGGATTCAGACTGGCTTGAAACTAAGCACATGCCGTTTGTATACATAACAAGAGCAGGCCAAAGAATACATCCTTGGGGGACCCCTGTGGTTACATGTTAAACATCTAAACACGAACCATCAAAATAAACATACTGTTTCCTGCCAGTTAGTTGTCATTCCAACCATTCCAAAGCGACAACTGTTGTGCCATAATCTTGAAGCTTATACAAGAGGATTTGATGATGCAAATTAGAGTGCCATTGCCATATCCAAACCATAGTCCTCAGTGGTCAAAAATTGCAGAATAGGAAGCATTTATTCCAAAATTTTACCTAACCACCAAAACAAGGTCTCCACGTGGACAAAACAAAACCAAATTTGATACTGACATGATATTTATTAAGAAACATGGTTAAGTTCTTCAAGTTTCTCTCTCAATTGGAAATACAGCACAACTAGGCTAAACATTAGTTATAATTATGACTTACATCAGCTGAATGGGTATTCTGTGCATTTTGTCAATATATACAAAAGGATGAGAAAGTAGAAGGCCGGCATCGTTCAACATGATACCTGAGAACTTACATGGTCCTTAGTTTGTTTTATCCTTATCGTAATATATAATGAATTTTAGTGATCTAGTATAGAAAGTTTGATCAAACTCAAGGTAAAACAATCTCAGCCTCTACATTACCCTTCCAAAACATATTTCTATGTGCTTAACTGACATTCAGACAATAACTTACTATGTTCACAGAAGTCAACATTATATATTTCTGTAGAGCACCTTTATATTCATCTTTAAAGTTCAGAAAGATATTTTTCAATCTTATTTTAGAAAACCACTATTTAATAAGTCTGATAATAGTGATTTATGTGTATCAGCAAAATGTTTAAAGTCAGTACAGTTTCTCGCAAAGGCAATTAGTCAAGAGACATAGACACCATAAGCAGGATTAATAGGGATATTACTACTTATGTGGATAATTCACTATAAAGTAATTGAAATCATCTCTTTTATCACACACTCTTGATTTTAATACACCATCATCATTTAATAAAAGATACATCTAAAATGAGCAGGTTATGTTCGATTCAGTGGTTTCTTTTAGTTCCAGGTCACTAGGATAAATTCATGTAAGATAATCCTGTAAATGTTTGTCATTGACACTTAGTCAATCATCTTTATATCTGAAAGTTAACTTAAATGATCTAGCATGGTAATTTTTGTAATTTCGGATTTCATCATACTCTTACATTGTGTATCAGACGATGATTGAAAGATACTTTTTCTGTACTAGAACTAAACATTCAAAGTTTGAATTCAAAATTTGATAAGTTTCACACTGGTCAATGATCTGGCACAACTTGTTTTTCAATTTGGTGCTTTTTGTTTCCAAGGAACCTGGCTAGATGGAGACTCACCCAATGTTTCACTTTTTAACCTGAATAATTATGTGACGATTACCTTTGGAGCTACCTGTAGCTCCCATGTTGCTCTACAGATACACTTGCACAAAGGTTAAATTATTCATTCAGAATGTTTTATAAATTCAAAACCAATTCTGTCCGTCTCAAATTTTAATTCATCGTTTGGTATGTAATGTAAGAGTATGATGAAATCCGAAACTATATACCACTGAGAAGAGTTCCACAGCATGAAAGCTATTTGTTGACAACATAAAGAGTGAATTGAGTATGAATCTGTATATGCGTCAAAAAGCAGAGGTACAGAAGCTGAAAAGAAAAACAAAAACAAAAAACAAAGCAAAACACAACCCCCCCAACCCCCCCCCAACCAGACACACATATAGAACATCAAAAGCAAACACATGTTTGCGACAAATCTGTGGGTAAAAGAAAAGAAAACTGGTTTCTTAAGGAGAGTTCATCTCTATCTGTGGGTGTGGATGATTATGTTGTAAGTGTCTTTGGAGGTTTCATTTCCTGGTTGGGAGAAATTTACCTCATTTCTAAGCTTGTCGCAAGATAAAGTTCGAGTAAGTCTTGGGCTATTTCTCTCTGGGTAACTTTAGGGTAATAAAGGTTTTCGCCCTGCATGTCCAATTTCACATACAGCCAGAATTTCAGGTACCTCAGTTTTGCCTCCTTTTTCAGATCAGCAGATATATTTCGCCTATAATCTAGTATATCCTTTTGGAGCTTTCATGTTGCTGCCGGCATATCTAGACAGACATTTTATACCCAAAAGCTATGCATTTCATTTTTTCAGGCCAACAAAGCTGATGAGTATGCTGACATCTTTCTGCAGACTAAGTCGATGACATGCTTTTAATTGAGTGAAGGTAGCATTATGAATCTGTAGTTGTTCTGTAGCCATAATCATACAAGTTTTTCTTATGTCTTGCTGAGTTTCTCCAGGTGGACTTTTAAGACCATTTATGATCATTGACTACTTTCTCTTTTGGGTGTCATTGTCCAGTAATTGCATGCAGAGTGCGGTGGAAAGCTCTTGCATTTTGGTTAACAGTTTGAGCAGTAAAGCGTTAATGACTGCTTCAACCTTGGCACTGCAGTCCAGCATTCACTTTTCTAGCTCCTTGGTTTATCATTTAAAGACTGTCATAGAGCTACAACAGACTCTATATCAATTCTTGGCTGTGCAAACTCCACCCTGACAACAACCCATATTGCAGCTAATATTTTTTGGAACTATGTCTAGGGATTTGGCTTTGTTTCTCTCGGACATGACCTGTGCTTACACGTTCTGCCAGTTGTCAACAAGGGTGACCCTCCTTGGTTCCACTGTGGGGTGAAAGAATTACAGGGTCAGCATGATTATTGTCTCCAATTTGAGTGTGTTGTCCCGGGTCACATCTCACTGCACTTTGTAAAGGTTGTGAATTACCCTGATGTGGCTTTCAAACAGACAAACAGTTGAGACAAGGAATTTCTTTTCCAAGTAGCTCATTTTTCTTGGTTTTGCAAACAGGAAATTTTACTCCATCTTTGTATTTAATATTCATGAGTGTACTTGCCAATTTTCATGCTCCGATCTGCCTGGTAATCGTTGACTTCCTCCGCAAAAAGGGACCTAGATCCTCAGGAAGTGCTAATTAGTCACACAGTTTCTCAATAGATCTCTGTCGAAGTTCATCTCTGCAACAGCCTGTGTCCAGGTGATATTGCACACATTAAAATGGTCCTGTAACCTTACGAATTAAGTCAAGGTCACCGATGTGCTTTCTGAACTGTATCGTTAAAGAAGCCTATCTGTGATAATGTGCAATATCAAGAAAGTCTGATGCAGAGTAAGCAAAGGATCTGGTTGGAGCTGAATTGGCCTTGTGATCTTTAAGTCAATCCTTTCCATCAATACCAAAATGAAAGGGGATTGTGAAGGCTCAGCTGACTTTTTACATGGTTATTCAGTCTTCAAGTGGGATTTGGTGCTCTTTTTTATGAAAGGAACAGAAAAAAAAACTAATCTTTCATCCAACATCAGCCTATCTGAAGAAGGTAATGTTGCACATTCAGCAGCAGAGCAAGCAAATGTTTAGCTCTTAAATTCCAGTATCACTGTACTGAAACTTTTGTATTGCTGATCATTATAAATGTAAATGTATACTGAGGATGGTTATTTTTTGGATGACCTTTACTTTATTCTCAATGTCACAGGTTACCTTTTGTTTTCCACTCTGTGACTGCAGCAGTATTCACACTAAGAAATCCGCGTTGTGCACCTTAGAGGTTCCTAACATGCAAATACCTGGTTTGGCTTCAGAAAAATTACATTGAAGTAGGGACACAGGCCCCTTTCTGATTTGTTGTCAATGACAAACAAACTTGTAGTAGAACTCACATTTATCAGGTTGCATTAAACTTCTCTTCAGGTGCAGATGGTTGACCTCAGTATGATCTGAAAGGATATGAGATGCCGTCATGGAATTTGGCTCTAGATGATAACACATTCATTATATGTGTTGGGACTTTGATATTGCATTTGATGGTGGTCTCCTAAAATAGTTCATTATGGATGTCAGGACAATGTTTCCTGAGTCACAAACATACCGTTTAAAGATTTATATGCTCAGACACATTGTAATTTGATCCAGCAATTTTTTTCGTTTTGTTTTTTGTTTTTGTTTTTTTTTTCTTTCTTTTTCTTTTTTCTTTCTATGAATAACAGCTGCAAGCAAAATTTGGCATTATATTTTAAATGCATAAATCACTACTTTGTAACTGTCAACAATTTTGCCTATTTCCCATGTATTATATATTCAAAATACACGATGATAGGATGTCTAGACAGGTTGACCCAGAATTGAAGATTCCATACCACCCCAGCTAAGTTGTCGGATTCACGTATGTAGCAACTTACATTTGCATTCCCAATTTTGCAAAAGAGATAAATAGGGAAAGGCCCAAAAGAAATATGGATTTTTTGAAATGAAAATTCCATTTTTTTTTGGCAGAAGACAACAAGGTCAACTATTGCGGTCTAGATTTTACAAACTAGGTGTAATTACACAGTAAAAGGATAAACAGGTTCTATAAGCCTTACTATTGAGAGGTTATCCCAAAACTGACTTGTATAAATAAATTCATCTCAGAAAAGTTGGCATATAATATACATCATCCATGCAAACCAGCTTATGATGGTCAACACATTATAGCGGGCTATGTGTAATGAATCTGCCATTTCTAGATAAACTAATAGGAATCAGGGGTGGTTCAGGGTATAAAATCTGAGGGGTCATATTGAGGAGTTATAACAATGGGTCCATTTACAGGCATTTTAACCCAGTTTACATAGAGATGATTATAATTGATCTCTATTTTTGATTGGTGCTGAGTAATATTGCTTGGTAAAATCTGGATAGATTTCAGTTTTTATTTGTCATCGACCAGGGACTGACCCCTAATATGATCCCTGACTCTGTGTGCCTTTCAGTATACCTGGCTTTCTGTCAATACAAGTGATGTTTAAATGCCTACAAAAGAGCATGGTATATGTATCTATGATTTAATACTACCCTCTTAATCACAAACCTTTGTACCTCTGCTTTCCAGCTTCCCAGGTTTTTGACCTGAAAGTTGAATGGCTGACCTCGGATTACCTGCCCAAACATCTCAAGTGGCCTCCGGCACAACCTCCAGTGTTTGCAGATGCTCGCCAGTTTCTCTCCTGGCTTCTGCCCACCTTGTTGTGGATGTTACAGGAGTCCCCTAACTTGCAATGTTTTAGCAGTAATCACTGCCAGACCAACTTGTTGCCTCAGGATTCATTAAGTGTGGGGTGGTGAATTGTTGGACCATTTTTTTGAGCAAGCAGGCTTCATTCCTATGTTCCCTAGCTTGATCTGCAAACACTTGGTACTCTTCCTTGTGAACCAGTATCAGAGACAAGTATATGGACCAGAAGGAGTGAGAGATGCCAAGAGAGATCACGCTTCAAAAGCTCCAAAGGAAGGAGTGTAGCCGCTCACCTTTGGATAATATTTTATCTGCTCTGACTGTTGTTTCCAGACTAGTGGAAGGCATTCAGGATGTAGCTGGCCGCTTAATGCGTAAATGGGGCACCCATGCACACTGTAGAAAATGCAGATGGGAGTTGGAGTGGCTGCAGTGTTTGAGATCATGACCTTGTCAAGATTTCCAGATTTGACACAAAAGAGGTGGGACCTTTTAAGATAGCAACGGGTAAACTAGGGAAATGGTCACAAAACTGGAAAAGCTCATCTGATCTGGACTCACCAGCTGGTCTCTTGCTGACTGCATCTTCCTCTCTCTGGATTGTTATCATTGGACATGGCTTCTGACTCCATGGGAGCAACCCCGAAAAAGAAGAGGCATTACTACAACAGGAAGGGGGCCAGGGCCAAGGAACTTTCTGGATAGGAGGTGCTCGCCTTGGATCCCAGAATCAAGGCTACTTTAGATGATATGCAGAGAACACAGATGTTCATGGCCACCACTATGCAGGTTTTTATGCAATCTGCACAAGTGAAAGCTCCTGCTCTTCCTCCAACTTTGCCTGTGACATCTGTGTGAGAGGCAGCTCAAGACCCAAGTTTCTTACAGGAAATTCAAGGTTCACGTGTGACCTATGTTCCTTCTGAAGAGACTACCATGGACACCAGGGAGGCACCAGACCAGTCTGGTCAACAAGGTATCCCTGTGAAGATTGCCAGTGTGACCAATACTGATGAAGAAGCCACAGGTTCTCCTATGGGAGATGCCCCACTGCGTTAGGAGGTAGGTTTCGACCTTCTGCTCATGGAAAACCAAGAAGTACAAAATACCTAATGCCTCCCGTACTGGTCCAGACTGCTCCTGTATGTCTGAACCTGTAACTACTGGCTGTGGCCAGGATCAGACGACACCAGGCCAGTCAGACAGAAGCTGCTTTTCCCTCTCTCCCCATTTCCTTCTTTCCATTGCACAGTAATTTGGATAGGCAGCGGTAGCCCTTGTCTGGTGTAGAGGAATTGTTGCACCACTATCTCCTGTAGGAGGATGAGGACAAACACACAGAGCACTTCCTGCATCAACTGCAGCATGAGTCCTAGCCTATCCAGGGGAAGGTGTTGGAGAGAGATGTGGCCTTGGCTGATGAGATTACCCACTCCACTCGGCAAAAGTTGCCATTCCAGAACAGTGCAGTGCCAGCCAAGGTTAATGAACCATCAGGGCTCTTTCATTGGACTAAGGAGTCAATTTTGGCACTCCTCGGAGACCCATTGGAGGCTCCTTCCTTGGCACTGACCACCAAGATATGAACAATGCCAGTGTACTCACTAGAGTCACTGTCTGTATTGGAACAAGTCAGTTCTGGGTTCCCTTTCTCCACGTGTTTGGATGAAGTGTACCAGTGGCTAGAACAAAAGCTCAGGGGATCAAGGTCACCCTCTGGCATCTCCACCCAGTATGTCCAGTGTTAATGAAGCCTAGGGCCGATGTGTGGAGGTGTTGTGTACCTAGCAAGATCTACTGCACCAGGGCCACAGAGGCAGACATGGAATGGGAGGCCATTTGCAAATGGATCACACCATCTCTTAAAGTCCCCCAGGAGGTCATTAGTAAACCCAAGGAGGATGTAAGGACAGTGGTGGTCATCACCTCCTTCTTACACAATCATGTCCTCCACTGTGTGTGCTAAGATCATGCAGGGGATTTTCATGTCACAGCTGGTCCTGGAACCAGTCAGACACTGGATAAACCTGAACACCTGACTTCAAGCATCCCACGGTGTGGAGATTAACAACTTCTCCAGCAGACCTTACTGTGGAGGCCAACCCGAGGTAGACGGGGCAAGATACTTGCTTGCAGATCACTAAACTCCAGGAAAGTGTACGGTAAGCAATTGGGACCCTGCCTCTTCCAAACTACTTGTTTGGAAGAGCTTTGGCTCCCTTAAGAGACCAATCGGTTGAGTGGCGAACCAAGGACAGGCCTAGAAGGCTAACCAAGCCATCTTTGACCTCATAAAGCTGCCACCAAGCTTACTGATGCCAAGGACTCTTCTGCATAGAAGAGGAAACAGAGACGATCCAGGAACAAGAAGCCTCAGAAGCAGGGTTCAGGTGATGCCCCGTCCTGGGGCAGTGGTAAGCAGAACCCGAACTTTTGGAAGCCTGGCTCTGATAAAGAGAGGAAGATGCACTCTGGTCTTCCACACCTGCCAAGAACATCTGCAAAAGGCATGGGGCAACATGTCATTAACTCAGTGGCATGTGAGCTGACTTCACCAGTCACTGGCTTTCAATCATAGGCAAGTTGTTGGTGTTAGCTGTCCCAGAAAAGGGTTACATACTACTGCCTAAAGAGTGACTGCCCTTGTGGTGCATCCCTTGGAGGTTCAAACTCTGGGCTCAAAACTGATGAGGTCATCCTTCCACCAAGTGGTCATCAAGCTGTGGGCAAAAGGAGCCATATAAAAAGTGAGAGATCACTCTTTTCTTGGGTTCTACAGCTGACTTTTCTTAGTCGTGAAAATGAACAGCGGCTGGAGACTGATCATAGACCTGTCTCATTTGAACACATTCTTTGAAGTGCCACACTTTCACACGGGAATGCTCGGATCAACAACAAAGGCCCTCCAACCCAGGGGTTGGATCTTCTCCTTGCACTTGAAAGATGCATATCCCCATATATTTATGTTTCAGGGCAGTAAGAAATATCTATAGTTTGCATACAGGGACCAGGTATTCCTTTCTGCTTGGTCACAGCACTGCAAGTGTACACTGCAATAGTGCAGGCCATGGCAGCATGCTTTCACAAGAAGGGTATAAGAATGCACATGCATCTGGATGACTGGCTGCTCAGAACTTTCTAATCATGAACAGATAATGTCTTTTGAAGCTGTGCGGGAACCTAGGATAAGAAGCGAACACCCACAAATAAAACCTCACACCCAGATAGGTGTTGTCTTCCTAGACATTCATTTCAATCTAGTCCAATTCAAATGCCCTCCTTCTGGGGACAGATAAGACAGACTACGGATCCTCATCAAGAGATCCCTGACGTCAACAAAGCAAACACCTCAGCAATGGCTATTGTTGTATGTCATGATTTCCTTGATGGATTCCCGAAACTTTTGTCAGCACGCCAACACTGGATGCCACTGAACGTGGGCCTGAACACCAAGTGGAACAGAACCAGTTTGCATCAAATGGTGAAAGTAAGCCCACACGACAACTATCTCATGTGTTGGTGGAGGGTAAGAGAGAAAGTCATGTGTAGACAGACAATGAGGCTGTTAAATTCCAAACTAGTAGTTTATATGGATGCGTCGAAGCAGGGCTGGAAAGTCTGTGGTCTCCGGCACCTGAGAAAGGTCTGGAAAGAGAGGGCAGAGATCATCCTGCTGGCCCCCTAGTGACCAAAATGGGATTGGTCTGTCAACTTATTGGGGTTGAGTGACAAAGCTCTGCTACATCTATGAGTATGAACAAACTACTTTTGCAGCCTTGGACATCTTGGTTCCATTGGAATGTGGTTGTGTTGAATTTTCATCAATGAAGGTTGTTGCATAACACATCCAAGAGGCTGGGTTCTCGAATCTCATTGCTTCCACAATGGCACGAGGTAAACTTCAAAGATCTTCTATGAAGACATATGATCCCAGGTGGTGACTGTTCACCAAATGCTATGCTAGAAAGCAGTTGAAGCTTTGGTCAGCAACATCCTCGGATGAGGCCGATTTTCTGTTGTGCTTGTGTGAAGAGAAAGGCTAAGTCCAGAGATTGTTAAAGGATATCGAATAGTGATTTCTGACTCCTTGAACAAGAAATTAGGTCAATCACTGTGATCAGACGCACATTTGTCAGTGCATACCCAAAGTTTCTATACTGATAGACCAGTGGGCGAAAATATAATGCCCACCTAGGATTTGAGCCTCATCCTTTTGGCCATAACGAGAACACTATATGAAGAAAAAGGATCCCAAAATGATACAGTTTGAATGCCTGACTTACAAGACAGTTTCTTGCATGTGCTGGCCTCTGGGGCCAGAAGGAGTGAAATCCATGCAGTGGCTTCAACATATACCTGTCATGGGGGATGCTTTACACCTAGACAGTGTATCCAGAGTTGCACATCCCCCCGACAAGGACATGGGTGAACCAGCTTTACTTCCTGTGTCTGAGTCTAGGTTGAAGGAATGGAGCAGCTCTCCAACCTCTGTGCAATTCTGCTCTTTTTCCGTCAATTCTTCTGCCCCTCCTTGCATTAAGATTGGTCAAATAGAATTCAGAGTGTTTATAATATCAAAACGTGAATTACGCCCACCCCCATTCTCCTGGTATATCAGCATCAGTGATTGAGAGGCTAGTATTACACAATAGATACGTGTGACTACATGGTAATATACCATTTTGCTTTGTTTTCATTTTGAAGATTTGTGGCATGAGTGAAATACTAAAGAATAAAGATCTAGCAATCTTCTCAAGTGACTTTGGTGTAATTTTGGTCTCTGGGTATTATATATATAGAGTTTTGCACAATTATGGACCGTGAAAAAGTCCGGGGTTAAAATATGCTAATGGAATATTGCACACTTTTGTAGCTTGCCAAGATTTCAAATCAAATAAGCTAATTAAACATTTCACAATTATATACCTTGGCAACATCCGTTATCAATGAACATTTATGGTATAGTTCTCAATAAGGCATGTCAGATATCCTATTCTGCCTGGTTCCAGTACCTGTGGTCTGGGTCACATAACGTTTTCAACCAATGGATGAAACAGGTGGGCAAGGATACGGGGGGGGGGGGGGGGCTGTAGCGCTTCCTACAGGTGACATGTTTTATTATACACCTTGCCAAGGTCTTACACGAGATCTCATGAAGTTGACTTTTAAGCTGAGTGGACGGCATGGAACTTCATTCATTCTCTGTCTGCAAAACAATGTCACATGGTTGTTAGATACAAGAGTCGTGGCACTAGTTCAGGCACATAGTCATTTGTTAAATAAAGGGAGAAGAGAGTGAAATTCCAGATAATATCCACGGAAAACATTGAATTATGTCCATTACTGGACTTATGTGTGACACACATTCATTTCCTTTGTATGTTCTCTTTACTGTTTTAATATTATTATTTTTTTTAGTCCATCTGTTCAAATGTATATTGCAAAGCAATCTCGGCTACAGACACTGCGTATTCCCTAGGGTTGAATCACTAGAGCTAACATTTTCACCATATTATACAAAGGGAATTTCTGGTCTAGTTCTGCGTCCTCATAAGACTTTAACTGCATTCTTTGGAATCACCTGCCCTCTTTTTCGAAGTTATTTTCCAGGTATAGAGAGAACGCCGTGGAAGAGGACGATCAAGATTTGAATAAGCTTGTTGATCTTAGTATTGTTAGTCGTTTTATTCTTATATATCTGTGAACGATCTTACTGCAGGTTGTATATTCATGGTCTTGCCCGTAAGTAATGTCTTGTGGTTTATTTTAAAGAGAGTGTGACTGAAAACGGGAATAAATATGCTGTAATCACAATGGCCGAACTATTGATGACTGAACACTTACACACACACATGTATATATATATATATATATATATATATATATATATATATATATATATATATATATATATATATATACATATATATATGTGTGTGTATGTGTGTGTGTGTGTCTGTGTGTGTGTGTGTGCAAAATGTCTGTTTGTCTGTATTTATAGCGCCATCAACGGCATATTTGTTTAGCTAAAGATCACTGATTACATGCTTCACAAACATCCAGAACATTGCTGACTATATGTGCATTATGACTAATCAAGGTATTTCAGCCATATAGCCCATGAACCACATGAAAATCCTCGCGTGTATAAGACACATACAATCGAAGTTCTGTTGATACATAGGTCAATTGAAATGAGTAACAACCATAAAATGACTTTTTATATAAATAAAATAATTGTAAAAAATTTCCATTTTCAATTATTTCGAGTTTTGTCTGCTACTACGCATATCTTCCAAATGCTTTTTGTAGGTTTCAGGAACAAGTGCATAATTACCTCTTTTTAGTCATGATGGAAGAAATTATAACAAACTTTGAATGTGTGTGAAAGGAATTGATGGAATTAGCACAATAATCTCCTTTACTTGTCTGTAAACTTGCATATCCGCGGAGCACTAGTTTAAAGTGGAATGGTGATGTACACTATAGCTGAAATCAGTGTCTATGGTGTAGTACTTGGTCCTGAAAGTGTTAATAGGGGACACACAAGCGAAAGAGAAACCTCATTGTGACGATAACTAATGCTTAGGCAACACGTTTTCTGTGAGCCGTATATGTAATATAGAACACATGGCCCTTTGAAGTTGTTTGGTCTAGAAACAAGAAGTGTGCCTTAGCAACAAACTTCTTGAAACAAATCCTGTGTTTGGAGCATGCTGCCTGGTGTTGGGCGAGAGAAATGGACATTTGTCTAGAGTCAGCCGATATCTGACACTCGTTGTGGCGGTGCTAATGCCCCTAAAGTGGCATAGCTACACTTTGAAGTCTGTGAGCAGAATAGCTTAGGATAACGATGATTACCCTAGATCACCTCGCCAGACTAAACTTGTGTCAATGGCGTTTTGTATGCTATTGGGCATGTCAACATGTGACCGTGCTACTACTTTTCGTCGCTGTCAAAAGTGCTTTAGAAATCCTTGCTGATGGGTAAATTGTATATTGCCTGCCTTCGTTTTGTTCCAGTGTTCTGTGCTGGGAAGCTTTAAAGTGCTGACCATTGTTCCATTTTTACGTCTTGTAAAGCGCTAAACTTTTATTTCAGTACTATACTTTTTTAATGACCATTTGACAAGCCATCATAATGTACACCTCATCAACTCAGACGAAGTTGGAATTCTGGATAGTCAATGGTACCAAATTCATAAACCCCACGACAATATTGGTAACACAATTTTAAAGCTGACGATGGATTCAGATGATGAACATCTGTAGCATCAGTCAGACATTTCCGTCTCAACATTTTGCTTGCTTGTTTCCTTGTTTCTACGCTGGTGTGGGGTGGGGTGAGGTGGGGTTTATTAAATAGTGCCCGTCTTCATACTTTTTCCTGGGGAGGGCTTATTTTGCCGTGATAACTCAGTACATGCTTTTGTTTCGGAAGACCTTACTATGTCAACTCGTTGTAATGGCTCTGTGCATGATGTTTGGGAAGGACTAGGATATTCAATGCAACGTCCCTGTGACGTTTGCTGGCTGGGATCAATGTAATGTATCGGTATAACGCTCCTTATACACACTGGTTGTGAGAGTGTTTATTGTACCTATGAGTTAATTTCATGATAACTTGCTGTGTTATATTGATGGAATGTAGGTGAACTTATGAACCCAGCATTTTACATTGTATATCGTCCACAAATATGTTTGTTAATTGTAAAAGGTTTGAAAGAAAATGCAAAACACGTTCATATTTCAGCATTTGGATCATGCTTTACATATATATTTTTGACAAGTGCAAATTGAGTGTCTCACGCGCCACCTGTGGCTCATTGACCGACGAAGTAACACAATTTAAACGTCGATTTTAATCAAAAGAAGACAAAAAGAAAAGCATCCGTTTGATAATTGGTTTGCTGAATGTAAAGCGGTCTTCTGATTTGCCAATACATCTTTTATTGTAGCTATAGTAAAATGTTTATTAATACATGATTTTCTATATATCTCAGCTTTCAAATGCTCTATTTTCATAATAAAAATACAAATTCTGAGCCTAATTAGATTTACTGGCAGCAAAAGCGCTTCAACCTCTCGATAATTGTGTTCGTGCCATCAAGTGGCAAAATTCGTATTATTTTAGGCTTTCATAGAAACTGATATGTGGTTTCTATTGTGTTTATTATTTGTATCAACGCATGTTTAACTCAGAAAATAAATTCGTGTATGCATACATACATACATACATACATACATACATACATACATACATATATATATATTCACACACCTGCAAACGCAGTGGTTGAGTAATAGTATGCACGCTTCAATAAGTAACTTCGTGATGTATTAGTGGTATAACGCTTAAACTGAAAAAAGACAAAATAATACTGTACGTAGTTGCACATCTATTTCAACTGCTTGTTTTCCTGTAAATAAAAGTATGACAATCTGCTATTTGATCTCTTTCAGTTATTTTAACATGCATTGCATTTTACAACTGTGTTCATGAACGATACATGGTAGAGGGCGCTACCTGTCGCCCAAGAAATCGATTTTAAACAATGAGCCCAATTGCAAGAATTATGAAGCATGGATGCGCAAACAAGGCTACAATCGCTGTTATAGAAATATTTGGCATTTGCAGTATATATATATATATATATATATATATATATATATATATATATATATATATATATATATATATATATATAAGAGCTACCCTGAGATTATCATACAATTTGGCAATAAAAAAATTAAAAAGCAACGCGGCTGTGACTTTTCTGTTGGCATTACAAATTGCATAATGCCACATTGTACATATTCAATTAGCCATCATGTACCCTGATAACGGAAGTAACCCATCTATCTATCTATCTATCTATCTATCTATCTATCTATCTATCTATCTATCTATCTATCTATCTATCTATCTATCTATCTATCTATCTATCTATCTATCTATCTATCTATCTATCTATCTATCTATCTATCTATTTTTTTCATGTATTTGTTTATTTATTTATTTATTTATGTATGTCACGAATATAAGGGATGCATCCGCTTAACCGCTCTCAAAAAGATCCATACGCACGGAAAAGAGCCATGCGCCCCGAGGAATTAATCCGTAAGCAGTACGGCTCAGTAGACAACATTTGCAGGTACAGGTTGGGCACAAGTGCGACAGAAGGTTGTTAAGCTGGGGCAAGCTTTCTTTGTGGGGCTATCTACAATTTCAATTCAAAGTATTTTCTTCGAACGAAAGAATATCAGGAAGAGAATAGAGCCAGACGACATGTGACATGAGGGCAATATTTAGCACCCTTGAACAGGAAAGATTAAAATCAGGGATGTGAATCGCATTCCACATCTGTCATTTTACTTTTGGAAAACTGTAAACCCAATTTACATACTTGTAGCAATAAATTCCTCCCCCTTATTTTTCTAAATTCATGCGCCACCACTGAGCAGCTTGCAAAAAGCACACATTTGGACATATTGATAGTGACCTTATTTCATCTCTCTCACTTGACAGCGTATACGCCCATGTGGCTAGATGTAATGTATGAATGTCAAACAGTTCGCCACCCACTTGTATAACCTGGATATTACTCGTAAAAGTAGGTAAAATATGCTAAATGGTGGCCTTGACCTTTGCATGTTCGAAAAGAGAAATCCTTCCGCAGCCAACATTAATTCTAATGAGCCATAAAACCCAGTTGCATGTTATGTTTCCCTTGGCGGCGCCGTTAACCTTAAAATCATGTTTGTAGACAACAGATCACAGTTTTAACTCGTTCTTCTTTTCATACAAGCTTTTTTTTCGGTCTAAAAAATCAGCATTTTGGTATTTTAAAATTTCGTGAGTGGTACTAAATAGATGAATAGCCAGGGTCACATCACTGTCCTTTCTCAGCATAGAGTTTTCACTTGGCCTGGTAGACAGTGGACCTATATGACCCCCAATGAGCATACTCTGTGATGCAGCAAACCTGAGTTAGCTAGCATTATTTATACAGAAGCTACACCATGCTCAAAACACAGTATCTTCACAATTACGGACTGTCTCAGTTGGGATGCGCAAGCAACCAATCACAACTGTAGTCTGCAACCAGTATCAAGGATAACTAAAAAGTACGTGTTCTACGTCAACATTGGTATTAACTTCGGAATACATGTGTACAAAATATAAGGCATTAGGCTATCGATCCCGAACATGGAGGTATACATTCTTATGTATGCACCAGCATACACTTTCAATTATTCTGTTGTTTTTTCATCATTTAGAGTTCCGTTTTAAAAAAATTAACTGATTTTTATTTGTTAGATTTTGGAATTGGCGGAGCTTTACTTATCACTCTCCATCATGCTTACTCCAGTATTTGTAGACAGTACATGGTAACATTAATTATGCACTTTTTCAATGAAATTCTTTCTGTTTTGCCTGTGTAATGACGATGTAGATTTTATGATGAAGGTTAAAATGGTCACACGTCGGTGTAATTTTCGTGGCTGATATAAATATTTTAGTGTTGTCCATATTGTACAAAACGGAGTTTACATACTCGTATTTATACAGTAATTTTACATGTGATTTGCTCACTGGCAGAATAATGCTACGCCGGAAACTGTCCATATATTTAAGACTGCATTAGCGGGGATGTTCTTACATGTTTGGCGTTTTCCCTTTTTGTTTTCAATCCAAGCAACTCTTCCAAAAAGATAAACATCATGAGGGATAATTAACCTCAGAGAATATGGCTGTGACAATGCGGAAAGCCCGTAACGGGTTTCTACCAAGAGGTTGTTGTTCATGCAGGATATATTTGTTAAGCGGAATGTGTTCCAAATTTGCAAGTTCAAACAATATTTAAATATAACATGACAAACTACCCGTAAAATTCTTGAAAATGCTACAATGGGGAACTTTAGCTACCTGTTACATCTCACCATGTCACTATGTCCAATTATTCATAACCCTATTCATCTGGTCATCCATCCTTCACTCAGTCAATCACTGATAAACATGCAGAATGCTTTATGTTTGATTTCAATATATTTTATTCGTCAGTTTACGATATTATTTTTTAACATTCGCGCGATACAAGATAACTACAGTTGCGAAAAATGACATAATTTATACATGTCTCTCACAAAGAAATGCAGAGGATGCCCCAAACGAGTCCGATATATTTATTGGAGATTGACTCTATAAATTTTATGTATATAATTTTGCTGCAAATTTTTTTTTTCAAAATGAAACATGTTTTTCAATGATAAAGTTGGAAATCATCATTTTGTAAAAAAGGCAAAGTAAAGGAGAAGTTTCTCTATTCTGGTCACGTGACATTCTATTTGGAGACACCTTTCTGAAAGACGGAGATAGTGTATATGATGAGATAATGTAGAATGTAGTGAAAGTATACAAAAGGTTTAAAAAGGAAAATCAGTTCAATACTAGGTTACAAGTCGCATTTCAAAGAATTTGAGTGAAGCTATTTGCAGCAGATGTATGTGCATATATATATATATATATATATATATATATATATATATATATATATATATATATATATATATATATATATATATATATATATATATATATATATATATATATGTAGCAATGCTGTTAATGTTACAATAAACAAAAATTCCTTTTAAAAAAGATATATCACAGCTTTGAAACTTGCTGCATACAAATGAATAACAGGAGATTGCGCATGTCTATCCTTACCAGTCAGAGGCTTAGCAGGGGACACCTTTCCCCCATAGCCCTCCAAGTTTGAACAAAGTGCGTATAAATAGATAAATTTCGAGACACTTAAGTGCTGTGAGAATATGTGTGTGGGTGCCTGTGTGTTTCTGTTTTGTATTATGCACCGTGTACTCATCTATGTTTATGTCCACTAAATCTGTCCAGAGTCCTGCTTCGTGAGTTGAGTCAATATGCTTGAATTTATGCACAGCCATGAAAATGACTTATTCATCGCAGTTGTCATCCTTATCATTTTTTAATTCCTTTCCACGAAATATTGTACTAGTAAACATAGCGGCGGCATCATTGCCAAAATGTTTCACATTTCACAGTTGCATTGGTGATAGATTCACTTTTGTTGCGTCCAAGCTTCATGCGAGTCACAGAAAACTCAGCTGAGCACAAAAATATCAGCCGACCCTTTTAATCACGAGAAATAGTTCCAATAGTTTTGTCATTTAGATATATCAATTGGCTGTTGTACTGATGCTGCTGCCCCACTTGTCTCAAGTCATAGATGTAGTACATTGTCTAATATGAGTAATATGCACGGGGGGGGGGGGTCCAGTTTGTGTGCTGTGTATTTACGAAAATTGTATTCCCTATGTCTTTTGGCGCTTTTTGTAGTCTCTGCTCATAATATTCATGACCGTGATGCAATTTCTGGCCACTCTACTTTCAGTCGGTTGCATCCTATCAACATGAGTTATCCAGTTGGGGAAGCCTATTCGATCAGACGTCCATCGTCTGCGACCTTATTACTTTCAGAATTTGATCCAATGGTACAGAAGTGCGTGTACTGCTGTGTCAATGTTATACATGTAAGGCGTGTATCACACGGGGGGGGGGTATGTGCGTCATTAAGTCTATTTTTACTGAAGCTTGATTCAGATCATCTGTGGGACTTCATTTGAACTAGCCAATTTATGATGGTAGCTCAGTTTTGTTCGCATTATGGTGCTTTTTCCAATCAGAATACTGGATTATAAAAACTGTTACCTGGTTTAATACGAAAGAGTACACAAGCAAATTGTGACATCTTAGCCAATAAAAAGCCAGGGTCTGTTTTGAGATTATGTATTTAGACTTCATTACTTCCCATGCATGTATTTTTTTTGCCCGGAAATTACAAACATATATATATATATATATATATATATATATATATATATATATATATATATATATATATATATATATATATATATATATATATATATATATATATATATATGATAAGTTGAATTTTTAAAACAGCAAACACATATATATAAAAAAATATATGTTAGTGATATTTTACTAAAAGTTATCCCTAATTGGACGTGATAATACTTTTATTTTAGGCTGGTTTTCTTAAATGGTATGTTTTTGCCACTGCTGGTGATGTGTTGGCGACTTTTAATGCTGCATGAATACTACTAATATTATATGTTGTAGTAAATAATGCATGTATCTTAATGCCGTATCCTCAGTTGGACTCGATACTATGTCTGAAATTTAGATGCAGTTTACGGGGTAGTTATCTATGTTATTAGCTTTTTCAGAACAACAATTCGATAACAAAATGAAATCATGATGGTCTTTCATCCGAATTTTTTTTTCAATTTTCCCTGTCACATTATCTGACAAAAAGTGCCAGACTATGTTAAAAAAATAAAAGAAAAAAAAAAACAGGACAATGCTATCTTTGTCATTGATATTGTGACATGGATGTAATATTTCATGTCACGAGGTAACGTAACTCCCATATATGTAGCAGCATCTATTTATTGTGACGGGTTCAATCCGAGGCCAAGATGATCTGTATTACACTATATGTTGTTTGTGTTAAAGGCCTATTGTCGGCTTTGTTGGGGGTATATTTGAAGCACATGTGAAGCAATCAAAGTAGACATATATATTATACACATATGGATCAGTAGAAATGTTGATGTCAGTAATGATCCCTGATGAACCCTCGGAAAGACTCTCCCCAATTCTTCCACATAAATACGTGACTCGTTGTTGTTACCATCCATGGGAGCAGTGTGGAACCATATCAACTGTTTACTTCTAAGCGTTTCATAACGGTCCAAAATGTTGATTTCTCTATATATATTGGAAAGATTATTTCTATCTTGAGATAATGTTATTTGTGCTTAAATAACATCGTGCCACCACCGCATTGGGGTCATCATCCAAGTGGAACAACTATTGAGTGATTTCGGCCAATACGCCTCCGTTCATTTTCCACCTACATATTTCTGGTCCATTTAAATCAACACCCAGAGCCCAAATTGCATATGTAAAGGTCCAGGGAGCGATAGTTGTGTTTTGTCCTAATACGACATGACTTTCAAACCTTTGTTATATGCCTAATTGATTCAAATTATGATGAATATCTGTAATATACATATTGGTAGAGAACAACCAATTGCGATAGAAGTATCAGAAACGGCAATGCAGCATAGCATTGCCACAAACTAAAAAGGTTTTCACCGTCCACATAAATTCACAAAAAACAGACACCCATCCATCAAGAAAGTTCCTAGGTCTGAAACGATTAGTATCTGGAGTTCAGACAATTAAGCTCATTAAATGTGAAAGTGTTTTACACATGTAGTTGTATCTTAATGTTATGTTAAAGATTATTAATGGAACTACTTTGAGCAACTGTTTGATTTATCAACAATGAAGGTGGCTTCGAATTGTGAATATTATGTTGTAAAAGTGAAGTACATGGGTGAAAATACTAACAAATGTCAAAAAGTGCAGCACAGTTTCCAAAGTAATTCTGGAATTTCATTTTGCTGGTACAAGTTAGCCAATTAACGGTTTTATGGGAGTCAAGTGAATCTAAGTATATTAACAATGGCAAAGTAGGGAGGAACACAATGCAACACATGGATCCCAAAACGACAAACTATTCATAATGCAAAAGACAACTGTGTGTCCATTAATATTGGATTTAACAGCCATAAGTAAGATGGGCCTACGGTTTAAGATAAACATATACTTTTCCTGTCCAGATTGTGAGTATGGTGATTGCTTGTCTTGACTTTATAACCATTTTACCCATGACCAAACATGCTTAGCAATTAAAACCAAGCATCTAATTTATTTGATGTCCATATTTCGTGAAGACACTTACATACGTTTTCTGACTCCAAATACTTAATAAAGATTAAGTGCTGTAACTTGATGAAAACGCATAAATATTGTTTGACTCAATGTAAATATAAGGTTTCTTCATTGTTTGGGTATGCAATTTCATCATGAAGAACATTCCAGACATGTCTGACATTTCAAAGTTTGAACAATTAGGTAACACATTTATCAAGACAAATCCTGCCATTCTTAGTACCACAACGTAACCTTGACCTACAATTGCTAACACGATTGCCTGAGACAAATAAAGCTCTGCGGGCATGTGATATACATGATATCGTTCTTTAATATTTATGGGCATAAAGTAAACCAACAATAAGAGGTTGCAAACAAATAATGCACAAATAAAATAAAGCTATTCCAAAGGGATAAAAGGCAAGGGAATGAATGAAATGAAAAAGGAAGGAAAGAAAGAAAAAATAAAGAACACGAAGGTCATTGTACATTTAGGTGAAGCTTTTATGGTTACAAACCATCTAACCAATATTGAAACATGAAATGTTTATGTCTTCCATGCCTTTGAAACAAAATATCGCGTGTGCTACCCCAAATGGTTATTTGATCTTTTGAATGCTTTGACGGACATTTATCACTCCGCTGAAATGAAATGCATCGTTTATAATTTTTCTCAGCGGTCCTCGCATGCGTACAATGGTTATTGCCAGCATAGTGTATAGTTTCGTATCTCAGCGTGCATGCGGTGAAAACTATGCTGAACTTAACCATTTCACATGAAGTTCCACTACAGAAAAACACAATCTGATATTTCACCCCCCATATATATATATATAAACCTTCTAAAAATCTGATAATGCTAAATCGTCAAATGAACAGTAAATTCATCTAGAGCGACTCTCTGATGTTTTGATCAGGTACATTTGACACACGTGTATTATCCAATAAGGCCAAAGCGCTCACATGGACACATATATTCAGAAGCGCAGACATTAGTATTTGTTTTAAACTTAAAAGTCAGAAATGACAATAGCACCTAGTGAGCACCCATCCTAAAAACCGAAGCAAAGTGCATTTGCGTTATATTTTTAAATACGCCAGGTGGCTATTTCAGCGAAGAAGTAAATAATTGATGAAGAGGAAATTATTACAAAAGAACAGCAAACATTACACCATATCTTGGTAAACAAATTAAAATAATTATGTACCCAGACGCATTAGTTTGAAATTCCACACACAATTGGCAAAATCACCGTGCAGAGAGTGAACGTTCTCAGATAAATCCCAAGACTGTACACACACACACACACACACACACACACACACACACACACACACACACACACACACCCTTATAAAACGTACAAAACGCACTAAAACACGACAAAATGGTTGGGAAGATCAAAACGCACATTCAGAACTTTCATCTCAAGAATAGAAGCAAAGTTAAAAATAGCAAAGACCTGGGATTCAAGTATTAAGGAAACATCATCATTCATCTTCAAATACCAATGGTGCATTACAAGGGCACTCTATCTCCACTAGAACTATGCGTCGCAGAACCCAGACCACTGCACAACATAGCCAATGAAGTTGTGAACCAGTCCTCAACCTTTGAAAGGCAATTACCTGGTACACATGCACAAATTCAGATCCCTGCTAAATCTTAAGAAGATCCGACCTACGGTTTTTGAAACAAGTCGACCATGTGAAGTGTTGGCGGACACAGGGCACCAATTACAAGCCGCCCTTGTAGCCCACATCTCCGACAATTAAGCTGAGCTATGGTGTATGCAAATTATAAATAAGGTCGATATCAAAGGTATTATCAGAGTACCTGTTAAGGCAAGCATGAACCGATTGACTTTTGCAGGACAATAAGGATTCCATTATGAATTACGAATTTCTAGTTACCGATTGTCATTTTAAAGAGCAAACAGAAAAAGAATGAAGAGAATGTGAATAAAGGAAAGATGATTAATATGCACGGAATTTGTGCGCAAAAACTGCTATCCATTGATCTAGTACCTGAATTTATAATTTTTTATGGCGCTCTATTTTGAGCACAAGAGTTTGTTTGTTTTTTTTTTCTCTTCAGTTGAGAAAAGTCATATAATTGTGATTGACTTTTAAATTTGCAACTTGTCAATGAAGTGGCAGACATTATTGCTCCTTGTTACTCAATGTTTACCACTGGTGAATATGCCTCAAAAAAGAGGTAATGCCAACATATACTAAATTGAAGATAAATGTTTGCTGATCCGAATTGTGCTTATGATGATCGAAGTTCGGAATGAGTATCAAATGAGTAGGATGAAGTCTTAAAAGTTCCACGATATCTAAAAATCTAAAAGCCGGCTTTAATCGTTGAGATTAAATTTTTAAAAAAAGTATTCGTAACGCAGGAAAAGGACACCAAATTTGAATAACTTTATGGAAAATCTACATCATTGTTTGTAATTTGCGCATAAAATGTGCTTTACTTGTTCCCATTAGTTTAAATGTGTAATAAATTCTATCCTGTAGAGGATATTCGTCGCTTTAATATGCACGGCATACCTAATGTAAGTGTGCAGTGGTTCTCTGAGTTATTTATACAAGTTCAGTATCTCGTTACCGACTGGTGGTTGGAACTCTTTAAACATATGTTATGTGTACATATATGAGTGGGTTTATAAATCTGTCATTTAAAAGCGTCGTCATCCACAAAAAATCACACACACACACACACACACACACACACACACACACACACATATATATATATATATATATGTGTGTGTATATACATATATATATATATATATATGTACATATATATATGAATGTGTGTGTGTGTGTGTGTGTGTGTGTGTTATCTAGATTATCCTGACGGTTTTAGTATTATATTCTGGTCATTCATTTTTCGATTGCATTTGAATAAAGATTGCAGATGTAAAGCTGTGAAAAAATTCTCTTTCGCCCCTGCGCCGGTCCATTTTATAATATTACAAGAAGGTATGTATGTATGTGTGTGTGTATTCTAAAAAGGCTCTATTGCGCTGCCAACCCTGAGTTAATTTTTCAACATAATCAAGTTTGTGAAATTTGAGTTAAGTATATGTAATTTTACGACACTGAGTAAATGTGTACTGAAGCATTTCAGAGAAAAAAAAAGTCATTAGCATTCAAGTAAAAAAAATGAATTTATGTATGTATGTATGTATGTATATATGTATGTATGTAGTATGTATGTATGTATGTATGTATGTATGTATGTATGTATGTATGTATGTATATGGATGGACATTATCATGGAGTTAAACATAATCAGAATTTACTTGTTGAATTTGAATTCCCTTTATTCAAGTTTCATTACAGGGACGCTAGTCTGAATTTTAAATTAAAAAAAAATGAAACAGAATAATTCTACTTGAATCGATACTTCATTTAGTCGTGCATTCCTTGATTTTTTCGTAAAAGACTTTTGAAGAAACAAAGTGTAGAAACACAGTGGAGAAACACAGTTATGTTGTGGCATAATTTAAGTTTCAGCTCGCCCCAGTATCAGAAAGAGCAGTGCAAAATATGAGTTGCTTTACTTGACCTATTTCTTAACGTTTCCCTATGTTATTAACTTGATAAATTATCTTTTGACTCTCTGCGGAAGAGAATATAAAACCCGTGGCAATAATAACATAGAGATTAAAGTATAAAAATATAAAATTGCCTCGTTCAGGTATATAAAAACTAGCATGCTGTGAGAGGTGCCTCTGGAGTTATGTTTTAACAGATCAAACGGATGTTGTAAGCAACGTGTCCTCAGAGACGAACTTTTGATTCAGAAAATTCCTGTACAAAAATTAACAGAAATAAACTAATATTGTTGTCAGAAAATAAAGTAGTGCACGTACAAATGACCATTATAGGGAAGGAAATATTTTTAGTACCACACTCACAATACCTGATATAGTCAGAGAGAACAAAATAGACACTAGGAAAGATGATTTGCTGCATAGCAAATCAGTGTGTGTCACTTCAAAGCATATTGGTATGGCAATGTACAACTATTCCATAACAGAGGAGTAGAAGTTGGAAGAGGATCTCTATCTATTATAGCTTTGAAGTTATTCAAGATTTAAAATTTTTAATGGTGTTATTTAGCATAATTAGAATTGCTACAACTTTTATTTTTAATCACTAGGTGCCCAATGGTTAACAACCCCCTTGTAGAAGTTGGAATGACATCTTTATCTATTATAGTGTTGCAGATATTCAAGATTGAAAATTTCAAATGCCCCTTATTTGCATAATTTTAAACATCATTTCTGTGTATGAAATGGTCAAACTCCTTGTATGGAGGTACAATCATGCCAAGTTTGGAGTTTCTATGTATAATAGTGTCCGAGAAAAGTGTCAGACAAATTTGCTGATAAAGAAGAAAGAAGAAAGAAAGAAAGAAACTGGAAAAGAAGATTTGCTTGAAAGCAAATCTGTCTGTGTGCCTTCAAAGGTTGTAAATATTAAATGCTACAACTTTTATCTATGGTACTTCACAAGCCATTAAGCTTATGGCTCCATACAAATTTCAAAGTCCAAATGACCTTGACCTTTGACCTTTACAGGTCACATATAAATTGCACAGTGTTACAATACCCACAATTTAAGCCGGACATGAACAAAATCGGAGTAAAATTGACCAAGTTATGGCAAGAAGAAACTTTCAAATGGCCAAATGACCTTGACCTTTGCCTTTTTGAGGTTACAAAGTCTTATAAAAATGTCCACTGTAGCAATACCTACAATATGAGGTCAACATGATTAGGATTGGATGGAGATTGGCCGAGTCATGACTGGATGAAATTTTCAAAAGTCCACGTGACCTTGACCTTTGAACTTAAGAGGTCACATGTAAATTTATAAAATGTGCAGGGTTACAATAGCTATAATTTGAGCCCAACATGATGACAATGGGAAAAAATGACCAAGTTATGGCTAGAGGAAAGCCACCATCGAAAGTGGCCTTTGACCTTGACATGACCTTGACATTTGAGATGACCTTTACCTTGCTATGATAGAACTCCTATACACACGGAACCACATCTACTATAGTATATTAAATATTTAAAGCTTTAATTAGCCCTCATTTGCATAATTTTGAAAACATGACCTCGGATTATAAAAAGTCCAGACTTTATTCATAGAGGTATCATTTGGAGTAATAATTTGCCAAATTTGGAGTCTCTACATATAATACTTTTCAAATGAAATGTCAGACCAATTTGACTGTAAAGAAAGAAAGAAAGAAAGAAAGAAAGAAAGAATTCCTAGAAAATCAGGAAAGTGTATGTTGACACACACACTTTAATTAATACACACATTTCCCAATAAGTATGTTTATCGTAAGGGTAAATCTCCACTTTTGGTTTTGTGTCGAACCAGGAGACCCCTCTGTAAAAAATAATTCAAAAGTCTTGTAACCTAGTCGAATTTTTTAAAGTAACCTAATAGATAAAAATGCTGCCAATTGTAGGATTTCCTAAAACATAGAAATTAGCTGTTTTGCTACATTGAGACAATATGCAAATACAGTATGCGCTGCAAACGCACACAAGAATAAGTCCATGCTTCCAATGCAGCACCAGAAGACTAATGACAAATAAATTATCGCACATATTATAACTTTACACAACATGTATTAAATAAAAAAGTCACACCAGTTGAGACGTCCCAATGTTTAGTTACAAGCAAGTTAGATGTGGACAATCTAAATATTCGGCCACATACACGACTTGGTTCTAATCAGCAGTTAGCATTTACCATACTATATTTATTACTGCCAAGATGTATGTGTGTAGGTATGTATATATGTATGTATGTATGTAGGTATGTATGTACGTATGTACTGTACCTTTATTCAAATTTTTGCAAAGTTCATTGCAAATATTTATGTATATATGTATGTTTGTATGTATGTATGTATGTATGGATGTATGGATGTATGTATGTATGTATGTATGTATGTATGTATGTATGTATGTATGTATGTATGTATGAATGTATGTACGTATGTACTCTACCTTTGTTCAAATTTTTGCAAAGTTCATTGCAAATTTGCATTTTCAGAAAAGGGCAGTTGGTCTGTCATTCTCTGACCGCTTATGTCGCATTATGATAAATATCAGCCTTTTGTTGTTCAACACGTTCAATTTTGCACATTTTTGTTGCAATATAATGCATTTTTTTATATCTAAAGCGCATGGTAACATTTCGACACGATGTACGATCTGTTCAAATAACAATATGCATGTTAGTAACATACATAATTCTATCAAAGCGGTATTATACATTCTTTGCCTTTTTGGACTGGGTCACATTTAGTTCCATTGTTGTCACATATAGCAAAATATGACAGCATGACAGGTGTGCCTCACTGGTTACTGTTTAACTAAATTGACACGTCAGTAAGCTGAAGTTACGAGGTTGGTCTATTTTGTTCACCCGTCCGTGCGTTTATCATCCGTCGTAGGCAATTGACATTTTCGACTTTTCAAATACGATCGGGAGATCCTGTCCCAGCGCGTCGGGAATAATCCTTTTTGTTAAAGATTTCAACACATTTTATTGACAAATGATATACTCCCATGATTTTAGATGAATACAGCAACCACATGGCCAGGTATGCTGTCTACAAATTACAAGATATTTAATCAGTTTCATTTTCTGGACTTTTTTTCCATTCGCATATGTTGACTACTTATAAAGAAATATACATTGCTCTTTGCTTTCAGAATATTTAAATTAATGTATGAATCCGGGAACACATTGCCTTCAAATTTTGCTTTGAATTGATTTTCATTTAAGCATCCACTCGCGTCTTAAACAGGGTTTGCTTTCTAAAAAAAATGGGGACAGATTAACAACGTTCGGAACTTTAACACAGCATCATAATTTTTTCAATTATTTTTCATTCTGCTTAAAACTTTGACAAATACATCTATGTAGCCAAATTGTATATTTAACATCTTTTAACAAACGTACTTATTTGTATTCAGTGTTGTTATTCAAACATGAAACCCAATCTGAATAAATACTTGTTGCAATAATAAGGGTGTATTCACTGACACCAAGTATAATATGTTTCCAGTTGATTTCAAAGTTAAAGATATTTGAAAAAAGAGAAAACACTACTTTGCTTTTTGCATATAAAATAAGATATGCTTTGCTGTTTCCTCTTCTTTACAATATGAACAGTATTTAGAAATATTCTGATTCCATTTACTTAATAGTCTACCACACAATTAAGTTATTCAATGATTTTTTTATTCAATTATTTTAACTTTGGACAGTATATGTTGATAATTTTGGGATCATACACATTACACCAATGAATAATGACACCATCTACGTAAAATTTTTATTCCAGTATCACTAAACATCAGGCTTTTATAACTTTTTCTGAACTAAAATATTGTAAAAGTACTTTGATTCCTCGTCATTTTCAACGAATGAAGTGTAGTACCGTGTACGAAAAAAATTGAAACTACACTTAATGTTAATAAACTGTGCATTCTTTAAATTAAAATATTTACAATATTTGCCAATAGCTTTTTTTGATCATAAGATATTCACATAACCAACTACCTGTGTTAATCAACCTAAATTTAATCATAACTTCTGGTAGCCAATGTTCATGAGAGTCAAATAAATCTTTTACAAAGTTACTTTTAATCCAATGTTTTAAAAATGACATTTGTTGTAAACTTGAAAGCATCCATTCAACCATATAAGTTGATATAAAAAAAAATTCATTAGACATTTTCTCTCAACAGAAAGAATATTTGAATTTATCAAATGAAACAAATACATCCTTGTAAAATGAACTTATCTTAAAGTTTATAGGAAGTTTATTAAGTTGTTTAAAGTATAAACGGATTAGATCCGTTAAACTAAAACCGGTATTTTTAACTGTTCTTCCAAAAATACTTTCCTTTATTATATAATAAACGGATTATCCAAGAACATTTGAGAGCAGCAACCTTACACTCAATGTCCACCATATTGAGACCACCTTCTTTCACTGAACCTATAACAGTGTCACGTTTTACTCTATCTTTTATATTCCAAATATAGTTATATATACATTTATGGACCTCTTTTTTTAACATCCTGGGGGCACATTCAATATACTGAATCTACACGTTTGCTTCGAAATTACAAGTATTTTAACTGCTCATATCTTTCCAAAAAATTAAAGCTTTCTGTTCTTCCACTCTTTAAACAACATTTCCATTTTTTCTATCTTTTCAGTTCAGTTCCCTTGATAACACTCTTGTTTATTATGACCGATGTAAATACCTACACATTTTACTGCATGACTTGTAAATCTTATACCATAAATTTCACTTGCTAAATTCTTCAATGAACCTATTCAAAGACCTTTTGTCTTATCTACATTTAGCTTTGGTCTTGCTACATTACTCAATTTCTCAATGATACTAATGACACTAGGCACAAAATCAATATCATCTAATAGAATTGTAGAATCATCAGCATACTGTGAGATCTGAACCTCTTTCCTATCTATTTTATACCCTGTAGTCTTTACTTTCTATGATCCTAATAGATAGAACTTAACAACTAGAATAAACAGCAACGGTGAAATAGGACAGCCTTGACGAATTACTCTTGTTAATTTTACCTCTTTGAATAACCAGCCATTATTTGTAATTACCAATTTTGGATCTTTATATAAATTTTTTATCCATCTAATAGACTTATCCCAAAAATTGAATTTGATTGACAACCCAAAAATAAAATCCCAATTTACAGTATCGAACGCTTTTGAAAATCCAAACATAATTAAACCCGCTTTTAATAGAAAAAATCTGAGTAATCAATGGCATCTTGAATGAGTCTTGCACTGCAACCAATGTACCCTTTTTGATATATTATACTAATCTGTACTTATAATCTTAGGAATAACATTTTGTAAACATTTACACAAAAAAATGCAATTATTTTAAAATCATACTTTGTAAGACTAATAGGTTTGTAACTTTTCAAAACATCCTTCTCTCCTTTCTTGAATATTAATGCTAAATCAGCCATTTTGGCAGTGTCTGGTAATTCACCTTCATTAATAGTCTCTGAAATCATGTTGAAAAATATCTCTAATATTTTCCCAGAATTTCTGGTAGAAATCTGGTGTAATTCCAAGTGACTTATTTGTTTTAAGTTATTTATAACATCTTAGATTTCTTTTTCAGAAGTTAACTCATCACAAAATTGTTTATCTGTTTCATCTACAGTTTTTGGTACAAAGACTGTTTGTAAGTATTTGTCTTCATCATTAAAAGAACAGTTACTCTTTGTGTATAATTTTTCATGGAAAGTAGAATCTTTTTTCAATACATCACAATCATCATATGCTACCTTATCACCATCCTTAAGATTTTTAATAACATTGAATGACTGACGTCTTTTTTCCAATCTCAGAAAATATTTGGAAGTTTTTTACTCTTGCTCCACCCACTTTACCCTTGCACGTACGTTAATGCCTTGGGCCTTTTCATCGAATAGATTTTCTAATTGTTCACACAAGATGTTTTTCTCTCCGCAGTAAGTTTCCACGATTATTATTTTCATTACGAGAGCTCATAATTTGATCAGGTTCTTTCTGTAATAACTCCAGTTTTTATTCGTCTTTTTTGTTTTCCAAACTGAATCTCTTACAGAAAATTATTTTAATTTTATCTTAACTATCTCCCGGACTAATTTCCTCATATGATGTCTTTATATTCTTCTTTGGTTTCACAAACAACAGCAATTATTTTATAATCATACTTTGTAAGACTAATAGGTTTGTAACTTTTCAAAAAATCCTTCTCTCCTTTCTTGAATATTAATGCTAAAACAGCCGTTTTGGCAGTGTATGGTAATTCATCTTCATTAAAAGTCTCTGAAATCATGTTGAAAAATATCTCTAATATTTGCACTTTACCCTTGCACGTACGTTTATGCCTTGGGCCTTTTCATCGAATAGATTTTCTAATTGTTCACACAAGATGTTTGTCTCTCCGCAGTAAGTTTTTACGATTATTATTTTCATTAAGAGAGCTCATAACTTGATCAAGTTCTTTCTGTAACAATTCCAGTTTTTATTCGTCTTTTTTTTTTCCTAACTGAATCTCTTACAGAGAATTATTTTAGTTTTATCTTAAGTATCTCCCGGACTAATCTGCTTCACACGATGTCTTTATATTCTGCTTTGGTTTCACAAACAATTTTTTCAATTTCTTGACAATAGTTTTAATCTTCTAATAAGCATGCAATCAATTTCTAGTGACCATTTCC
Organism: Hermodice carunculata; assembly: GCA_964020975.1. Lineage (NCBI taxonomy): Eukaryota > Metazoa > Annelida > Polychaeta > Eunicida > Amphinomidae > Hermodice > Hermodice carunculata. The sequence continues at coordinate 82,668,715 of OZ026627.1, read as the reverse complement.
TCTGGTATTGTTAGCAATTTTAAAGTAACCATAACAGCTTTATGATCTGTACCAACAGAATGACTCTTTTCACCAAGAAAAAAAAATAGAATGTCATCTAAGCGACTTGTTGTCTTTGATTTCTTATCATAAAAAGTGAATGCAGGTTTACCTGGATATATTGTGGTCCAACATTTATGTCGGGGATAGTCATTAGAAAGGACTATGCCAAATTTCTTCAAAATGGTCTCGATCAATTAATTTTTATTTAGTTAATTCATATATGCGTTTGTTTATTTTATTCTTTGAATCTGTTTTAACAAAGATCGTTTCCGAAACTGACTGGGATCGGCCTGTTGCTTCGAAATTGCAAAGGGACACTTCTCATAACACCTTTTCCTTAATCGGTGCAACAAGTGGTATTACAAGTAGTGAGCTATGTAACATTTGCATGCCCAATGAGTTTTTGCCCCTAATGAGGTCAAATGCACGCAAAGCCCAACATATGTCATCATTTGGACTAATGCGTGAGAGAGCACATACACATCTGAAAGTTTAATCAGTTCCTGTCTTGGGAGAGCCAACGAGACATAAGTGTATATAACGTTACTGTCTGTTAAGCTTTCTTTTCAATGATGACTCTTAAAATATTAAATCTGAATGGATTAGTTGTTCAGAGTCCTGATAGGCGAGACGTTTACAGGTAATTTAGACACCTAGCAGACAAAACTTGTATGTGATGATGAATGCAAATAGTGCAAAACGTGGTGCTGTAATTTTAATACTATATGTATGTCGCTTTTTTCTTGTGTTTGTGTGTGTGTGTGTGTTGGGGAGGGGGGGTGAGGCCACACTATCAGTTCTTCGGGGAAAAATACAGTTTCCATCGAACAGAAAAAAAAACCGGGTATGGATTTAAATTATTCCATTTCGTTCAATCAAACATTATGCACTATCGGAGGACAATTTAATTTGTTTAACGAATGAAAACGCACTAAATATAAGCTTGTTGGGGATATTCGAGAAGATATACGACAATTTGTTGGAGAAAAGGCTACGTAGCAAAATATTGCTCCTCCCTTATAGAATTGGTGGACAATTTTACATCAACTGCCTAAAGTAGGTATCACAATAATTTACGCACAAGAAGCACATCCCAATAATCTTTAGCATATCTCTTATCATCCGATTCGTTATCAGTTAATACATTAAAAATACATATTTTAATTTAAAAAAACAAGAAGGTTAAAATGTTTTCTTTCAATTGTTGCAGTACAATCGCAATAAGGGTATAACAAAGTTACAAAAGACAATTTGTTTTTGTATTTTATTGCTAAAATATAAAGACAACATGTTCAGGGGCACACCCCCGAAGAAAGTTATTATTGTTGTGATAAGTGGCAATAATTGTACCAAGAAATGGTTAAGCAATTTGGGTTTTGTAACTTTTCATTTTGGTGTACCAACACAGGAGCAAATCGAGCAGTGTTCTTCTCAAAGGCATGATATTATTGTTTTTGCTGACTTACTGAAATGATAGAAGAGGAAATCCTACTTTGGCCTCATTTTTTTGAAAAGGTGCCCGCAATCTGCAATTAACTGTTATTAGTTTATTCCAACATTTTTATCATCCGGGAACATATGCCAGGGCAGTCGTATTCAATGTACATTATTTTATTTTCTTTACTTACCCACGTGATCTATTTTAAATAAAACACTATGTGAGCAAATATTTCCATCACGCAGACAGGCACTATCGAAACCATATTAAGGCAGTATTAAAGAGCCTTATGAATATTTATTGGTAGACCTTTATCCAAATATAGATCTTCACTACAAACCGAGAACGAAATTTTTTCAAAGTCAAGATATTATTATATACCAGCCGCTATTAAAGTTCAAAACACAGTGGAACACGTCACTTATAAGCATTTGTTTGGGAATGATGGTTCTTATTGTCTGTGTGCGAACACTGACATACTGTTTTTCTAGGAATTCTATATTTCTTTCGTTCTTTCTTCCTTCCTTTCTTTCTTTCTTTACAGTCAAATTTGTCCAACATTTCATTTCAAAAGTATTTTACGTAGAAACTTCAAACTTGGCACAATTATACTTCTATAGATAGAGTCTCGCCTTTTAATAATGTGAGGTCATGCTTTTCAAAATTATGCAAATGAAGGCTAATAAAATGTTTAAATCTTCACTATCTTATATACTATAGTAGATGGGGTTCCGAGTGTATTGGAGTTTCATCATAGCAAGGCAAAGGTCATTTCAAATGCCAACGTCACGTCAAGGTCAAAGGTCATGTCAAGGTCAAAGGTCAAAATGTCATTTTAATGTCAAAATGTCGTTTTAAAGGTCGAGGATTACTTCATGTAGATGTCATCCCAAGGTCAAAAGTCATTTCAAGGTCAATGGCAACTTTCGATGGTAGCTTTCCTATAGCCATAACTTGGTCGATTTTTATCCAATTTTGATAATGTTTGACTCAAATTGTAGCTATTGTAAAACTGCATATTTTAAGTCTCGCATTTTTATACAGAGAGTACACGGTTTTCAAAATTATGCAAATGAGGGCTAATCAAATTTTTAAATCTTCAATATCTATAGTAGATATATTTCCAAGTGTAACAGAGTTCGATCATAGCAAGGCAAAGATAATCTCAAATGTCAAGGTCATGTCAAAGTCAAAGGTCATGTCATGGTCAATGGCCAATTTTAGGCCAAAATATCATTTTAATGGTTAATGTTCACTTCAGGTAGATGTCATCTCAAGGTCAAAGGTCATTTCAAAGTCACAGGCCACTTTCAATGTTGGCTTTCTTCTAGATATAACTGGGTCAATTTTTATCCAATTTTGATCATGTTGAGTTCAAATTGTAGCTATGGCAACACTGCACATTTTCAAAATTACATATGACCCTAAAGGTCAAAGGTAAATGTCACCCGGACCTTTGTGTGTTTCACCGAGCCATAACTCGGCCAATTCCCACCCAATTCCAACATGTTGGACTTAAACTGTGGGTATTTGAACACTGTACATTTTTTTGAAACCCACATGTGACCTGCAAAGGTTAAAGTCATATCGAGTTTGAAATTTTCATCCAGCCATAAGCTTAATGGAATATGAAGTACCCAAGGACAGAAGTTGTACCATTTCATATTTACAACTTTTGAAGGCACACAGACAGATTTGCTTTGAAGCACATCTTCTTTTCTAGTAATGAGTTGTATTCTTACAAAATGTAAATTTATTCTGCAATTTTTGGTAGATACAAGTTTTTCACCCAATCAGCTGAGGTATCCAATAACCAATCCTATCCTAGCGACCAGCAACTTCCACCTCTGAGCGGTATTGCGTGCAATGTAATTTTTTGATAATGCTGTATTAACTCCGAAGTTCAAACAAAAAATCAAGGTGGTTAATCCTATTTCACCTGCTCTCGAAAAAAAACAACAAAACAAAACATGAAAAAAAAAGCAAAAAAAAAAACAAAAACAAAAAAAAAAAAAAAAAAAACCCGGAAAAACCAAAAACAAAAACAAAAAACAAAAACAAAAACAAAAAACCCACAAAACAAAACAAAACAAAAAACAAAAAAAAAAACAACCCGGGTCCCTATGGAGAGGGTGTAGCAATCTTAGGAACATTCAAGATATATTTTCAAATTTTGCACTTGCTTTGAAATTTTCGGCTGAATGTAATAATATGAGATTTAAGAAGAAAATAATGTTAATACCTGTTGAACGCTATGAACAACTTAGCAAAAGAATAGATAGAATATAAAATAATAGAACTGTCAACCAGAAACAAAGAGTCATGAATACATGACAACAAACTCTGATAGAGACTGCCAAAACATCTCTTGACAATGACCCTGTCGAACAATAATGGGTGTAAAGTTGGTACATCGAATTATGTAAAAAATTTGAAAACCGAATGATATTTTTAAAAAATGAAAATGATGAGAAGATAGAAACATTAGATAAAAAAATCATCTGATTACCTATGTTCAAAACATATAAAAACAGCTGCAAATATATTGAAATATATATAAAAACAGCTGCAAATATATTGAAATATATTGGCCATTATCCCGCAGTAGAGTGGGATGAAAAGGGACAAGTGGTAGCAGATGGAAGCAATATTGAAGGCTCGCCCATGACTGACATCCCTCAAACTATTTGTTGATCACGAATCCAATGTCTATCGTATTGGATATGAAAAGATCGGAAGTTCTGGGAGAAAGCCGACCTAAACAAATACGAAAGAGAAAGTCAGATCTGTACAAAAATGATAAAATAAATTCAAACTGCGCATGAATGAGGCTGTAAAAAATGCAATCATATGAACATTACCTCAGCGATATACATATTATAAATTGAATCATCCAGGGAGTTACAGCGGTGATAATAAATTGTATTTAATTGATACCAATGGAAAAAAAATCAACGCAATTATTCAAAGATTGACAATTGGCGAAAACATAAGGAAACACAAACCTTTCAGAGATTTAGACGTAGACAAGTATTTCATATATTGATTATCAGTGGTCAATAAATATAAATGGCCCTTATCCCCCCTAAAAAAAGAAAACAAACAAACAAACAAACAAACAAACACAAAATAAAAATAAAATGAAAAAAACAAAAACAAAAGTTATGCCTACTTTCTCCTCGTTGCTGATATTATGTCTGGGAACACAGGGGCATGACCAACGTAATCTGTCAGTGCAAAAGAGACTGCAGAAGCATTCAGAGATTTTTTTATACTGGTATCAGAAACTGCAACAATTTGAATATAGATTCAGCAGTTGAATTAAGTAAGAAAAGTATTCCTGGATTTCTGCCTGTAGTCTCCAGATACCATAGAAAAAGACATTACAATTGTGATGACCATTGGGTTTGCTCATTAGAGTTGTACGACATGGCTTTATCAAGTTTTCTTTTTCTCTCTCCGTCCGATTCAGGTGATAAAGATACAGGTAATTCTGCATCTGATTTTGTTAAAGAACTGCCATTTACCTAAGACTTAACTGGTCAATGATAGCGTGCCTTATTTGATATTCTTTTTCAAGAGTTTGCTATTTTAAATGAGTTGAAAACACTTTGCCATGAATGTTCTGAAACATGCTTCAGTAAAAGTGTGAAAACCACGTCGATTATCAGTATATAAAAAAAAAACGGGAAAAAAAACAAAACAAAGCGAAGAAACCATAAAAAACAAGAACAAAACAAAACCCAAATCCAATATACATACACACACACATACACACATACACACACACACACACACACACACACATATATATATATATATATATATATATATATATATATATATATATATATATATATATATATATATATATATATATATATATATATATATAACACATTTGCAGTACCATGCTATGACCAATCAGACTAATTCAAGTGAAACTCACTAGAATCGTAATAAGGGATGAAAATCGACGCTGTAAGTGTATGTATGTACGCGATGTTGTAGGCAGATCTCCTTGCAATTGGTTTTTTTTTACCAAGGTAATTGGTGAAAACATTTTTGTCACTGCCCATGGTCACTCATTGAAAGGCTGCATGTATTACCCCCTACATAAACATAAACAGTACGGAAGTGGATATGCACCAGTGATCTGTTTAATTCCCCCCCCCCCCCCAAACAGGCTGTGGAAAGTGCAAAAGCACATTTGAGTCAGGAAAGGAAAAGAACGTTATCAGCAGGTCTAAAAACTACAAAAAAAAAAAAAAAATAAAAAAATAAAAAAAGATAAAACAACAAATAAATATGAAGGAACACCTTTAAATCCCAGGTCCTTCTTCTGCAAAGGGCTCAAATGTTAAAGCAGGGAATAAGAATAAGAGACGTTAAATTGTGGAGAATAAGGACAAATTATTGATCGAGGGGCACACAGACACAATAACGTTTTTTCATAATTTACCCACAGATACCTCAAACTCAGTGTGTTGACTACATAAATTATAGGCAAACAGGGTAAATGGGTCAAGGTGCTGTTGTTGGGTTGAATGTATCTGGCAATACAGTGTTTTTTTTCCTGAAAGAAGAGTTTACTAGAAAAAGTGAAATAGTTGATATGCAACGACAAGTTAATATGCACACGATGCAACAACCATGACTAATTCCAAATGGAGTTGATCTTAACATAAAATTATACTCAAACCTAGCACCACTCATTTAGATGTAAGATAATCCAAAGCCTGTAAATAAGGTTGTTGTTAGAGATGCGATACTAGAACTGTGTTCTGTTAAACTTAAACCAAAAATATTACTTAGTATTGAGGCCAGCTTCCAATCATCTCTCCTGCTCGATCCAATTAAAGTATCAAACATTTACTGTAGCTAAGTGGCAATGTGTGTTTAATGTTGATGATATTTTTCCGGTTAGGTTCCCACTAGACTTATTGTTGGAGTAACACCAGCCAAAAATTACTCCGGTAATTACAACGGTAATCCATATAATTTTAAATCCTACTCTTGTAATTATGCATTTGATGTCTATTCCGGGGGGTCCTGTGCAATGTACTTTTGACAACTCTGAAAATATGAGTGCGTATCTAACACTTCTTAAGACTCCGGGTACACAGGGTAGTGTATTGATTTCTCGTGAGGATTATCCAAATGGGTACTGTCTGTATGAATCTCAAGTAGATACCCCTCAGACAAATCACTGTCAAGACACACGAAGGAGGAGACAGACTCAACTAATATTATTAGTTTTTTTCAACTCTACTGCTGAAAACGATGAATTTTATAAACAATTTGTCATAACCTTTTTCGATTCCTTGTTTTCAACTTCAGTATAAAAAGGGGAAAAATCACTCTGTGTATTTCATGCAGTTGTCCAAATTTCCAATTCACAAAGCTGTATAGTATATTACATGTCTTAATGTGTAGACTTAAGTAAAGAATGTGTGTAAAACATAAAAAGGAAAACAAAATTCATTCTGTGTATTTCAAGCAGTTGTCCAAATTCTCAATTAAAAAATCTGCGTAATATGTTACGCGTCTTCGTGTTAAAACTTCAATTAAACAATTTGGGTAAAACTATTTGTGTGTCCGTATATTCATCAGAAGAGAACATTAAACGTTTGCCAAATGATTAGAAAACATATATAAAGAGAAAAATGGATAAAAACAATATGATGTTTGGCAATTAAAAAGCTTTAACCAGTAAATAAATAAATAAATGAATGAATGAATGAATGAATGAATGAATGAATGAATGAATGAATCAATCAATCAATCAATCAATCAATTAATCAATCAATAAACAAATAAAGAATAAGAGACGAAAAATATATAATAAAAAGGGCGGGTTGGGAGGTAGGGAGCTTTTGAGGTCCATGTTCCAAGCTGTTGAATGTGATAGTGCGTACATTCACCACAACAGATACGTCCGCAATTGCCAGAAATAATCAAGAACAAAAGAGATTTGCAAACTTTTTGGCATATTTTATTCACGAACTAAGGACATATAATATATACTGTAATGTCCCTAATTATAGAGCTCACTATTGAGGTATGAATTGCTCCATCTGCTGCTAGCTTGATGCATGGTCTTAACAGCGCAAACAAGTACATTTCCACTTTGACTCCAGTACTCAGAGCCTTAATGACAAATATTTATGTCTAAACCCAAGAAAAACATTCGTAAGCTCAAACGTGGTAACAGTTTTACAAGTGTTTGTAGGGAGCATACAATTAGAGATCATATGGCGTTTTGGTTTAATTGGTGTTCTCAGATCATGACGGTTTCACGTGTCTTTAACTTCTGTGTGTCTGGTGATCTTCGTTCAAAGTGTGAGATCTAATGGCATTGACTAAAACGTCTATGTCACAATAAAAGTATGTAATAGCATTACAATTTTGTTCATATGTATACATTTCGTTATTGCGGACCATAAATCCTAGATAATACCCTAAGATATCGTGCTTTGTAGACATAACTCTTCTAAATATAAACAATGGATTTTGTACACGATAATTACTGATGCCCCTGCTAGAAAACTTACTTTTTCCTTGCATCCTGGCAACTCTGCATTGTGAAGTGAGTTTGCTAGCTCGTCTCTTCCTGTTTTTCTTCTGTGAGAATACTCTTTCAAGGTTACAATTGCTGTGTTTATGTTTTCTTGCAAATTACTTTCAATAAAATCTAAACATGGCCGCAGCAATGACTATATATATATATTAATATATATATATATATATGTACATATATATATATATATATATATATATATATATATATATATATATATATATATATATATATTTATATATATATATATACTCATTGCTGCGGTCACGTTTAGATTTAATTGAAAGTAAAGAACACTGGATACCAGGAATCTGCTGTGTCAACACCCACACGCGGATATGTATATATATATATATATATATATATATATATATATATATATATATATATATATATATATATATATATATATATATATATATATATTTGGGTGCGTATGTGTATAATTACTTCGTCTAACTTTTTATAACACTCTGGAGTGTATAACCAGATGTTGCAAATTATGCACTATTATGTTAGTATCCATCTGACACATTTCAAAATCTTCTTTTCTCATTCAATACGAAAAATTCGTGGTGTTTTTTTTTTTTTTGTAGCGCAATTTTATACTGTAAGATGCAAAATCCTATTTGTATTGGTACATCATGATGTATCACGTGTTTTCGCAGCTCAACCATATAGAATTCAATTTCTGAGTCTATTTCAGGTAGCTGGAAACTGTGGTCGGTTAGCGAACTTATTTTATTTTACGAGAGTTTAGCTTATTATATATTATACATCCAAAGGCAGATTTTTCCCTTAGTTTAAATATATCACCCATGATTGTGAGAATCTAAATCTGCTCCTAGTATTGGCTACTGGTTTCATAGAATGGGTGAAGTAGGCAACAGGTGTATATTCGATATTCTGGCAAACCTGCCATACATACCATCTCAAGAGAGGCATTGCAAGCATCACCTGTTTTGCTTTCATTCTCCATATTAACAATTCCCTTGCTTTTTCATTCAAACCATTTATTTTAACATGCTGTTGCATCTATGTACCAATCTATTCAAGAGGAACCTCGGTTGTAAAAAATATGGGACCATTTCTGAAAAAAAAGCAAATATCCACATGGTGTGAAATCTCTGTGATAATCAAATTTTACATATAGCTCCATAAAGTTTTCAATGCTGAAATCCCATTTCCCGTTTAATCATTCCAAAAAGGTGGCTGTCTCTCATTTATAAATTGTTCTAATATAGGATCAGACTTCCAAAGCTCTAAGATTTTACATTCCAGCATTTCTATGACTATACAGCCCTTTTTTTCTAGTAAGGCTGTGGCTTCCATTGTGTTCTATTTCCTCTGTTGCAATTTTGATATAACTTTTTGGTCTGTTTTTATATCTCTTATATAAAATGTAAGAAAATACATATGGTCATGAAAATAACAACCATGAAATTTATAATTTTTGATGAATTGGATCATAGGCATCCACTAAATACGGTTCTACTCCTCGTTCCCTTCCAACGTTCATTCTGTGTGAAATACGGCAACTTTTTTCTTGACAAACCCAATCGTGCGAAAGGTGAATTTCTTGGGTTGCTTTTCTGGTCTAAATAGGTTTTCTTGCTGTCTATTAGTAAAAGGTCCGCATGGGTGTAATTTGACAAAATTTGCTAACAAAAATAGTTATTATTAAACCCGGGAAAGCATTTACAAGGCTTGTCTGGGTTACCCATAATGACGTGTGTTTTATTTTGATGATAAGGAGTGAAAGCTATTGAGGGTTATCCACTGATTTTTTTTTATACTCTCATGTAAATCTTCTTTCTCTATAAATGATACACAATGTTGTATTTACATTCTCTGCCCTTTTAAATACAATTCCATGTGCAATAAAATCATGGAGTTGGCTTACTGCCTGGACAACGGTCGTACGTCCCGATTATTACACCATTTCAGGAAGTCTGCAAGTTTTTCCATTATCTCTTCATTGCATACCTGCATCAACCTGTCATAATTCTCTCTTACTTATTTGACACCATCATTAAGAACCGTATTTCCATGCAGTTGAGAAAACCAGGCTTTACCTATTGGGGCAACAGAAAATTCTTCCAGCTTTGAAACACTCTTAAGCCATACATACGGGAAGAACCCCCTTCCCCTTTTTACGGCAATTACCTTAAAATTGAGAAATGGATATATGGGGAGGAAGAAAGCGAATTTTGAGTTACCTAAGCAGGAGTTATCTCTCACATATTTGATAGCAAAACCACCCGTAGGACCCATGTCAGGTTGTACAAGAAGTTTTTTCTTAAATAAAGTTCAACTTATAAAAGATAAACTGAATCCAGGTACAATAATCTCACTGCAATACAGATTCATTCTAGTCAGCAGTGTTGTAAATTTCTTTACTATCAATTGAGATACTTGTAAACAGTAGGAACCCCCGGCTTCAGCATTATTATTTTGAGCTTATATAAAACCGGCATCATTATCGTCTTTATCACTGGTCACTTCCCAGTCGCTTTAGTGTACTTGAAAAGAACCACTTTCGAGATCTTCCAGAAAACGATTATAAACATTCTGCTTGCTCATGTAGTACAAAAACTGGGGAAAAGATTGATTTTCATCAGTTTCTCTGGCGGCACTATCCTCGATCTCATATGCGTGTGTCAAGTGAAATGCACAATAATAATTTATGTTACTGTTCCCGTCCAGGCGCTTATCACTGGTAAAAGCGCCACGGCCGACATTATTCCAATTGCTATGCTTATTAGCTTTATCAGTACACAAAAAAGCATCTTTTGATTTGACAGTCATCTAACCCCACTTTTCTAATGCCAAAGTTATCATACCCTGTCTTATAGTTCCAAGATTAGAAAGCATTTCATTTACTCAAACTTCTATATCAGGGATAATGGTACACCTCTCCTTTTCAAATTTAGGTACATTGTTGCAAACAGACACAGACACAGGATTCTGATTATGTATCTAAATATTCATATCACTATTTTCTTGTTGTGTATCTCCAAAAAGACATCGCATCTCCAAAGCCAGGAACCAAGAAATACACCTGTACTACTCTGTTTTATGTATGTCCTATTCTTTAAAATCTTCAATAATATGTTGATTTAGCGCCCCCCCCCCCCCCGAATCTCGTGAGATTCGGTCACACGTGCGTTGGTGTCTTTTCATCCTTACTGAACGTGTTAAATGCTGATCACAACAGGTACATTTAAATTTCCTGCCATATGCTTGTATATTGGGTATGTGTGACAGGTGTCCTGTATAATGGTTTCAATAAAGAGATTCTGGATATTTGCGATACCACATTCATCTCGTTGATAGACATTTACATTAATCTGAAAGCACTTCTCAAATCCAGCAAAATCTATGATATTTACGCCCATAAAATCGCAAATATCACATTCTTCCTCTGTACATCGCACCCATTGTTTAAAATAATGCTTAACAGTATTTTCAAATTGTACCCCTCTAGCACACAACTATTTCTTCCTTTGGTAAGCGACCAACAAAATGCACATGGCCTGTCCGTGTATGGTCTGCTTTACATTTGGCGAATGATACCATTAATGTACACACAGTTTGGTACCTAGGCTATTCAACAGAACTAATTCCAATGTTCAACTCTGTGTATACAATCCAGTAGATCATGTTCCTTATCACGTGTGGTACCCATTTTGCTTAATAGCTTGCTGCAAAATATTGTATGTTTTTGTTAACTGCCGAAGTTCATCTTCCAGGTCCACTACCATATGAAAAGCACCACTAGCAGACATGTGCCAAAGTTTTTTCAAACATTTGGTCAGACTCATAAGCTCTGAGGTATCTGCGCATTTCATTATCTGCGTTTCATAATGTATTTTGAAACGTTCCAATTATACGCTATGTTTGAGCTTATTCCTGAAACACAGAGTTCAGTTGATAGAATAATTACTGAAGAGTAAAATCATTTGATAAAGTGAGATTGTATATTTTGGATAGCTGCACGTAAAATGTCAGAATGCATTTCCTATACATCAGCAAGAGCCTGATCATATCCTTCTGAGGAAGAACTACCCCAGGAAGGGATACCAGAACTCCATGGTCGATTATCTTCTATTATGTTGGTATGTTAGCTGATGATTATCAAGGTACTTGTTGTCTCTCCTGCATTTCGACATCCAAACAGAGCCTGTGTGATAGTATTTCATGCTGATGTAAGAGTTTAGGCATACGATTATAAAATGAATCCTAGTACATTCTGCATGTTCCTGCTACATATATATTTTTTTTAAATTTTTGCAAATTGTCATGCCCAACTTGAGGTCTTTTGTCTATATTATGTCCTCTTAAAAAATGCAGTAAACTGTGAAAGTCTAAAAAACTCACTGTGATATGGTCTCGTATCTTGTCCGTTGGTGCACTGGTGGATGATTCTGAATTTGAGACAGAATGATCTCGGGTTGTAAATGATCCATGATTTGAAACCGCAGTAGAATGATTTTGGGACCGTTTTCTTTTTCTTAACGTCTGTAGGCCTAACTGTTCGAGCACATGAGATCTTTCCTCTATATCTAGTGAACTGTATATATCTGTACAAGTCCTTACAATATTGTCTCGTATATTATCGTTCCTTGCACTGGTAGATGATCCTGCATTTAAGACAGAAGGGTCTTGAATGGTAGGTGATCCATGATTTGACAGCTCAGAGGAATAATTTTGGATTGATAGTTCCAGCTGGTAATGCACTGGCAAATAAGACGATACTGGGTGTTCAGATCAAGTGATTTAATATAGGCCATAGGCTCTGAATATCTGTGAGGGAATTCGGCAGGTCTTTGAAATGTGTAGATGCTATGTCAATGTAAATGATGCTTTAACATATAAATGTATAGATCTATTAGTGGACTCATCATCGTCATCATCACCATAAGTGGAGGGCTTACATGCAGAAAGTAGAAATCCTGCTTATACCAACATCTATCTGAAAATAATGTTTTTTTCTTTTACAATCCACGTTAAAGAATTTCGTGTGTGCAAGCTATATATATATAGACCTACTGTTTAAATTTCTTGAACAACCAGTTCAAAGTTATCTAGGCTTACATTACCTGCTAATTATACCCTAAGATATTCTCCTTCTCTAGGGCACCTGCTTGTGGAGCGACATACGTGCACTGCAATTAAAGATAATTAAGTACACTCTGACCTATTCATAGGTCTAAATCTATGAGTTATGACCTCTTTTCACTATGTGCAGCTATATGGTGCTGGATAAGCTCTCTTCACTACAGTTTACATTTGTAAAACTACTTTTCATTTTCGATGGACCATTTGAAAGAGACAGTACTAACGAGAAGATAGACCTACAGGAGATATGGTGAAGGTGAAAATCCTGGTGTTATGTATGTGCATGTTAACCTTGGGTTTCGCCAAAGAAGGGTTTTAATGTGGAGAAAGAAAATGAAGTTGCACTGGTGGGCCCGAATAATTGTCTTCACTTCATGTGTAAAGGTAGGAGTTTGACCGGCATACCATACTTCAAAGATTCGGTTGCAGAAAGAACCATAAAGCTCTCCTTTGTTTACACAAAAACACTAAGAGTGTTTTTGTGTAAACTATGGCCAAACTTTTAAAATCGTTTTGGGACACAACGATTATAATTCTTGTACCGATTTTGAACATATTAAAGCAAATGTCGCTCAACGGACCTACCCGGCATCTTTGAAGTGTCAACACAGCTTCCCGATGTAAGCCTATCCTCGCGTATAGGACCGCCAATGAGGTGTCCGAAATGCTTCCCGATCTACCTAAGGCTATTCGAGCACACATTGAACACATCAGAAAGAACAGACACATCAAGTAGCAAACTAAGATCCCACCTACCACCAGTGACGGGTCAACACTGAGCTGCCAGATCTAGGCCTACCTTCAAGTACAGACACAGGACTGTTCTGTTGGCCTAGGTGTTAGGATTTTTTTATTTTAATGATAATCATCGGGAACCTAACATTCTACAGGGGGCGACGGAGGAGACCGTCAGGCCATCCACGAACTTCGAGGAACAGATAGGTAGGCCTGGCAGTCACTTTCATCATCTATCCTTTAAATTTAAAGGCGCATTTTGACATTTTCCAGCAAAAGCATATATAAATAGCGTAAAATATGATGTTGAATCAATATTACAAGGTAAAATCCTATCTGAAAATCAGCAATTTCAGTGCCATGCCTTATTTTTGCCACATTCTAAAATTGGAGCCTATTATTCCTTAATATTTGTGGAAAAAGGTTATGTATATCATTCTCTCATTCATTCGTTTGTTCGTTTGTACGTTCATTCATTCATTTATTCCGTTCATTTATTCATTGAGAGAGAGAGAGAGAGAGAGAGAGAGAGAGAGAGAGAGAGGGAGAGAGAGAGAGAGAGAATGATAATTTGTATTGCGCATTTTAGCGAGGAGGAGTTATGAGTTGTCCACTCTCCGATTTTGTCAAAGACAAGACTATTCACTCACATGGAGGAAACAACTTCGTTGTGATGAAATTAGGCTTTTGTTTTAACTTGGGAAACGTAGCCTTACTCGATTAAGCCTATAATGAGTTGGGCCTGCATTGGAAAAGAAGTATGTTCTCATAAAACGTCGGTGTTCAACATCCCTTTGACTTGGTTTCAGTACGAACCTCAACTTGATTTTGTTTTTCATATTTCATGATGCTCTCTCTTCATCAGACGGACGTAAGAATACAAACATAAAACATTGCCATAATATTTGATAAAGTTTCATTGTTAATCGACGATTGATTACAATAATATCCAGGAAATATTTTTTGATAAAGCTAGCTCATAACTTTGGATCAAACTTGCGTTTTGAATCAACAGATGCTCAAAATGTTCTTGGCACGCATTACCACAACTGTTAGCTACGGCAGTATGACCATGTCTCTAAGGCTACTACAACTGCACCAAGACGGCGATGACTGGTCCTCTTAGTTTATAGTGACATCTGACAGAAAATTCTTTAATTGTTCCACAGTAACAAATATTATTTACCTTGATGTGAATTGTTTGTTTTGTCACCATTTTCCGATCAATCATAAGATCGTAGCATCATGATGAAAAGATTTATAAACCTAATCGTCATGCCATGTATTTGATTTAGATCAAAATTGGTATTCCATGAAATGGAAATATGAATGAAAAAGCGCTAGCTAACTGGTACCGATATATAGTTCTAGTTTATGATTGCAGACATATAGACAATCATTCAGGGAAAAAGTGGGCTTACAGTCTTATTCATTCGCAAAAATAAAAGCACAATTTGGATTTGCCTCAAGCCATGAAGAGATATAATTGTTCACGACTTACATAATCCCTTGTACTTTATGGAGTTAAAATAACTTAATTTACCTTAAAATCTGGTGTATTGCATTTGGGTTAAATATAGGCTAGGAATTCTTTGAAAGAATTTACAAAATGACGGTAAATACGAAATCGATCTTAGCACTAGAACAATATCTCACGGGTTATGATTAAACACTTGTACTATTTTGAAATAAAACTTTAAGTTTTGAAGTCGCTTCAGTTTCATATTACATTCACCTGTAGTCATAGTAAGAATCCGGGTTGCATTCCGTGTAGGCCAGGTGAGAGAGTTGGTTCTGATGATTTGAGTCGATGGCGACACATCTTTGAGCCCGGGGTGTTTTTGTTTAGGTCATCGGACATTTCTAGCGACGACCAACATGGCCCTTGGTGTGCAACACCTTTGCGTTTGGGGGTGTCTCTTTCGCTGTTTCCCCCCGTCCCAATCATTCCTTGCCCATAATTTTATATCGACGATCATTCTTATGTGGTCAGTCAACACGTAGACATTACTGCCTAGATGTCTTTGCGTGCCGCGCTCGTCCCTCACGATTGCTGTCTTAAACACATCTGTGAAACTGACCAGTTTTGCACACACCAGAACATGGAGAAAGGTGAGACCAATCCCTGTCCTTGTGGGAATAAAGTATTTTGAATCTGATCTCTATCGTCATTATTCCTGTGAAACCGGTACATATGATCCAATAGCCTTGATTGTTTTTTCATGACACAAGGTACTGTCTTTTGCGTAGATCCTGTGCAAAGTCGTGCTTTTTTCTCGTTTTTTGGGGATATCTTATGTGCGCGAATCCGAAACACACTTCCAATAAGAGGCGGGCCATGCATAAAACATCAAATACAGTCACTAATATAATAATTGACAGTGTCGTATCAGCCCTATGTAAAACAATCTGATACAGCTTTTCTCCGATATGAATTAAAATTTTAATCAGTCGTCACAGACTTAACAGAAAAACGATACTTCCTACATATTTTCACTGTTTAGTTCCTTGGGTTTAAACATATTTTCTTTGCGTCAAAAACTATATGTATTACTCTCGCTCGAGAAAAAAAATTAGAAAGCTTGAAAATATATGATGTATTGCTAAATCATACTGGCAAGCGCACATCAGACGAAAAGCTTGTCTTCCGTGTATCTGTCTCCAAACGTTACAAATCACACTTGTGCGTATGAAATTATGCATAAATTCACCATCAAAGTTTTCATTCAAAATGCGAAGAAGGTAAGTGATATGATCAGTCAAGCTAACTTAAATGGTCGTTCTCTACCTCTGTTCAAGTTCAGTACCCTTGAGTTCTTCAAAATCTCGAAGGTCTATGTGACTTCTAAAATATGCAGTTAAAGTTCGGCAACAAACGGAGATATGTTCATTTTTTCCCTGATCACTATGATGTGTAGTTATGCTGGTGAAGAAAGGTTAATGGTTATCCTCCCAACCATTAGCAAATTCAACTGAAAAGCGAAAGTAACGTTGACGTGGTGGCCTCCGCATAATTTGGTGGATATGACAATAATAATAAATAATTCTGCTCTCTTAGATGAGAATTATTTAATATAATAATCATAGATACAGTCTAACGGTACATCAATTTTCCCTTCTCATCTTTTTTTCTTTCTGTCTTTTTTATGATTAATGGTTCTCGGCAAAACACGGAGTTGGATGTTAATTTTCTTTCCGCTCTTCCATAGTTTAACAGATGGTATTCAATGTTAATGTTTTTTAATTTCCAAGAGAAGATTGGTCTTCTTAAACGATCCACAATTAACACACAATGGGTCATCCATTTATACAACGAAACATTTGGCAGCAGAATGATAGTTTGTTTAGTGTTATTTTTATTTAAGGGTCGCTGTTGACATACATATGTCTTTAACTTTCATTGTTTCTCCCCAGGCACGAGCTGATTCAAATTTCCGATATTAATGTGTTTACTCAGACTTCAAATCGACCTGATGAGCTATGTTGACCTTTGCATGTAGTCGACTTCATTACGGACAGAAACTTATTTGGTATGCAATGTTGCATTGCTCACTACTACTATATTGTTTTTCATTATGTTTTTAATAAAGTGGCTTCCCCACTTCCTAATCAACTCTTCCCCATTAAATCATAAAAACACGGACTTGAACATTTTAGACTTGAATGTCATTGCAGTGCAAAGCTATCAGGTATGCACGGTATGAAGTGGGATGGCAGATGTAGATTTAAACGTGTAGCCTCTTTTTCTTCAATGAAAGCTTTGAGATTTTTATACAGAACTTTAGTAAGAAGTGGAGTAGAATATTGCTATAGAGTTTGGCCTAAACACTGTGATAACATAAATGTGTCGAACGTGCTCAACAGAGTTCTGTGAACTACTTTGTATTTAAAAACAGTAACTATGTGAGCTGATTTTGGTTATGAAGCAGCTTTTCAAGCTCTACATCTTCCAATTCTCTCGACCCAAAGAAAGGTGCTTGATCATACGTTTTTACATGATATATGGTACAGGCGTCAGTTTCTTCTGCCCCGAGTACCATATATACACCAAGGAGTAATATACAGAATACATCCCTGTTTTTAGTTCCCAAAGCAAAAATTGACGTTGGCAAGTTTCACTTTATACCGAAAACTCTTAGACGAATAAATAAATAAATAAATAAATAAATAAATAAATAAATAAATAAATAAATAAATAAATAAATAAATAAATAAATAAATAAATAAATAAATAAATAAATAAATAAATAAATAAATAAATAAATAAATAAATAAATAAATAAATAAATAAATAAATAAATAAATAAATAAATAAATAAATAAATAAATAAATAAATAAATAAATAAATAAATAAATAAATAAATAAGTAAGTAAGTTAGTAAGTAAGTAAGTAAATAAGTAAGTAAGTAAGCAAATAAATAAATAAATAAATAAATTAAAATAAACAAACAAACAAACAAATAAATGAATAAATAAATAAATAAATAAATAAATAAATAAATAAATAAATAAATTCGTTAAGTCCTATGACCTCGGATCAAGGTTAAGGTCACTGGAATGCAGTTGAAAATTTACTTTCTGAAATAGTCATAGTCAAATATCAAATCCACGTGCAGCTCCATAAATTAGATTCAGAATTCAATAGTTTCCATGTAACTTAAGAGTTAGGCCAAGGTCATCAAAATTTGAATAGTAATTAGAACTTTACTTACGACCATCATATATCACAAGGTCCTAGCTCTAAACCAGAGTTCAAAAATGTGTTGTAAAATTATTAGGTTCTCTTGTCTTAATACTTAGGGCAAGGGCATGAATACAATGTGCTTTAGATAGTTTGAATGACCAGTATCATGTTGATAATTATTATCATAGCTTAAATAGTTTTTAAGTTATGAACTGAACAGTAAA
>OZ026627.1:82589890-82644890 GCA_964020975.1 Hermodice carunculata | reverse complement strand
ATATATATATATATATATATATATATATATATATATATATATATATATATATATATATATATATATATATATATATATATATATATATGTATAATGGTGCTGCATTTTATTTGTCAACTGTATTCAGTTGTAGATGAATTTGAATGATGCACTTGTTGTTTTGACGAACCCTTTTTCTGTTTTTTTGTTTTTTTTGTTTTTGTTTTTTTTTTAGTCCAGTGGCATTATGAAACAACGTGATCTTCTGTTTGGACAGAAACAGAGTCATGTGGCTATGGACTATAACTGAGCTTAGTTTTAACAGTTAAGTCCATCTAGTACCGGTACTTCCTATATATAAGGCTCCTGCCATGGGGAATCAACTTGTAACATGAAGTGGCCCAAAAGGAAGGTTCATCTTGGTTCGGTAGCAGGGTGAACATATGCATTTTCCCACGTTATAACGGACGTATCTACAGACACGCTGCTAAGATTAGCTCCAATATATTCAATGATGTACTGGCATTGTGCGATTGTTGATATTATTAGCTCTGTATAATTGAATGGAATCAGAAGAAAAAAATCAGCTAAGTTTATATTTATAAGCCATTACATTTTCATGCGGCCAATTGAACGATATAACCACACTTAATTTGGTGTTAACAATGGTATAAAAATAACAATTTGGAATACTTTACCACAAGTTGAGAATAAGACGGTTTATATTCAAAATATTCCCATTAACTTTCGTAAACCTAACCCTAACCCAACCCTGATCCAAGGTGTGTCTGTACCGAAAGCAAACCACATTTACCATCATGCAAATTTAATTTGCAAACTCTGCTCTATGTTACAAGAATATATAGAAAGAAAGAAAGAAAGAAAGAAAGAAAGAAAGAAAGAAAGAAAGAAAGAAAGAAAGAAAGAAAGAAAGAAAGAAAGAAAGAAAGAAAGAAAGAAAGAAAGAAAGAAAGAAAGATTGAGTCTGGATTGAAAAATCGGTTTACAAATATATATTATATTTGGCTACACGCCATTCATAGTTTATGACATGCATATAGGTCGGGGAAGAAAAGGCTGTCATTTTCGATGTATTGTACACTTGAAGAAGGATGTTTTTGAAATAGCTATCTGACAGGTACCGATGGCAACTAGCTCAAGTGAGCACAGTCGTTAGCATTTGTGCAACTCTTGTTCCCAATGTCCACGTTTTCGCTGCAGTACGGAGGTTGCATAAGACATATTAAAGTGGCCACCAAGGAATTTTTTGTACTTTTTATTTATCAGACATTACTAATTTTTGCAGCGTTACAAACCTACTACTTTCTTTTGTTTAGGTACGATCCTGCCTTAAGTTTTTATTTGCCTCTGTATTCGGCTTGGTGTTGAGAGAGAGAACGATGGATAAAGTTACAGCAGGCATTTTAAGAGGTAATTTAGATTGCTAGTCCGTTATTTATGTGAAAAGTCATAAGGATTTTTGAAAATACCAATTCTGAAAGTGTCAAAGTTTACAAGCATGAAGGTACGGTTAAGAGGAGGATTTTCAAGGGGATCTAGCTGCAGATATAGTTAAACGTAAACAAAAATATTATTTAAAACCATTTGAAAAAAAAAGTCAGTATACCGGTATGATGGCTTTCCAGCAGAAGGTAGGAATACATCCCTTCAAATGATCCGCTGACGCAGCCTTGGATATTGGCCTTATCCTTATAATTTTCCTGTCGCATACCCAATGTACTGTTTCAAAAACTGAGACATTAAAATGTCTTTATAAAGTTCATACTTTTCATGAACTTAATTACTTTTCAACATTATCCCTGGCAACTTTCTTAACATATGTTTATTCCAGCGTAGTGATTTCTGACCACAAAGATGTCAAAAAGTAAAGGAGGACGGCGCACAAGTCTGTGCTAAGCCTTCTTGGACTTCTTGGTCATTCAAATTTGACTTCAAACTTTTTATTACAAATGTCATTTGAGGTTTTCCAATCATCAAATGTTTTCAATTCTGTGTATCTTCTTTAAACTTTCGAACTATATATTCCTATACTTATATACTAATAACACAACAGGCAATGTGCTTAATGCGGCCGGTTGAGAGCGTGGATATCTGAAAGCAACCATTGAGGTTTCTTGACATCGAGGAGTTACAAGTGTGGTGTTTAGTTTTTGGACTGTGGCGAGCGGCCAGTTTGATTAATTTATGTTACCACGCTATGCATTGCTGGTGTTACACATATTTATTTTTGCAAGTAAGGCACGAAGTACTGAGCGATGAAATATATGCTGAAGTTTTCGACTCATTAATTACAAGTGTACTGTCTACTTTGGACTGGTTGTCAAATATATCTACATATGGATCCACCCATGGCATTTAGCACATATAAATTTTGGGCCTATGAAGCAACAGTATTTAATGGTTGGTGACAGATTCCTTTACTTTATGCAGGTGTGGTGTGTCCAGGTATGGCATCTATCATGATACAATTTCGCATGTATGCTTCGTAACACAAATGTGGATAATATTTTATTGGACTTTCGGAATGGAATTGATTAAAAAAATGAATAGCGCTTGGAGCGAACGATATACCCATATTCTGTGACAACAGAATTATGCATTATCATTCAAAATTGAAATGTTCAAGTATGCACCTCTCAGTTGCGAAATATAACTTTTGGAAGAATATTTTGTACCTCTGATGCTATTTTCGGTTCTTGAAATTCCTTTAGAAATAAGCGCATGCCAGAAGCTATATGGGTGGAGTTACCGGGGAAAAATTGACTTCCTCAATGAGATCCGTGCTCACACTTAAATATACTTTACAGAGATCAGATTAAGTCATGAATTATGGCCAGCAATTGCCATCTAAATATCAACTTGAATATTATTCACACTTTCATAATTTATGTGAAACTGGAGAGAGAGAGAGAGAGAGAGAGAGAGAGAGAAAGAGAGAGAGAGAGAGAGAGAGAGAGAGAGAGAGAGAGAGAGAGAGAGAGAGAGAGAGAGAGAGAGAGAGAGAGAGCTGGTTCAGGCAATGGAAGAATTCAATACGAAAATAAATAGCCTGATATATAATGCAGGGATACCTCACTATCACTCGTGTATTTGACATAATGGCCCGGGTTTATTTCATGGCACATATCTAAGTCCTTATATGGCTCCATGTGTTTCCATAAAGAAATTCAAAAAAAAAAAACAAATGTATAGGCCACATGGAGATGTTGTATTATTTATCGCTGTGACCAAGACATTTTGTTGGCCCAGTGACATAATTTTGATACATCATGCACACTTCCATCTCATGCATGCATGTGTGCAATTATATAAAATGAAGTCCAAATTTGAAAAAAGGTGCCTTTGTCTACTAAAACTTCCTGCCCCATTTACATGAAAATGTATTATTGCCAGTCAAAATGTAAAATCTGTAAGAAAAGAATGCAAATCAAAAATTCATTGCAAATCAGAACAAAGGAAAATCCCTTCTCGAGGACCTTACTTAGGGAAAATCCTTGGGTCAAGTTTTTATTTTTGTCCCACAATCGTTGCAAATTCTGAATGATATTATCCAATGGGAAAGTTCTGCAGACATAAAGTGCGTGGAACAAAGAGGCAGTTGGCCAGGGAGGAAGGCCTTGGTTCCAGTCATTAACAGTTATTGATGACTGCCTAACAGTGTTGCGGTGGTGGCAAATCTGAGTTAGGGAATCTTGCAATGCAATATACACTCTTATTATTGAATAGTCTCACCTTAGGACTATGTTGGGAGGGTGGTGATTTCTTCCTGATCATGTGGCGCTGCTACAACAAGAAACCAAGGCTGTCCCTCCCCGCCAAACGTCTTTTTGCCCAGTATACTATTTGCCTGCGGCCAATTAATAATATCTACTTTTGATTTTCCAACACTTTATACCAATTTACCTCTTCCAAAAGAAAGTTAAATTAATATTTGAAAAAATAATTATCAAAATTTTTAAACATTCGGCTTACGAATATATAAATATTAATATTGAAAAAACAACAACATCAGTTTGGTCGGAAGAAATGAAGAAGGAAAATAATTGGAAATCTTACACTTCGGGACAACTTATAGATGCAATTAATTTTCTTTTAGATAATACATTTGTTACATTTGGATCTCACATATTTTAAAAAATAAATGGAATCCCGATGGGCAGTAATTGCTCTCCTTTACTTGCTGATCTGTATTTTACATGGCTTGAATTTGAATTCATGTAAAATCTAATAAAAACAGATTTTCACCTAGCTGAAAAATTGTCCATCATTTCAAGGTATATTGATGATATTGCTTGCACAAACGTTGAACATTTCTTAGAAATTGCAAATAAAATTTATCCTAAAGAAATTCATTTCAAGAGCAATGATATCAATCCTTATCATGATATTTTTCTAAGTTTAGATATTAAGATAATTGATAATACTGTTGTGACTAAAATTTATCACAAAATAGATGATTTCAATTTTGAAGCTGTTAATCATCTTTTTCCAGAAAGAAACATCTCGGTGAAATTGGGTTATAATACTTTTTTTATCTCAAATATTATGTTTCAGTCGTGTTTCAGATAAATTTATAGATTTTGCATTTAGAGTCAAATTTGCTTCCAATAAACTCATATCAAGAGGTTATGAAATAAAGTTTGGGAAAAAATATTTTAACACTATTTGTTGCAGACATCCATAATTTGTTTTAAAATATGGCTTTTCCATTTTAAATACGTTCTGATACTCCGCTACATCATCATTGATTTAATTGTGAAAAGTTTCTTGCAAAGTACATAGTTATAGATGTACTATTCGCCAGGTCGGCCTACATAACCTAAATTCAGGTTTTTTTAAATAATAAATTTTATGGTATAATAATGATATGCCTGGTTTCCTGTGTGTGTGGAGTAGAAACTACCTATCGGTTGGGGGAATGCCTCGAGCTGGATCCCAGCCGCAGAGGGTATCAGACATGTGTATTCTATTATTATTATTATTATTATTATTATTATTATTATTATTATTATTATTATTATTATTATTATTATAATTATTATTATAAGAAAGAAAAAGGCTCATGAATACATGAATAGTTGCTCCGAAAGGTACAGTACCACCCACCACCCAACCCAACCCCACCCCTAACCCGTAATGCATCTTAGACGATTCGAAACTTAGAGTTAGCATGCCTAATGACAGAAATTTCAGTTGAAGGTTTCCCACTGATGTCCCGTTTATTTAATTCATTTGGCTCTTCAAACCTAGAATTTTCAAAATATTTTCATTAAATGTGATGTAATCGATGCTTTATTAAAACAGAACAAGTCATTTAAAGTGATTACCTGGCTGTGAAATGCAGCGAGTTTATAAAAAAATAGGCCTATTTTTATTACTGAAACAGAACAACGTAGATCTGACCAGTATTCAGGTGGGACGCAATTAATAACGTGACTCTTTTGCGTAATATCGTTACATTTGCGTTTTACTTGAAGTGGAAAAACTGGTTTAATCTATTTGATCTGATCACTCTGTCAGGTAAGCCTAGTTGGGTCTGCAGTAAGACCAAACGCTGTAAGTCAGTGCGGGGTTAATTATTTTATTATTCAATTTTGGTAGGCCTAATCATGAATGTTAGGTGTAGTTTCATTATATATTAATGTCATTTAGGCTACGTTATTAAGTAGACCTATCAACAAAGGAACATAAAATTCACTTTGTTCCGTAATACATCAGCTCGGGATGTTTGTATTTAAAATACAGTTAGCAGAATGACTTGCCCGGGGATAAATGGCACCGAAACAAGTCTTGCTCTGGTTCCCCGCTGATGACCCGATGTTATAAAGGCCAATAATGCCTAAAACGTTCTTCTAAATTTCAAATGATATGAATATGATTTGTTCCTTTTATAAATTAATTTGCTATTATGATTTAGAACTATGCAATTTTTCAGTGAATGGTACAGAATAGGACTTTGCTCTTAGAATATCGGACTTGATAGTGTTCGAACCGTACATGGGCTTACAGAATTAGGTTTATTAAGTTTCTCTTTGTATTAAATATGATCACATTCAATTTTCATCCTAATTCTGTAACAAAACAACGTTAGGCAATGAATTTTTTTAGGGAACTGAAGACCCTTGGTAGAGGTTTACTAGAAGCACATTCTCACAAAGTTTTAATAAAGCACCTTTAGTAATTGCATACTAAATGTCCAAATAAACTCTTACAGCCACATATTAGCCATGCACATAATCCTCTGAATCATAGGGGTGCATGATTGGTGCAGCGGTAACATGCTTGCTTTCGCCTCTCTGACCTGGATTCGGTTCTGGTCACCATCAGCAAGTGGAAATAGGGCCTACCTGTCCCGACTGTGCACGGTGATTTTTTCAGAGTCCTTCAGTTTTTCCTCCACCTCACACTAGATAGGGAAGTATATGCCAACATCTGAACCATAGGGAGTGATTGATATAGGATCGGCTTTCCTCGCAATCTTTATAAAAGATAGGTCTATACTAATCGTTGTTTCGGTTTTCGAAAAATCCTGAAACATCAGAAAATAATGACAGCACAAAGTAAAAACGCGAGTACACAAGGAGTCCAATTACAGTTATACCTAGTTTCAACAGAATCCAGTAGACTATCAGTGGTTATTAGAGCATTATTATAATAGGAAAAAATCAGCGGCAATATGGGAAGATCCAAAAGATATTTCCCCAGAAAAGATAATGAGGTAAGAGTCCAAAAACTACTGGGTTATTGCATATGATTGTTCTTAGAATCTGGTTAAAAATATCTTTTGATCACATTTTCCTGACGTAAGTGCTAATGACTTTCATTCTTTTTCAGACTCCATACATTTTCAATTCACTGAACTACCAAATAGGAAGGACACAGGACTTGATTCCCTAAGGATCTGTCTTCTTAAAGCTGGGATCTCTCAGTTCCAAACTCCACTCACTCATATATTCAACAGCCCTTTACAATCTGGTGGCATCCCACCGGAATTGAAAGCTGTCATGGTCACCCTGATCTACAAAGATGGGTCTTTGGCTGATGCTAGCAACTATCAACCCATTTCGGTGCTTCCCGTCACTATGAGAGTGATAAAAAGAACTGTGCACACTATCAGTTTTATGAGTTTCAACTCTCAGTGACTTAATCATCCCCTCCCATCTGTCTGGTTTTCTTAAATCTCATTCGACGATCACACCCTTAAGTCATTTTTATACAAGATCCGCCATGACACGGATAATGGTAGATGCTGTGGTGTCCTTTTCCTTGATATGAATAAAGCCTTCAAAACTGTAAACCATGACATTCTCTTTCAAAAACAAAGTATCGGTGAAGAAGGCACTGAACACCTTTGGTTTTATTCCAACCTCACAAATAGAATGCAACGTACCGTCATTGATGGAGCCCTGTCTTACTCACGTACACTTACCCGTGGGGTCCCACAGGGATCCATCCTTGGCCCTCTCCTATTTATACTTTACATTAACAACCTTCTTGATGGTATCACTAAATGCAGTGTCATAGTGTATGTAGATGACACTGCATTGAATTTCTCCCACCATGATCCAGCTGAGATTGAGAGAATCCTGAATATGGAGCTTGCCAGCATCTCCGATTGATTTAAAGGAAACCGGCTCACTCTGAATGCTGGCAAGACTAAGTTCATGATGTTTGGAACCACTAAAAGGCTAACATCTAACTGCTAGTTGATAATCAGGATTCTTAATGAAACTATTGAACATGCGAAAATATACCTGGGTGTACAACTTGACTGCACCCTGTCATTATCTAACCACATTGATTACATAAACCATAAAGTAAATAGCAGACTGACAGTCCTTGGCAGGGCTTTGAGGTACCTGGATACTAAATTGACTCCTTTCACAGAACCAGCAAAGCATAGACTTTTCTCACCTCCAGCTGACTGGAGAGGGCATTGCGGGGGTGGACAGTTGTGGGCATAGGGTAACGCATGTTAAATGTACCAATCTTTAATGTAAATTTGAGGTCAATTATAGAAACATCAACATAAATTGTAAAACTTTTTTATGAGTATGCCTGTCCATATCGGTAATGTACCATGCATTTTTAATTTGAAGATGTTAGAAACTGTTTACAGGCAAAGTTATTGAGACCCTTATACGGTAGTCCGTATCTGTGTACTGACCACCCACATATGCATAGGTGTCAATTGGTTTCTGACACCTGTGGAATTAATCAGCAGAGTAGGTTGTGAAACCTTTAAAATGAGTACATTTTGGCAGTCTGTGCTCATGATGCCACAGCATATGGCGCTGAGAGATATTACCATTTATACAAGTGTGGTGTTTAAAGGGCAAAACGCCATTGTTTCAGTTATGGCAGACACGTCACTGATTTGGCAAGCTTTACTGCCCTAAAATAGTCTTAACCTAGTATCATAAGTTCATTTTATGAAAGGTTTCATTAATAGGGTAGAGGCCATTTTCTTGCCATACTTAAACTTGTTTGGCTGAGATATTCATGTTATTTTACCGTGTAAACCTTGCTCTGTGGCAAGTGCCTATGTTAAAACGATACAATCAAGTAGTCTTACCCCAGCAAAGGGGCTTTCTGTAGGCATTTTAGATGAGAAAATCACTGGGCGCAGTGGTCCCCCTGTGGGGGAAAGTCCTGAGTTATAAGCATTATCCTGTGACATTATGTGCTGAGTGCTCTTCTGTAAAGAGGGGGGGGGAGGGGTAAAACTGACATCTTCAAAGTGTGGCTGCCCTTATTTCATGCCGGGGGAGAGGTGATTCTGACACCTATGAGTCAATTACCTGCATAGGTTTTGACACCTCTGCACTGAGTACATTTTGACATTGAGGAATGTCTCCTCACAAGCATGCAGCAACATAGTCAGCAATGGCCACTCACCAGTCATTTATGCATGTGCAATACTCTGAAAAGATCAACTCAGAACAAGGTTCTCGCTAACATTTCACTGTGGAAATGCAGTTTGTTTTCCCAAAATTGCCCTCATTATCTGTAATAAATTTCCCTTTTCTCTTTGTTGAGTAAACATTGTTGCAGCTGAGTTACCACACTCTTTTCATACGCACAACTATCTAAACATGTATTCATATTTTCCTATCACCCGAGATTTGTTCCTGGATAGGTACCCATATTAAAAGTATACAAGCAAGCAGGCTTGCCCCCCAAAGGGGATTCTCTTGTGAATGGAGACAAGAAAGCAGTTGTGCACAGTGGCTCTACTTGTGGGGGAAAGTCCTGAATTATTGTTGACTCAGTACAAAGCTTTGATTCTTCATCATTTTGCTTATGGTGAGAGTTTCCGGGATCCTTGTGCCCTACAACTCAAGTCTAAGTTACAAATCCTTCAGAACAAACCCTTGCGCATTATCAAGAAGACTGACCAACATACTCCAGTTGCAGACCTGCGTTGTGTGAGAGGAATCCATTTCGTACATGATCAGCGAAATTTCCATACTAGTACATTTATGTATAAAGCCCTTTAAGACCGGGTAACCACATATATCAGCTCTAGTTTCTGATCTGCATGACCATACCACAAGGTCAGCCTCAACCGGTTCTCCACATATACCACCTAGCAGAACCTATAATGGTAAAAAACGGATATCAGTCAAGGATGCTATTGTGTGAAATTTCATTCCACTCCCTGTGAGACCTCAACCAACCCTTCCTTTGTTTAAAAACTGGTATCATAGATCCTATCCCCTTCCTTCAACTTATTTATTCTGATATTAATATGAAAAATGTATCCCAGCCGGTTGAGGCAGACTTTTACACACACACACACACACACACACACACACACACACACACACACACACACACACATATATATATATATATATATATATATATATATATATATATACACACATGTATACATAAATATATATGCATATACATATAAATAAATATATAAATATATATGTAAATATATATATATATATATATATATATATATATATATATATATATATATATATATATATATATATATATATATATATATATATATTTACATGTGTCAATGTGTAGCTTTCTCGAAATGTACGGGTTATTGTGTTTTGCCAGATTTTATAAGTGTTTGTATCACAACACGTTTTTTAAGTTATTGTTATGTTTTTTTTAATCATTCTATGCTATGTCATTCATATTGTTTTACCATGTATCATCATTGCCATACGGAGCCAGTAACCCTGGTAAAAGAATAAAGAAATCAAATCAAATCAGATCAAATATTTTTGACATACCCTACAAATTTTGCTGTTAATATCCAAAGACTGTTAGACAGTTTGACTGCAATAATTTCAAAGATTTTAGTCTGATTTGCCTATTTTGCTACTTAATCGTATCTTTTGGCATCATTCATCATGTTTTTATATTGACATTTCATCAGATATTTTAGGCTTACATGTTTTTTATGAGGTTAAGGTCTATTGGTAGCAAGCAGAGGCCTACAACAGTTACGGGTTTGCCTAATTGTACTTCGAATCTGGTTAAGAAAAAATAATATATTTTGATACCTTGTTCTAGACTTGAAATGCTAATGCCTTTCATTATTTTATGACATGGCTAAATACACATTTCCTAAATGACAAAAATTACTCAAATTTGAAAGTAGTCACTCACATGACACATTATGTTGAACATGCACGCAGGGTTGGCAGTGAAATAGGGGTTTATTGCTTGGAGATATTCATAGTGAGGCACTGGTGTCATCATGGGGTTTGTTTTACATTTCTGCTGCAGGTTGTCCAATGTTACAATCTTTCTTAGGGTTTCCTTCATTTTGCGCACAGGTGGTCTAGGTGTAACGGCTTATTTGTAATCAGTTTGACTGAACATAATGCCTCAGCTTGTTTCTACTTAAGCTGTACACTGGTAGGTGTTTTAAATAAGGTAAAAGATCCAGCAAGAGAGTGTTCATACTGGTTCCACACAGGTAAGTCAAATTATTGTGTATGTGTGCCAGCACAGCTATCTTTCTTTCTTTCTTTCTTTCTTTCTTTCTTTCTTTCTTTCTTTCTTTCTTTCTTTCTTTCTTTCTTTCTTTCTTTCTTTCTTTCTTTCTTTTTTCTTTCTTTCTTTCTTTCTTTCTTTCTTCCTTCTTTCCTTCCTTCTTTCTTTCTTTCTTTCTTTCTTTCTTTTCTTTCTTTCTTTCTTTTCTTGCTTTCTAAGTAAATTTGTCCGACATTGCCTTTGAAAAGTATTACACGTAGAAACTTAAGACTTGGCATGATTATACTACCATACATGAAGTCTTGAGTTTTTGTAAAGAGGTTCAATGGTATTGAAAATATGCAAATTAGGCCCATTTGAAAATTTTAATCTTGAATATCTTAAAAACAATAATAGGTACAAGTAACCAATCGAACTCTAACTCATATGTTTGTAACACTGTGCATTTTTGTAATTTACGTGTGACCTCCAAAGGTCAAAGATCAAGGTCATTTGGACCTTCGAAATTTCTTCTAGCAATAACTCAGTCAATTTTTATCCGATGCTGATCATGTTGGATTCAAATTGTCATGATTGTAGCAATGCATATTTTTGTCATTTAATTGTCACCTCTAAAGCTCAGAAGTCCAGGTTATTTGGACATTTTAAATTATACCTAGCTAGAAATTGGTGAATTTTTATCCAGTTTTGATCGTGTTGAGTACATGAGTACATTTTTAAGACTTGCCTACAAATTAACATAAATGCTCATTATATATCCTTGAAACCACAAAAAACTTTCATTTTTGAAGCATGACTTTTTTGCTTTTTGCAAAGATGTGGTAGAAGCGCACCTTAAATACATTCATGTATTTTGAGTTTTAAGAGGACGAAAATATGAACTGTTGGCAGACAATATACGAAACATCCAGAGTGACATGACAAGTTTAACTGACAATTCGTCTGAGCGATGACCAAATAAAACGTTTGGACAAAAAAATAACAACAAGAGGGCTGTGGCAGTCGTGTGCTCAGTTGACCCCTTTTGCATAGACTGGCTTGGTCTTATGTCCTTCTAAATACAGGAAGGCCACCTATCTTTGAGACCATCATAATGTGTAAATACCGAAATGCTGTTTCAGTGGATTTTATCAATTGGGTTAATATCAGACATATGTATATCATTTTTCCCTTACAAAGACAACCCCGATGTGCAACATTAAACACTTTATCTGTGTAAGTTTTCTCGATATAAAAAGAACAGTGAAATTAATTGTGGAGTGTCTTTTGGCCTTTTCAGCATGCAACCCATATGAGCTGTTACGCTGGACCTGTTGTAGGACAATAAATGTTTGTAACAGCAATTTCTTCATTCACACAATTCTGGTGGCATCATTTGTGAAATGAAATGTGACAGATCCATGAGTACCGTTATGCACGTCAATGTGTCATTTTGATATTTCAATTTCACTTAAGGTCAAAATTAGCAATAGCGACACAAACGCCAAAGATCCTTCCTAGAACTGTTTGATAAAAAAAAAAAAAAAACAAACAAAAAACATGGGCCAGGACCCACCGTTTACGACAATTAAGCCAGATCTCCAGTATTGTCTTTATGCAATTTCAAAACAAATGGCTGGGCAATTTTGGGGACGAATATTTGTGACAAAATATTGACAAGTAATGGCCTCATACTACAATTTAGCAATAATAAAAGAAATCATTGGACCTTTTGAATAAGCTTGACAGAGGTTCAGCCAAGGTGGAGCATCACCAATTATTGACTTGCAGATGAAAACGTGCCTTAAATAAGTAATAGTCAGATGAGCTAAAATTGCCTTTCGACACTTCACAAGATATATTTTGAGTCATACGTTTATCTTTATAAATTGCGACACATAAGTTGCATTTAAACTTGAAGAGAAATATGATGCTTCACAAGAAGGTTACAGACCACAGTTGTGATTAGCTGGTTGCGCATCCCAACGGGGATGGCCGGTAATTGTGAAAATACTTTGTTTTCGGCATTCTGTAGCTTCTGTATCAATAAAGTTAGCTAAGGCGCATTTGTTGCATCACAGAGTTACCTCATAAGTTGTCATATAGGTGCACTGTCTTCCAGACCAGGAGGGAACTTTATGGTGGGGAAAGACGAGGATGTGAGCTCAGCCAGAGCTCAGTTCATACACCTGTATAAAGGTGACATCCAGGAGTTGTTTCGTATTTCAGTGGTCAGCAATTAACGAGCTGGGGATTATATGACAAAAATGCATCCGTGTTTTTCTGACATTTTTATCTTTTATGTGCCGTTTTTGTCCCCCCCCCGCTTTTTTTTTTATTGGTAGACAACAACTTACATGTATTTGTGCCATTTGATGAATCATTTAAAATCAGTCATGATGACTTTGATGAGCGGTTGAGTTGATGAGCATATTATTTTTACATAACTCAATCAATTTATATCCATAAGAATGGATGACAGCACTTATGAACTGCAAATTTTATAACTTTTACCAAAATAGTGGAGGTTAATGATATGTGGCAATACATTTGAACTTACAGATACAACCACATATAATGGTATTAGATGCTGATTTGGTGTGACTGATACTCCCTCAATCCCCGCTAGTGGCTAAGCAGTGACATATGTCATATTTTTGTGGGCAAATTTAACGAATCTACCCAAAAGTAGTAAAAGAATCAACAATTTTACCTGAAAATAATACCATATCAGCAATATATTCAAAATTTGGGTTAAATTAAGGGATGGGACATTTTAATTTGATCTTTCATTGTAAGGGAAGGACATGCACGCAAGCGAATATAAGTTTACATAGCCCATTGTGAATCGTATTGATGTTAGACAGAAAAGTATTGATTGGGTGCAATTATATATTATTAGCATTCTTCTTCTTCTTCTTCTTCTTCTTCTTCTTCTTCTTCTTCTTTTTCTTTTTATTGGTCATAAAGATTGGTTTTTCAGATTTAAAGGTCGGTTGCAACACAGTTGCTATTTTCCTAAATGTTGAAGCTTGGTAAAGTTAATGCAAATCTTTTGCAGAAAACAAGTTGTGGCTTCAGTTTAACAAGTTTTTAAAATTGTTAAGTCTGATGGCTTACACACCACCTTTGTGCTTGGTTGAGCTTCCCATCGAGGATAGTCCATAATTGTGAAAATACTGTGCTTTTAGCATGCTGTAGCTTCTGTTTAATAAAGTTAGCTAAGTCAGGTGTGCTGCATCACAGAGTTGCTTCATAGTGGTCATATACATGTAGGAGCCCTATCTTCCACGACAGGTGGGAACTTTATGGTGGCAAAGGACAATGGTGTGACCCTTACCAGATCACAATTCATACACCTATATAAAGCTGACACCCAGGTGTTGTCTGAGCTGGGAATTATATGACAAAAATCCTTCCATGTTTTTCTTACATTTTCATCTGTTAAGTGCCGTAAACGAAATTTTAAACTACCAAAATAATGATTTTCTAGACTGAAAAATTATATGAAAAGAGAAGGATTTATAACTGGGGTCTGCGGTCAGAAATGCCACGAAGATTTTGATTCAATTTAATTACATTCCTTCACACAACCACAGGCATGCACACACACACAGACACACACGCACACACACACACATATATATATATACATACATATAAATAAATATATATATATACATATAAATATATACAATATATATACATATAAATATATACAATATATATACTCATATATGAGCATTTGTATATAAACACAGTATATATGCATGTACAGAACATACACATACATATATATATATACATATATATACATATATACGTATATACATACACATTTATATACGTATATATATATATATATATATATATATATATATATATATATATATATATATATATATATATATATATATATTCGAATAGGCGGATGATTACCGCTATTTGCGCAGTATATATGGGAATTGTGGAATTATTTTAGTTGTACAGCAAGGAATCATGAGAAAAAAGGAAGCAGAATTAAATGTGATGCCACTAGTTTTCTCTAAAAGATGCAAGAGTTTGTTTGCTTGTTTGTTTGTTTTTTTCATCTTTTTCTTTCATAGATTAAGGATAAATCAAATAAATGAATAAATAAACAAACAAACAAACAAACAAAGAAGCAAGCAAACAAGCAAACAAACAGACAAATGAATAAATAAAGTATAAAACTAGCAGGACTGATATACCATTTGAAAGAGTAAAATGAACCTGGAAAGTGACGGAGGCTCATTTACAAATTGTAAGACTCAAGGTGCTATATAATGTGCACCATTGTGTGTGTGTGTGTGCTTATTTGTGTTTTAAGTGACTTGAACCATAATGGTCCATATTTGAATTAATATACTTAGGCCTGGTAGTGTACACGAGGAAATGAAAGAAACCGTTGTGAATATAATAGCACAGACTGTGGTTGTGATAAACAAAACTCCATCATTGTGAATACCCCATGGGTAATAAATTCTTACTGAAAATATAAATATTATCACAATGGCCATGCTTTGCTTCACATAGCCCGCCAATCTAAAACGGCTTATGTATCAACATTATCCAGAGCTAATGTCTGCTTTTTATCAGTCGAACGTAATTATTGACGGACAGGGACACGAAGTGCATATTTCTAGCAAGACGATTAATAGTGTGAAAGAACAAACTTTTTTGCTGAGTATCAGAGTGTCTGTAGTTACACAAGGAACAAAATAATAAGCAAGACAAATATACCCAACCTTGTGTAGTAAAGCTCTAAATCAAGTCCAAAAATTGATATATAAATATTCCATAGTTTGAATGATCATCAAACTTAAAATGGTTCATGTGGATTCTAATCTATGTGGACGGGCCCTACTGTATTCGCTTCACACTCCCAGCTGGGGCCTTTCTGATATGTAGGATGTACCAAAGTACCAAAATGTATTTCAACTTGACATATTTGGACCGAAACGTGTACAATTTTCTTTTGCTCTTATGGTCGGAGATTATGTAAAGCGCTAACATATGATGCCTACATAATATTTAAATAACCCGAATGCAAGCAAAGCTGCTAACAAACATCCATCCACCCATCCATCCATCCATCCATACATATATACATACATACATACATACATACATACATACATACATACATACATACATACATACATACATACAAACATGCATGTGATAATGCGATGGATACATTTGTGGCCATTTATGGTTTGACTTTTTGCATGCATTGATAATGAAAATTTATTTAACGGGAACAACTGGAATGTCGAAGAAAATTACCTGACTGCTATAGTTTTTTTACCCTATGTTCATATTGAGACTATCCTTTTTTTTCTTCTGGTTAGTCTGAATACCGAAAGTATGGAAAAGTTACAGCGAATTGACAGGGCTGCAATCAAGCTATACCACTTCTGGCACTACAACCTTAAGATTGGTTAAAAATAAAACATGTCACTACATTTTTTTTGTTATGAAAACCATTATGACATCGCAGGCTTGAAAGTTACATTTTTATATCTTATTCTGGTTTGAGCTAACGCCAATGCACTTCTATTTATTGTTGTGAAAAAAAGTTTGAAGTTAAATATCGAAATATGACTTTGAACATCTACAATCAGGCACGGAGAAGGAACTTCATTCATATTGATTGTGTATTCCAAACCAAGCCCACACGAGTTGAAACTTTATTTTATTTACTAGCACAGTTGGAATGTAGCTGTACATGACGAGTTCAATTATAGTACCATTATAAACATTTGAACAGTGCGTGATGGGAGTTTAAATGGAGGATTGCCAGTAGTATCAAATGAAATCGCCATCACAAGAAGGAAAAGCGCGCCGAAAGTTTTAAAAGTCGAAATGAATAAAGGTTTTGCGGGTTCTTGTCGTCGAGGAGAACTGAGCATATTCGTCTCTATATATTACATAAACTGTTCTATTTGATATCGATACAGTTTTCACTGAGGAAAGCAAAGAAGACACTAGCTAGTTGATCCACATATGATATTGACGAAGAAAAAGTGTGTCACTGAAAGGAAGAAAAGAAGCTCTATGACAAAAGTTTTAAGAAATATAATTTATAGTTTAATAAATTTCCTACAACTGGAATGTGATGATCGAAAGTAGTAAGAAATGTACATTAACAAGTATTAACAGGTTCGAAGTTTAAAATATAAGAAAATTAAAAAAAACAAAAAAAAAAACAATATAAAATAATTTATAGCTCATATCCTCCATTTGATCAAGGATCCGTATGGTAATTTTCTACACAATAAGTAATGAATTAAGTAATTTGGCCTGTAGAATACAGATTTTGCTTCAATACTGGACCGTATATTTGGATAGACTTTTAATTTTATGGTTTCTAATTGTGTGTATACTTTTTGCATTCTTCAATTTTACTGCATGTGTTGTGTGACAAGGTGCAAATGTTGCCCTTGAGTGTAATCAAGATAATATATTTTGCTTCTACAGGGAATGTGAGTACATAATTTCTAAGTTCAGCTTAATGGGAGATAGACGTACAACACTGCCGGACAAATTGAACATTATCTTGGGCCTAAAACTTGCCAATTTATATGCGACTGACAAATTTTCAACGTGGCTGCCAATCCTCGAATTTGAAAACACACACTCGTCTTTCAAACCAAAAATGAATGAATGAATGAATGAATGAATGAATCAATCAATCAATAAGTGTATATATATATATATATATATATATATGTGTGTGTGTGTGTGTGTGTGTGTGTGTGTGTGTGTGTGTGTGTGTTTGTGTGTATCCAGTGAAATCAATTATATATATTTATTTGGATGTTATAAATGTCAAAAGCAAGGAACATGGGTTACTGTAACGTCAGGAAAGTAAGTAAAGAAAGAAGTAGGAGGGAGTAGACAGAAAGAAATAAACAGATTGGAAGAAACAAGAAAAGAGATAAAATACTTTATCGTAATCATTTAATTAATCACCGCATGTGTGTATAAAAATGTTTACAATGCCTATATATCCGAACACTGTTGCTTCTTGGTGTGAATTGAAGAGACTGAATTACTGACTAAATATGAAGAAAAGGATAAACAAAACAAGTGAAACAAACTTCATCAAACAATACAAGCAACGTAAATGAATAAATGATAAATATTTCAATGCATTTATCACTGTTATTACTGGTATTCCTCTGTTATCATTATCGATGTCAGTGTCATCATCATTATAATTCATATTCAAGGATATGCTGAATACATTAAATACTATACTATTGATGTCTTAAGTTGGCAGTTTTTCTTTGGACAGAAATGTGGTAGAGATAGTTAAGTCCTCAGACCCGTTATGCCTTGTCATTGAAGGAGAAAGGATGTGCATTTGTATTATTAAAACTTTACATAAACGTAATATAGTATACACGCCCGTTTAACTGAAGTGTCGACAACACGCAAATGGTAATATCGAAAGGATAAATGTGCCAGCTAGCGGTAATTTAAAATGTTTGACATTTTCCCGATTTGCTCGAATTATGGACCTTTAATCACCGTTACAATACAACTGCGTATTGTTGTTGCTTAACAATTTTACATCTGGATGATTATATCTTAACGCCAATGACTTTGCAGAAACGTTAGAAAAGTAGGCAAAGGTTTGAGGTAATGCATATATACATGTATATATATATATATATATATATATATATATATATATATATATATATATATATGTATATATATATATATATATATATATATATATATATATATATATATATATATATATATATATCCATATATATATATATATATATATATATATATATATATATATATATATATATATATATATATATATATATCCTGTACTTTGGCGTACTGTTGGACCTTTTTATCATGGGTGTACATAATTCAGGAAAGTCAGGCGACATTATGCATGGTAGTGAAATTGGTATGCATGTTAGTAACGGCGGCATTTTTCAAAGAATTTTATTAGTTTTCTACGCAACCCTTAAATTTCTGCCTGCACTAATGATTTATTTTCCTGTCACATGTTAGGCGTATCCTTGAGCTCCATCTATGGAAGCTAATTGTGATGGCAGAGGAGTGGGAATGGAAGAAGGCGTACACAATTGACGTACACAGGAAGCGGCAATTGGTGAAGGGTCTCTTGTTACTACAGTTGTTCAATGAGTACCTCCCACTTTGTGTGGTAGTTAATGCACGAATATATGTAAAACATAGAAAAAATTAAAAAAAAAGGTCAGTTTCACTGTCCCCCTTTTCTTTTGACGCCTGATCATAAATATTTTATCAAACACAGACACGGTTATTTCGTATCATCAAACAAAGCGCACCCCCCCCCCCCCCCACCCAACAAAAAGAAGAAAAGGAAAGAAAAGAAAAGACGGAAAGCAATGACAAAACGTTGTTCCAGTGGTTCTTCTGGACACCTTGTATCCTTGTATCTAATTCAGAGTTGCTTGCGCATAGACGAAACATACATGAGCGTCAAAATGTTAATTGTGGTACATTCAATTGTGATATATTATGGAAAGTTAAATACCATCTCCGACTTATCTATTTTGCGTTGTGCTTCTCACGGGTTCTGTAACTGGGCATTTTTGTTGTCGTATTTTCATTTGAACTTGTGATTTTATTTTTCCGCTGGGTTCTTTTTAAATACCCTTGTTCATATGCTTATTCATCTCGATTTTAATTTGATGCTGTTCACATCAAACTCGTCGTCATCATATTTAACTTGTTTTGTTGTAACTCACAAGGGCACGATAACAATATCTATGCCAATTTGTAATCAGCGTTATGTAGCCAACGATGCGATCCACACGATGTCTTTTAGCTAATCAAGCATCATGTTAAACCACAAAATTAAACATATTATTATCATATTATGAGTCAGTATTGAGTAGAAGGTGAAATTACCATAAATATGTAATTATATGAAAACAACAGCCAACAGGTAAACTGTCTGTCACGTTCATAGAGACGGATAGTTATAATTAAGCATTTTACCTATTAGCAATGGCCTGTACTGAGAGTGATCCCTGTGAAAAAGGAAATAGGTAGTAATACAAAATAAAAAGGTGAATATATCCGTACGATACAGAGGTATACGTGCATGGGACTTTTTTCTGTTTTTTTTTTTTTTTTTTTTGTCTTTTTTCTTGGTACAATAGAATCTCCAAATAAGACCTTCTCCATAGAGAGACCGTACTATACTAAGACCACCAATTTACATGTCCATTTTTATTTATCTTCGTTTAAATTCTATCCCCGATTAAGCGCACTCCCCTATGAATACTATATATTTCCTGTCCCTTATGTAGTTTTTTTTTTCAGGTGATTCCATTGTATATGACTTGTACCTGTCAATAAGGGATGCGCTGTGTCGTTATGAGGTCGAGGTCCGTGGGTTCTATATGATTCAGGTAACGAATCATAAACCTTGAGAAGATCCAATAATCAACAGTGTCAAATATTCTTTTAATTTCATACAAGAAAGAAATACTTTTGTAGTCCGCTAGATTACAAAATGAGACACTATAAACACTTCTAAAAGTAATAGGGATTTGCTAAGTGGTTTGCTAAACGTAAATCCGGCTCGTGAAAAAATACTGATATTGCGCATGTCTATGTTGCTGTTGTCTGTATTGGGAACTCGTTTTATGTTAAATAGTCTTTCATGGTTAAATAAATGGACATTGTTCAAACCCTTGTGCAGCGACATATTTATATTACAGCAGGCGCAGACGGCCAACATAACTTTCAGAAAAGCGAGCAATATCCAGCCTCGCATTCCAGGGAAAGGCTAGATCTATTGCATGCCATATCTCCTTTTACATTTAATTGATTCAGTTTTTACGTAAAGAAATCATAAATACACAACTTGTTATTAATTTTTTAAAAATAAATGCTTGTTAAGAAAATTAGTGTGGAACTTGTGCTGCGGCAGAAAAACAATGACTTGTCTAACGATGCCATTGAAAGTTGTAAAGAAACGACATTAGCAACAAAGTAAAACGACATCAAATATATGTTAAATATAAATGAAGTCGCATATATATATATATATATATATATATATATAAATATAAATATATATATATATATATATATATATATATATATATATATATATATATATATATATATTGTGTGTGTGTGTGTGTGTGTGTGTGTGTGTGTGTGTGTGTGTGTGTGTAAAATGATGTTATTGCCGCTGTTTCAGCGACATCGACATTTCGTCATGGCTATACTAATTTATAATAGACGCGATTAGTTCAATTTGCTCTCAGAAACCGCTTTGTGTTCGTGAAGTTCTGCAGATCAATCTATCATTCTGCTTGGCATTGAACTAAGCTACGGGCCTACGACTTCGGACTGAGTTTAGCTTTGAAAATGGAGTAAATTGATTACCTCTATGTATAACGTGATTGACATGGTTTGAGCAATAAACATCGAATGGACCAAATATTTCATTTTGGTTGGAGTGCAAGGTTGACGCCCGTCGTGTTGTCCTTGCGTTATGACCAACGTATCTCTAGACACACTTATGGAATAAGCTCCAATATATATTGCGATGCACTGGCATATTGGGATTCTTAATATTATCCGTTCCTTATATTTGTATGGTATGAGAAGTTATTCTCAACTTAATATATTTTTTTGAAGCCACCACAGTATCATGTGCCCAAATGAACGGTAGCACCATACTATCCATTCCAGTTAGTGGCTGTGCTAATCACCTTTTTACCACAGTGCAAAGCTTATTTGCAAAATATGGACAAAGTAGAAATAAATATAATCATAAAGTTTAATAAGTGGGTATTGATTCATGATAATCTCATATGCTTTTTGGAACTATGTAAGGATGTAATGGAGGTATAGGAAGTTATTTACGGTTACCTGTATCTGCATTGTTTCAATTCTCAACAAGAACATCCAAGTTCTTATGGAGAAGAATGAAATCCAATATTTGAACAGTACATGCTAATTTGTGACAAGATACGTGCAAAAATGAGATCTAATCGATTGATTGCAACATGGCAAATAACCAGCACCATTTACTGATAGTTGTGCTGGCCATCATGTCCATATTTACAATAGACATGACTTGTGCTAGCCACAGATAATTATCGTGTATATTTCAGAGCTGAATAAGTAGATAAAATGTGTAAAAATATAAATCTCTCCTCTTTTCCTCGACATGGGGAGTTTAAAACAAGGAGGAACGATAAAAAAGAAAAAGAATACAAGGAGCAAAGACAAAAATGAATATGAAGAGAAGAAAAGAAAGAAACAAACCGGAAAATGAAAAGAAGAACAAACTTTGGAGTAAGAGACAGGAAACAGTGAGGGAGACAGAACGAATTGGTTTACTGTTAATGATGTCAGGGTATGCTCATTTTATATAATGACATCAAGAAAAAGTTGGTTACCTGCTATGAACGAAGATAATTCAGTTTGAAGTGGAAAATCGGGTTCAAATGTGCATTGCTATTGTTACCCACCATTCTACTTAATGACACAGGTCGGAGAAGAATAAGCGATAGTTTCTGTGTATTGAACACATGGACATTTAAATTCAATTAATGATTTTCGAAACAGCTGAATTTCAAAAGTAAATAAAAAAATCAGATTTGGATATTCCTGTGTATAGTACATCGGATCTTCATATGTACAATACGGATAAAATTAATTACGTAAGAGTTGAATGAGATTTTTCAAAATACTATTTATTTATACAATTGTCAAATTGTTGACGCATGGATAGATGGCTTGCATGAACATTCCTCATTGGATAAAGCTGTAGATATAAGGGAACCTATACATATATATATATATATATATATATATATATATATATATATATATATATATATATATATATATATATATATATATATATATATATAGAGTAAACAATTATTGCGGAAATGTAATACATCCCAGTAATTGTACAGTAGCATTTCAGTAAACCATAATAGTATTTTTCTTTCAATTTGACCTTTCAAAATGCACGAGAATACGTCTTATTTTCTCAGTTTTCTGGCCCCATACCCTAAGTACTGTGTCGAAAACCAAACGATGAAAAAAGTGTCCGTTTATTTTATGTCTGCAGCATGGCAGTTTTATGTGTGCAAATTAATCACACAGTATATACTCTTCAATGGCCTTGATGCCAATACATCTAATGTAGCTGTTTGGAAAGCTGGAGTAAAATAGGTTCAAAATTGCAAAGAGTGTACTCATTTTTATCAGGTAAATATCATTTGACGTTTCGCTGTTATGACGTATTGAACTGTGTGTATATTCTTTAAACGTTCGTACAATATGTATCTATAAATGTATGCAAATAACAAAACACAAGATACTGTTTGTGCTTTTTGACAAACACAAAGTGGTAACGTTTCTACCGTCTGAAAACCACCCTTGAGATCTTTTGCCATTGAGGTGTTTAGGACGTACTGTTTAATTTGCTGACTTATACTGGGGTTGCTATGAGAAGTCATGTTTGATTTATTCTGGAGTAACCATGAGAAGCAATGTTGGTGATTACAGTCCTGTATACGTGGAATGTTTGTGAATTATATAAAAGGAATTGCTAAACGCAAGAATAGCGCTTGGAGCTAAATGTACACTTATATTCTGTATTACCAATGTTCTGCATTACCGCTCAAAAAGGATATGCACATGTCGGATGTGAACAATTCGAAGCATTTGAAAAGGACGTTTTGTAACTCTGACACTATTTCGGTTTCGAAACAGAAATACCTTTTTGGAAACAAATGGCATCAAATACATAAGTTGTTGTATCTGGAGAAAATACATTAATGACTTTCGGCAGATTATTGTTCATACGCACATTCACTTTACGCAGGTTAGGTCGTGAACAGTGGCCAGTAATTACCACATGAACTATCAACTCAAATATACGAAGCTTTGCCAGTTATATGAAACTGCCGAAGCAGAACATTGCTGATGAACTGGATCCTGCAATGATAGAATTCAATGCAAAACTAAGTAGGATTAGATATATCGTGCATAGATATTGCACTGCCACCTATATATTCGACATACCAAGCTAGGTTTACTTCATGGCATGTATTTGCGTCCTGGTGTGGTTACGTCGTTTTTAATCAAATGGAGGCATCGAAAATGACTTTATAGCCTAAGGATGAAGGAATGATGTGTCCTATACAGCTTGAAAGCATACATATTAGTTGAGGGGTAAGTCAAATTATTCTTATCTGAACGTATTCTATAC
Source organism: Hermodice carunculata (assembly GCA_964020975.1). Classification (NCBI taxonomy): domain Eukaryota; kingdom Metazoa; phylum Annelida; class Polychaeta; order Eunicida; family Amphinomidae; genus Hermodice; species Hermodice carunculata. The sequence continues at coordinate 82,620,640 of OZ026627.1, read as the reverse complement.
TATTCAGTGATTATGGCTGGTTTGATAGCTTTTTTGCATTCATACTGAAGCTCTGCATTATAAGCAAAACTTCACCTATTTAGCTAATTCATCATTTGCTTCGTTCTTATTTATTCATTATTATGTTGGTTGTCTTTGCTGAATATTTAGTTTAGAGAAAAGAGACATGTACGGGTACATGCTTCGAAACATGTTCTGAGAAGTTACCCGCTAGAGACCCTTTAATCTGTTTGGGCTAATACAGCCTGTGTCAAAATTCTACTGAGGAATGTGTGCAATATAGACAATGGCACTTCCATATGTGTATAGGTTAGACAGTGACAGGTAAGCTTTCGGAGAGTAATGAGCCTGGAATGTGGAATAGGTTAATGACCACTAGGAAGGGGTTCTGGACATAAAAAAAAAAAAAAAAAAAAAAAAAAAAAAACCCACACAAATGCCATAATCTGGTTACATCAAGCACACTAGCGTCTGATACATGCGTTTAAATTTCATAAAATGAAGTCACAATTCAAAAACGTTGTATACTGCATATATTTTAGGATATCCTTATATTGGCATGGAAATGCATGATAGCTACTGGCAATGTATACGCGCTATACAATTAAAAATCTGAACACGGCAAAATTCCCTTCTACGGAGGACCTTGCCTTGAAAAAAGCTTTGTCTGAGGTGGTTTAATTCTAAAATTGCGATGAAAAGTGAATGTAGCGGTGTAATGCAGTATGCTTCCGGAACAAGCATCGTGAGGCAAACATACTAGTGACCGGTGAGGAAAGGCTTGGTTCCAGTTATTTACAGTTATTGATAATCGGCTGAATGCGCCGCAGTAATGAGAAAATCAATGGGCCAAGTGGACATCTCAGCTGAGCATGGCCAGTGAAGCCTTTCTCTGGGCCACATGCCATCAGGGATAACTCTTGCTCACTGAAATATACATAGGTCTAACATGAAATAAAGAAAAAAGACTGCTATGCATAGAAGCTTGGCTTATTTTGAAATTGATAAGAATTTGAAATCACCAGCAATGGACAAGACAATTGCAAAGTGTATGTGATTATTAACATGCTTTTTTAATTATGGAACAGGTTTGTTTTCCTGTATAATCGAATCGTTTGTAAGTGCAAAATGGCATCGAGTGACTATACAGACGTTGTATTATGGTTATTATTATAATAAGAATCCGTTCCCAAATAAATGTACGAAAAAGGGGTCTTGTCTTTACACTTTATCTTTAAATAATCCCTTTTTGGTGATCTTGTGAAATGCAACCGGTATGTTAGGCTGCCGAATGATACAGACTCTAACGTCTGAACAAAACCAAATATTAAAAAAGCAATGATGCAATCACAACAGTATTGCTATAGTATTATCACTCAAAACATACGGAAATCGTCATTAATACAGGCAGTTTTCAAATACAAGAAACATCTCTCTCTCTCTCTCTCTCTCTCTCTCTCTCTCTCTCTCTCTCTCTCTCTCTCTCCTCCCATCAATTTTTTCTATGCTTGATAAAAAGGCAGAACTTAGCCATATGGGCATGATCCTTTTTTTAGCAATACCAACATATATGTGCCGTGGCTCAGGTGTACAGGAATATGAGGTATCATTTTTTATGAACTTTTATTTTAACTTTTCGTTGTATGACAACTTTTAAATACTCACACATTTTAAAAGATTCCACATAACATTAATTACTGCACCGCGAAGATCTTAAGGACCTTCTTGATTATATACATGCCGACACAAGGGACAACGTAATGCTTTTTGTGTTATTTATCGTTCCATATATTTACCAGGTTGTCTGTTCTATGGTATGCATTGTAGTTATGTGTGTGCAGCCGACTGTATTATTATACCATATACTATATGATATTTTGAACCCTTATCAAGCAAATTGTACTATTATTTCTTGTTAAAACTGACCAAACTGCTACCAGGTTACCAAATATTGAACAATGAATTTGAAAACGTTGATAGAAATGTACCTGAGAATTAGTGACAATTGAAAAAGAACAAACGATTCATGTTGGATTCTTGATTAAATTTTTTCGTTTTCCCAACGGGTATGTATCATTCTTCAAAAGCTGCCTCCTATTCTACAAGAGACCCCCCCCTCCCCACCTGAAAAAAAAAAAAAAAAAAAAAAAAAAAAGTGTGACAGAACTGGAGAAACTGGCGTGCGCATTACATTGTCTACGTGAAAAATAGATAATAAAAAAAGTGCAAAAAGGAGAGGATTACCACATAATGATAACATGAGTAACATATGGTTGTCAAAATACTTTGTTCAAGTTGAAGTGTATGGGAAATATGGGAATCATAAACAAAAATTTTCTGTAACCATAGCCCCAGATGAGAGGCTTGAATGGAAAATCAATAGCATGATATAGTAATAAATCAAACAGATGAAAGGCGTTTAATTAGATGCGTAGACGACAAAATCGGAAAATAATGCTTGCATTGGTACACAAGGGTCGAATACATGTATTGCGTATCGGAAAGGCCAAAATCTGTCTTGTAACTACTAACTGCTGGTGCATTTACACTAAGCCTGTTTAAGGGAACGGTTACGTTATTTGGACCATTTGGTAAAACGAAGCCTAGAATGATATTAGACATAGATTTATTTAGAGTGGGGGTGGTACAGTGAACATTAGCCAGAGGCTACTTATGAAGACTATGATTAAAACAACAGCAGATTAGTGCAATAAAAACAGCAAACCAATATATACAACAAGACTAGCAAAAAACTGGGTCGCATTAAAAAAGGACATCTTTATTATGGAAACAGGGCAAACAGAGGTTTTCAAATTTGGAGCAAGCGAGTTGAGATAATTAACGTTATCTTAATTCATTTAAACACAAATCGAGTATTGACACTCATGCCATCTATTTATTTTCTGTTTAAAATATCAATATCGCTTTCCTTGATTTCAGAGGGCAGACGGTTCCAAAGTTTAGCCCTTTCATATCTAGACGACTGTTTTTCGTAGCGAACAGTGTTGACCTTTGGAAGTTCGAGCATCAAACTACCCCGGAAATCATAGGCATTCTCTTTGATTAAAAAAAAAGTCCCTTAAGAGAGGTATACTTATATATTTGATGCTTTTTTATACTTCAATGGCCATTGCCCAAAGTCTAAGCATCTTTACAGTGCATACACCGGCGTGAAAAGCACCTCCTGGTATGTTGAGTGGGTAACAAAATGCAAAGCCCTTTCCTGATTTGTTTTCTCCAATTTTGGGGAACTATCGTGAGAGCAAAAAGCCATAAAATAGGGCAATAGAGAAAGTTAGCCTTTAAAAAAAGATTTGAAAATGGTAAGTATACTCTCATAATCAAAAAATCTGCTGAAAGGTTTCAGTACAGTTATTTTTGTGGATGTCTTCTTACACAGATAAGGCACGTGTTTCTCTATTTTCAGGTCTCTGTCAAGGTGGAGGCCTAGAGGTTTTACGCAAGCTGAATTGTCGATATAGTTACCTTCAATTTGTAGGTCTTGTAATAAATTGTCTGACACAATACCTTAAAAATTTTCCGGGTTAGCAGCATATTGTTAGCATCAAATCAGTCCAGAGCAATATTGCTCAGTGTTTTAAGAGTAGGAACTACACCATCGGAGTGTTATAGGCCTGGCTGATGGGGTTGTTAGCAGTATAATTATAGAGTTTGCACTTGATATAGGAACGGATGTCATTCATGAAAATATTAAATAAAGTGGGACCCAAAATGGGTCCCTGTGATACATCCCTTTTTAGCTGGAAGCATACATTGTGTATTTTAACTCTCTGGAATCTATTGCTCAGGAGAGATGATAGCAATTTCGTTGCAGATGGTGATACACCATAGCTCATAAGTTATAACAACAGGAAATCACGAGGCATACTATCAAAAGCTCTCAGAAAGGTTCATCTGCACAAAGCCAGTGGATTTATGGTTGTCCAATGCGATTCTCTAATTCTCTATACACTTGAGGAGGGTGGTTGAGCAGCTGTAATCATTTCGAAAGGTACAAAGGAAAGGACAAAATGTAGTATGAAAATACTGACTGAGCTGGTCAGCCATTACTTCCTCATTTTTGTAAGCACCAGAGGATATCGACTGGACGATGATGTGCCTTGCATAGTCTGCCCTTTTGTTTGTACACAAAAGCTACATAGGCTTTTTATTCTTTTAAATCGTCAGGGAAAACACCTGGTGAGATTGATCGGTTAATCTAAGAAGTACACATTAAGCAATGCATTGAGACCTTTTATTCCCATTACGGTCAAACTTCTTAGCATCAGAACCACATCGAAACATCAGGCGTATTTCATTCCGAAAACCAAGCCTACTCGCGAGGTAGTTTGGCTTTCGCAATACATCATGTAATGAAACGGTGTCGGAATCACTATTCTAGTATATATGGACGGTTGGAGAATATTATATAAAGAATATATAAGCTGCATCAATGCACGCATGCACCTATGGCCCTTTAACCCTCTGTTGACCACAGCGAACATACATGTTGCAAGTGTGACGCCTACTATAATAGATACATGACATTTGGTGTTAATGGGGCTAAGATATGTGTGTCAACCTTCGCGGGAAACTGTACATAGCATCCTATTTAATGACTAGTTGGAATGTGCTATCTTGACCTTAAATATGTAGGGGGGAGGGTGTATGTTTGTAATCGAAATTTGGATGAACGAAACCATTCAGTTGCAACTCAAACGTTGCAAGCCCAAAAAGCTGTATCTTAAGAAATAAGGCATCGTTTATAAGTCTAAGGACTCGATTAATATTGGAGCAATGTGGCTTCAAATGAAATATGAATGCACAAAAGTAGCCGACAAGCACAAGCAATCGGGAAAGGAAAGAAAGTTATTTAAATACTTCAAGCAGCTACACGCGATCACGGGGAAAAAATCATCAGTCTGTCCCAGGATGTTCCTGCAAAGTACTCAGTCCACAGGTTAACTGTTTCTTTTTCTCATGTTTACAATTTTATGCATTTTATGCAAAAAAACAGACATATAAGTTTGGTGGTCCCATGGTATACACCCTTAACAGGGTTAATTGATACAAATGCACTATGCCCATGCTGCTAGGGAGCATCCCTGACACGCATATCATCATTCAATGCCCCCCCCCCCCCCGCAGGTTTGCTTGAATTATATCTGCACTGACACAGACACTCTGCTTTTCCTGCAGTTTTTTTATTTCTTTCACTCCTTCTTTCTTTTGCTTTACTACCATATTCTGTTGGCTAGTTTTCACACTATTACATTCAGAAACTTCAAACTTGGCATGATTTAATGTCCATACATGAATTTCCCATTGAGTAAAGAGGAGAAAATATATTGAAGACCATGCAAATTAAGAGCATTTAAAATCTTAAATCTCGAGTATCTCCAAAACTGTTATAGGTGCAGGTAACCAATCCAACTTCAATTTATAGGTTTGTAGCACTGTACATAATTATAACGTACATGTGACCTCTAACGGCCAAAGGTCAAGGTCATTTGGACCTTTGAAATGTTCATCCAACCATAACTCTGTCAATTGTCATCCAATTTTGACCATGTTGGACCGAAATTGTAGGTATTGCAAATCTGCATATTTCTGTAATTAACATGTAACCTCTAAAAGTCAAAAGACAAGGTCATTTGGACGTTTGAAAGTTTTATCCGGCCATAACTTGGTCAAGTTTCATCTGATTTGGTTCATGGTGGGCTTAACTTGTAGATGTTGTAACACTTTATATTTTTGTAATTTACATGTGACCTCTAAAGGTCATTTGGACCTTGGAAACATTCATCCAGCCATAACTCGGTCATTTTTATCAAATTCTAATCATGTTGGACATCACTTGTAGGTATTGCAACCCTGCATATTTTTGTAATTTGCATGTGACCTCCAAAGTTTCAAGATCAAGGTCATTTGGACTTCAAAATTTCCACCTAGCCAATGTTTGAACAATTTACAATGTTTGAAGGCACACATATTTACTTTGAAGCAAATCTTGTTTTCTATTTTTTTTCCCTTTTCCGGTTACAGTATCACACTATGGGAGGGCCTCTAATGCAGATTTAGATGATGAGTAGGGTGAACGTGAGCTGGAGAATGAAAATAACGGAGAAAAGCAAATCTCACCCCGGGGCCCAACAACATTCCCATTCCCAAGTTAAACTAATAGTAGTCTGAACCATTCAGCAAACTTATGAGACACAGACTGCAGAGGACATGGAAGAAGACCTTCCAGGGAAAAGCATGGAGACAGGTGATTAAGTTAAACACAGGGATGAAGATATTGATACTAACGAATCTTTTGATTATGGTAAGAAAGTGAAGAAGGAAGAAAAGAAGCCAGGTATCCGTATTATAGATTGATAATCAAAAGAAACCATGAACTAAAACAAATTTCACGATCTATAAAATCAGATAACAAATGATCGACTGAAGCAATTAATTACGAATACAAATAAACAAAGTATATACGATGGATACATGTGTGTCACTTTAGCATTTCAGGAAAATGATTGATTAAAGTTGTGACTAAAGAACTTCATGAAAACTTGTATTTTATGTACCCTCCTATAACCCCCCACCCCACCCCTCCTCCGAAAACAATTCAATGAAATAGAAGCGCATCGTACATGGCGAATTTTATTTATTTGATACTGGTCTGAAATATTCCCATTAGGTATCCTGAAACAAGGAGAAATATATGAACATGAAGTCAGTACATTCAGTGAACTTCTCATATTTTCAGGCAAGAGGATATCACGAATTGAGACCATGCTTATAACAGCAGCCTACAGCATTGGAAGCACACTTAGAGCTTCCCTCTACGAGTCTGAGAAAAGTATGCTAACATTAAAGTAGCACAGGCTCCAGACTTCGGCTGAAACCGAGAACGCATGCACCCAACTTGAATGGAAAAGGATGCGATTGGAAGGTGGGAAAGAGGAACGTACGAGGAGAGTAGACAGAGAAAAGACTAGGAAAGGATTGTGATGGACATGTTGCGCTTCTTTTCAAATGCTTCATCCTTTGCAGGTTATGGGAGCAGCGTATGCATCGTTGTACGTGGCGGATAATTTGTTCAGATCTTCGTTCGTATCTTTGCTAAACACGGATAAAAATTTGGAAGATTTGTAGGCGAATGACCCATGCAACTGTGAACATTGATTACTTCCTGCATTTGTATGATAAAGCTTCGGCTACGAAGAAAGCAGTTCAGAATCCTCTTATCTTTCTTAGTGCCTGTATAGTTTATAGATAGTACACAAGTAACTCTACTTCTTAAATTCTCAAAAAGCTGGTCTTGAGAAACTGAAAAGTGTCTGGACCCTATGCACACCAATCTTTGTATCTAAAAAGAGCATGATCTGTGAAACTAAGAGTGGGAAAATTGTTTTATTCAAAGCATGCGACATTACAGTGGAGTCAGGTTTTCTGTGACACAGGGACATTTAACTAACGTTGGTAATTGGTGTGAGATCATAATCTAAGGACAAGTTCAACCATACACATTTCCTTTTATATTTCGTGCTCTTGCTGTTTCGAGTAAATTCTGTACCAATATTACAAACAATATCAACAATTGAATAACAATTATATCTGGTAGTTAGACCGCCCACATACAATGTATTTTGTGATGTTAATAAAGTCATTCGTTCACAAGATTTTTACAAATTTGTATTTGTGCGTCCCTTTATTGGGACAGAGAATGCTTCATTTGTATAACATCCTAATTGTACAACTTGAATGTGCAATTCGGGGTCACTGTTAAAACCGGGTGCAAGCTGTCTTTTCCAATAATAATATTTTACTACAAACTCCGACAAGCGAGGAAAGTAAAATTGTATATCGAGACAATATATATATATATATATATAGACACAGTACAGAACTGAAGTTTAGATATAATTACAGATGAAATATACATACATATAAAGTAAAAAAATGTACCCGCCGGAACCCCCCCCCCCCCAAAAAAAAGACATTGTCAGGAAGGAAACAAATGTTCCTCACGGTAATGTTTCCAAAAACTTCCATGGCACAACAATGAGTGAAGAAAGTCAGTAACTCCATCTTCGTTGAAAGTGTATACCGGTTTATTATAATAAAAAAGATTATATCTAAAGGGGACAATCCATGTGAAAGCACTTGGTGTAATAAAGTTCCCGGGCAAGTGTTTGTATATGTGAAGTGTATGTGTATGTGTATGCATACAACAAATACAGTGTTGATGTTGATATGGTTTGAGCTGGAGAACTTGTGCAGTGGAAGGGAGGGGGGGGGTATTTTGTATAGTGAGTTTATGTTTAATATAGGTACATGTTTTCTTACCTGAGGTAAAATGGGAGGCTTTGTATGTGAAAGGTTCAGGCAATATAATATAGTCCACGTTTTATTGTGCAGACACCAGGGGTATTTTGTTTTGTGTGCTTGTCTCTCTCTCCGTTTCTTTTCTTTTTTTGTCTTCCTGCTAACAAGCAGAAAGGGTTCAGGTTTGCATTAGCAAAGAATACAGCAGTATCTAACAATCTCTCCTGGCGGGTCCCCTTGATCATAATCAAGGCTGCCCTCCGTCCTGTCTTTTTTCCCCTCTTACTCCCCCTTCTTTCTGTTCAGGTTATTTGTTGTTAATAGTAAAGAAAAATACAACATATGGTAACATATTCTCATTTGTACTTCAAATTATACAGACGAGAGGACTTTCCATTTGCATAAGTAGTGGCATGAGGTGGCCAAGTCGGCGAAACAGTTTAAGAGGCATATATAATTTATCTACTGGATATGTGTGAATTGTGTTCATAGGTTAGTCTTGTTTATTGGTTAATAAAAGTGGTTTAGATCTATTTACTACAACCCTGTGGGGGAACTTTCACTATAATATACATCTATTAAGATTGAGTAACTATTTTATACATAAAGTATGGGTACAAAAATTGAAATTTTTTCACTTAATATGAAATGATTAAGAGACAATAAAAAAGGAGGGAGATGTATCATTATTTTCATAAACAGGATGCAGGAGTTATAATGCTCCTAGAAGCACATTGTACAAAAGATGTGGAAAAGTTCTGACGAGCAGAATGGGGATTCACAACCTTGTGCACGGGGAAGGGGGGGTGTATTTTATTTTAATCGATATTTCCTTTGGAAATCCACAGTACAGTTATAGATGGAAATGGCAGATACATCGTTACACATGTAACAGTAGGTGACAAAAGATTGACCCTGTGTACCATATATGCACCTAATGAGGCCTGTTCTGAGTTTATTTGGAAAATATTATTGGCATTATTGAGAGTCTTCTTAATGACAATAGGATTATAGGGGGTGATTTTAATTTCTTATTGAATTTAGATGTAGACAAACGGGGAGGGAGAAAGCAAACTCACATTAAATCACAATAAGTGCTTAAAGCCCGGATGGAGGAAACAGATCTCAGATATCTGGAGGATCAAAAACCCAGAAAATTTTCGATTTACTTGCCATGTCAATTACCCAAATCCAATATATTGTAGATTCGACTTTTTCCTTGTTTCTTTTGGAATGTCAAGCTTTATTATCTCATGTGATAAAAAGCCAGGTATTAGATCTGACCATTCAAAAATCACATTGTCATTTACAGCTCAAGATGCTTCTCGTGGGCCAGGGTTTTGGAAATTAAACGGTTCTTTATCAAATGATGAGGAATATATTGATTTAGTAAAAATGACAATATTAGAAACAAATGAATTGAACCACGATGCAAACCCTTCACTTTAATGAGAAACAGCCAGATGTCAAATTAGAGGGCAATCAATTAAATATGCATCAGGTAAAGAGAGAAAAAGAGTAAATGAAATTAAAAATTTAGAGGAAAAATTATGTATGCTCGAAAAAAAGCTACAGGAGCAGAGTATGTCAGAAAAAAGATAGGATCTCAAGCTTGAAATAGAGGAAACACAGCAAAAGTTAAATAGGGAAGTTCAATATAAAACATAGGGGGCATGTATAAGATGTAGGGTTAAATGGTATTAAGAGGGGGGAAACTGTAATAAATACTTTTCGAATTCAGAGAAAAGAAATTAATACAATAAAGCAATAGGACGGTTGCGACACTCGAATGGAATTATTACAAATGATAAACAAAAAATATTGAGTGAACAGGAAAAATTTTACAGAAAATTGTCTACAAGTAGGAGCCCTCCAGATACCAACATGTTACATCTTTAAAAAAATGCAGAAAATATACCAAAATTAATTAATGAAGAAGAGAAAGTTGTGAAGCCCATATAACTGAAGCAGAATTAAGTTCAATAATAAAGACTTTAAAAAATAATGAAAGTCCGGGTACAGACGGATTTTTATACAATTTTTTAATCAAAATTTTGGGTAGATACAAAAATCTTATTATAAGATGCAACAAACTTTGCATACCAAAATGGAAAATTGTCAATAGGTCAAAGACAAGGCGTCGTGACCCTTTTTGACCCACTTCTGATGAACAACTGGAGACCAAACTCGCTCTTACATACTGATTACAAAATAATTTCAAAACGTTTTGCTTAAAGACGTCAGAAAGTTTTGCTGAATACCATTGATACTGATCAACCGGTTTTTTTCATAATAAATATATTGGTGAAAATATTATGAGGTTCTTAGAAATACTAGAACATGTTGATATGGAAAATATTGAAGCATTCGCAATCTTTATAGATTGTGAGGAGGCTTTCGATTTCTTGGAATGGAAATTTATCTATTCATTGTGAATTTTTTTTTTTAATTTTGGCGAATCATTATGAAAGTGGGTATCAACTTTGTACAACAAGGTTAGTAGTCAAGCAATTAACAATGACTGGGCAACACAGGTCTTCTCAATTTCTAGAGGGGTACGCCAGGGTTTTCCTTTGTCACCGTATATCCTCATTTTATGTGCAGAAATTCTGGCAGTTGAAATAAGACAAAACCAAAATATTCAAGGACTTACAGTTGGAAGTAAAGAGTATAAAATAAATCAGTAAGCCAATGATACCTGTTTAACTATACAAGCAACTAGACAAAGTTTGTTGAAAGTGGTGCAATATTTTGACTCGTTTGCAATCTACCCTCTGTGGAAAGTAATTATGACAAGACGGAAATGATGCCTATTAGAAGTTTAAAGCAACTAAAGTTCAGGATGGATACAAAAAAATAAAGATGACAGAGGGAACTGTAACAATGCTGGGTATTTTAATTAGTCAGGATTGGGATGACATTGTGCATTTTAATTATGAGTCATTTATACCAATAATATACTTATAAAACTAAAACAGATGTTCTAGTGAGGCCATATGATGAAGGTGGTTTGAAAATGGTACATGTTCAGTCTCAAAATTATGCTTTAAAATTGGCATGGGTGAGAAGATTAACAAACCCTGAATGTTTAGGTAAATGGAAGTGTTGGTGTTTCTGCAGTTGCCAGATATCGGGGAAAACATATGAAAATGTAATAATGATCTTAAGGATTGTCACATAGTATTTCATAAAATGCACAGCTTATTCTGGAAAAAAAAATAGTAACTATATGATGTAAAGTCAACTTTGTAGAGCCAGAAAACAAGTGTAACATAAAAAAACATTATTTATGGTACACCTCATTTATTAAAATTCAACGGAAATCTGTGTTTTACAAGCAATGGTGTGAAATGGGATTTAATTTATCTGAGATTTATTGAATAAACATGCGGATTTTTTTAATTGCAATATAAATATTTTGTTAAAATTCCAAATGTTAAATCAAATTTCTAAAATACCACGGTTTAATTCATGCAACACCAAAAGAACGGAAAACAAAGCTCGTGAATGGAACCAGAATTAATCAAAATATAAGCAAACATTATTTGATAGAAAAAAATGCATTGCATAGGAAAGGTGTCTAAATTTATTTATCAGATGTTAATAGAAACAAATGTTAAAGGCCAAAGAAATGTGAAAAGTAAATGCAGGAGTTTAATGTAGAAATTGATGATGAGTACTGGAGTGAGTGCCTTTATCAAATCTATCAATGTACAATATCTTCGAATATAAGGGTTTTCCAGTATACATTTTTGCATATGATTATATTTACCAATTATAGATTGCACAAAATGAAAATAGCAGAAAGTCCAATATGTTCTTTTTGTAACGAAGTAAATGAAACATTAGATAATTTTTCTGGGATTGTAACATAACCTAGCATTTTGCATAAGAGTATTTAATTGGTTGAAAAATATGTTACGAATATCTATCACCTTTTCAAAATGTGATATCTCACTGGGAGTGAATCATAACTATAATGTGATATGATCATTAGTTTTCGTTGTAGGAAAAAATATTCAAATGTAAAGTAAATAGTAGCCCGTCTATTGAAAGTTTTAAAGATGGAAAAAAAGACTTTGAAACAATAGAATATAACTTGGCAATTAAAATTAATATTATCAACAGTCATAGACGTAAATGGAGAGAAATCAAATTTTTGTTCTACTGGTTTACAAAAAGGTTATTTAATGAGTAAGCACAAGAAATTGTTGACATAGATATTGTTGTATACTGTTGAAAATGTACCTCTATTGTCAATAAAAAAAATCTTTAAAAAGGTAATAAGTTCCTGACACTGATTTGCCTGTACATAAATATGAAGAAAGTAAGTAAGTTGACATAACTCGAGCAGGCCTGTCAATATTAAAGATACGCGAATATGGCGAAATGAAAACATTTGTTTCAAAACTTTGTGAAGATTCTCCTCATCAGACCAGATTACAAAGAGGAGAGATTTAAATATCAAAAGTGGTCCAAGGCAAAAGTGGACGCTGCAGATACGGTCTGAATATGTCAATGTAATGTATCTATTAATATTGCCAATTGAACACTATTTAAAAAGTTATCTCTTAGTGCCTGTCTTATCTCAGTACCGCATGCAGTACGTAAGTTCTTCCTGGCTTCGGTTAAAAATAATTCAGTAATCCCTGACAATTATAAATACAATTGCTTTTCCAACCCCCAAAGGTTGTGTGAAGCTTCCATACTCTATGATGCTTGCTATTTTCCACAAAGCAATTGCCACGCGTTTGTTGAAGGGAATCAGTGTGTTCATTCTTGTGTTTTGTCTTCTCAGTGAGGGCTCCACTCGATCACATATCCAGTAGAAACTTTCGCGAGATATTCTTAAATTATTCAATAGACCTATATTAACATGGACCTCAGTAAAACCCGAGAGTGTTGTGTGCTATTGGTTCGTGCCTCCTTGATATAACTACATGTTTGTTTCAATAAGAAAATAATAATTACTCAGTTCACTTCACTTTTTGTAAGGACATGTTTGTTTCACTTCCCTTTGTATTCAAGCAGATCCGGTGATACCAATTAAGGTTTCTCCAGCCATTAAAATGCCCCGCTTCTTCTACGGCCACCCCAAATATGTTGTGAGGCCTGTTGTGAAAATATAAATGAAAACATAAAATCGAGGACCACTGATATTGGAGATAAGGCTGGGACTAGAAGTGAGCATTGGTCATTATTCGTATACCCAAGTCCAGTTAGTTTGGCCATGATTATGGGAGAGAAACTAGGCTAAAAATGCTAACGACCTGTGTTAAAGAGCAACGGACTCCATGTTTGTTGCATGTGAAGTTAACAATTACCGCCTGTGACGTCAGAGGTTTCTCCTCTCATCGTATTGGGTACATTTGGGTTTATTGCGACTGAACTCGACTGCTCTGTCTGCCCATTAATAATCTGACCAGTGGCGACCATGCCACTTTCTGTAAGTATACAGTTGTGCAGATCCGTTCTTCAACGATGATGGAGAATTGAAACTAATATGTACCACATGCAAAATGTCCTGGAAAACCATCAGAAGGGCCATGCAACACTCACGTGACGTCCCCTTGTTCAAAATGGCGACGTTTGTGAATATTTCGGTGACTCGTAGAACAACAAATTATCATCAATGAAGGAATTTCCCACTGTAATTTTTCAGCGACGTTATAACGAATTTCAATAAGTACAGTAAATTGCTTTTAAGAAGAGCCTTGGTTGCAAACAATGTTAATGAAGAATACAGCGTCAGTGGTTGAAGCAATAGCACTGTTGACAGTCTATTTAAACGAATGTAGCCTAGGCCTAACTAATCATGATCATGAATCAAACTGAAAAATGCTTCTAACGAGAATATATTTCTTTTTGTCAATTTATTTGTTTTCTTTTTGTCAGCGTAATATCTTCATATTAAGTGTTAATACCATCACCTCAGATGAAAGCTGCATTTGCTTTCAAAGCTGACCGATTGAATTTTTGCTGTTAATTTGCAGGAGGTCGGGGAGAGAGAGAGAGAGAGAGAGAGAGAGAGAGAGAGAGAGGGAGAGAGAGAGAGAGAGAGAGAGAGAGAGAGAGAGACAGAGAGAGAGAGAGAGAGAGAGAGAGAGATGTTACCAAATACAAAAAACAAAATGTGCTCATCAGATACACTGGAATATCCAGCAGTCGTTTTTTTAGAATTAATGTTTCAAACAAGTGGTCAAAGTAAACAATTCAGTGCACGTGCAACCGACTTAGTAAGTGCAGGTGTGTATGCAAAGGGTGGGGCGGGGGGGGGGGGCAACCGAAGGATTTTAGATTCTGACTCCTAAAAAACGCTGCCCCGCAGAACGTCTGTAATACCAATTGTGTCAAATACCATTTTTATCGGTGGCTCCAGCAAGTTGTAAACTTGGATGGTATTATAATTTGTAGGTGTTGCGTCTGACTGTATGAGAGATTGTAAGATTCCGAGACAGTGGTGCTTGTTATGTTCAGATCAGGTATAAGGTACTTGATATACATCTTATCTGTGCACCCTTAAAAAAGGGGGATAATTGGTCAATGATTAGCAAATTTGACATTCATTCCGTGGCCTGCCACGCTCATTGGCGTTGCTATGTTTCTTTTTGTTATTTTTTGTCACATGTTTTAAAGTGCATGCAGAAAGCATTCAGTGTCAACAAAGTAAATATAATTTTAAGATAACAATTCTCAACATTAAAAGATAATTATCCTCTATTGACCACCCGGGAAAAAATGCTTAAAAAATTATCTGACGTGCCATACAGGTTCATGAAAATGTTGAATCAGAAATCAACAAATATTTCAAACAGCATGCAGGCACAGCAGCGAGAAAATATACAGCAGTTTCTGGCTGCTCGTAGCGTGCAAAGTACTCCTAACCCAAGAGGACTATGATGACAGCGTACTCCGCTCAGTTGCAAAGCCTAGCCATATAACGCAACTATCAAGAAGTCAGTGTGAAGTTTTGCTTTAATCATATTTAGTCGGCTACCGGGAACTTCCACTAGTTGTATGATAAAGCCATTGATGTATTGGCCAAGTATTACAGAGTATACAGCTTCTGAGAACAAAGCAAACTGAACTGCATTGGTGCAATGCAACTAGGTCACAGTATGGGCACAACAATTAATCCTGGTCAAGTGATCCTAATTTCACAAATAAAATATCGAATCAACTCTTGCGTACATAGTGACCTCGAGTATGTGGACAAATGAAGGGGCAGGTACAAACTACAAATGTCTGTCACTAATGTGGAAAAAGATTTTGTTAACAGGGTTTGTTGAAGAAAGTTTGCGTTTGATAACTAGCTTTCTTAACCTATAACACCTGTATTTGGGGACAATATCAAGATATATGAATTTGAAACACCGTGTCTTAGATAAGAGTATATATTTCAGTTCGCCACAAATTGGATGTCAACATATACTAAACTATAAAATATGCTCACATTTTGGCCAGATATATTGATGATCATTTTAGCATAGTTGACGCGTCAATAATATAGATATTGTGTTTGGAAGTCGGTCGTCTATTCACAATTACATTTTCTACTTCCTCTTCAGAACTGTTGGTCAGATCCTCTTGACACGTGGTAGGGATCTGTCTTTGGTCAAGTTCCACCATATTAGTCAAATATGTCACGGCCCAGTAATTTTTGAATTTTTACCTCAACTGCCTGACAAGTTAGCTGATGCTTTGTTTGGGCTCTTGGTTCGTCGTCCGTCGTCGTCGTCATCAGCGTCATTGACGTCCATTAACATTTATATTTTCGACTTCTCTAAAATCTCTTCAAATTGATGGGTGTTTACTAATTTGGTTCAAATGGTCACCAACCATCAATTCTTTTTATAATTTTTATGATTTGTGGGTCCATTTATTGATCAAATATTACAAAAAGTTTTGTGTGCATTTTTGCTATTTTCTCGACTGTCATTTGTTAGAAATTTCCCTTGCGGGGGGTGTGAAACAAACTAGGTGATGTTGCTGCCCTTCTTTTTTACATTTTTAAATTTTCAATTGGGACACTTATAAGTTAATGCTTACACCCCTTATTGATTGAAATATCAGTTAATCGGGATTGCAATGGTAATTAACATTATTGAAAAATCTCCAAAACTGTCTGACACATTCACTTCAAACATGGTGGGGATATACTTTGGGTCTGTGTATCCAAGGTCGGCTGAACAGAGGGCTATTCGCACACCGTGTTTTTTTCTTATGATTTTGTATTTTATTTTTATTGTATACTATGTATTTTTTGTATGCAAATAGAATAACATCATCTCCGAAACTGCTGGGCTAATTGCTTTGAAACCTACGGGCACATCTCTCATGAACCCTAGAGCTTAATCTGTTAAACAGGTAGCGCCGTGATGTTTTGCTTTAATGATTTTTGTTCTTCTTTTTCTCTTTTTGGATTTCTTCCAGACCACATGCGCCGTTCTCTTCAAAGATAGTAGTAATGTACTGTTACTGGACCAATTTTGCTCAAAACATGCAGCTGCTGGCATTTTCTATTTTGTCACGAATTTGCGAAATTATGAATTATCGATAAGGGTACATGCATATTTAAGCTAAGGAAAGCTGTTGACCCAATCCAAAACTTGACCCAGAAAGGCTTGAACAATGAAAAGAAAAGCCTTTTTAGCATAGTAATTTTGAACTAACACATAGGCTTTTATCCTGGAAAAAATGACTTCAGAATTATTGAGCCAGTACTTCGGTATTTTGAAATAAAGGTCTTAAACATAAGTAACCTTAAACTAATTCTGAAGGTCACAAGACTACTTCAGTCTGTGCATCCAACTACAGTCTTCTTGTTTACACCTTCTTCGTCCGTCGATCAGCATGGAAGCTTCAAATTATCACCACAACGTCATCAAATGTATTTGAATTTTGTAGGCTGTCCAATAATGCACAGTTCATTTCACCTCACATGTAAATGTAATGTCTTCTGAACACTGAAAGTCACTCCTGTCGATTATCCACGTTTGGACCCCCCCCCCCCAAAAAACCCCATTTTGCTGAAAATTCTGTAACCCGCTTGAATTGGACCGATTGGGACCTGTTTGGCTTTCTGCAGTCCACATTAATAAATCTTTGCACTGAATGACCTTTACCTGATGGACGTAGAAAGTTGAATATCCTAAAACCGTACTACGATTTACAAACTTTCGAGGAACCATCAAAGACTAAAAGGCAGCATGAAAATATAAGCCCAAGGCTCAACCTGCATTGAAATTTTCATTTAGCCTATTTGTATCCAGTCTTATCTTGGCCACATTTGTGTATGGATTTTAAGCCCCCCCCCCCCCCCCCCCTTTTTTTTTTTTTTTCTTTTTGGTGCTCAAAAGTTACAGCAAGGTTTATAAATTAATTAAATACCATGAATCATTTAATCATTTGGACCAGTATTTCAATGAGCATATGACAATTGTCTCGCGTTGTTTTTTCTTTTCCTTTTGTTTGTTGTTTTTTGTTTTTGTTTCTGTTTTTCTTGTTTTTTTTTTTTTTTTTTTTGTTTTTGCTTTTTTTCATTGCCTTTTTTTTTGTTTTGTAGTTTTTGCTGTCGACATTTTACGATACTCAAACAACACCTCCTGATACCAGTCTTTGGATTCGACTTCTTAATTGACGTTTGGGATGAAATGCAGGTGCTTCTCTGTTGCATTTATACACCCAGAGATCTTATGAACACAAAACATTGCTATATTTGCACAAAGGTACGCATTGGAAACCCACCTCCAACCTCCTATCCCGTCCTCCATCTCCACCCCGAAACACACACACAAGGCAGGGAAATTCTTCCAAGGGTAAGAAAAATGGCTGGTTCTAATTGGAATAGATGTGTATTTGGTATATTTCTGACCAGCTTAAAAAAAAAAAAAAAAAACAAACAAACAAAAAAAAAAAAAAAAAAAAAAAATGACTGGTCCAAAGTGGAATAGAAGTAGATCCCAGCCTGGACCAAACACTTTTTTCAGCTTGATAAACTTTCTCTATTCTTTCCCTTTGTCACACAAATGACCAAGTTGCTATCAGCTCGCGATAAATTTCTACATTGATGTAACTCCTGCTTTACAAGATACAGCACATGTTCAATGATCTAACCTGAGATATATATATATATATATACATATATATATAATATTCAACGCACGCAAGACAATAGCAACATACATGAACGTTTACAATTCTTTTGAGAGGATGGATGAGGAAAAGCAGACAAAAGGTTGATAAAGGGCGAAACAGCATTTTAAAAAGCCAAAATCCTTTTCCATGTAACACGCCCAAGCCAGTGTTATTTGCATTTGTACGATGATATACCATAATTCAATTCTCCAGTTTGTCATGCGTTACGTTTACCCATAGAAACCAAATCTAATAAAAAAAAAGGGAAAAAGAATTTCCCGAAAATATGACTGGTACAAATTGAGATATATTTATATAATTTGTATCGAATTTGGGGCCAGTGATTCTTCAAGATCTTGATTTTTCCCCGCCCCTTCCTAATCAATCAATCATTGTTATGACACGGCGCTTCCAATTTTTTCGCGCTTTACGAAAACAAAACTTATTCATTTATTTACTGTTTAACTACTTAATTAATTAGTTTATTTATGTAGAAAGAAAAAAAACACGGGGAATCCTGGGAGCTGAAAGAGAAAAAAAACTACTTGCCCAGGTATCTTCGAATTTGAACAAAGATTGACACTTTCTAGTCTAAGCTTCATGTAGGATCTGTGCAGCCTGTGTCTATTGATTATGTCTGGGTGCCAACCCAGATATATTGTGCTTTTTTTCTTTCTTTCTTTCTCTCTTTCTTTCTTTCTTTCTTTCTTTCTTTCTTTCTTTCTTTCTTTCTTTCTTTCTTTCTTTCTTTTTCTTTCTTTCTTTCTTTCTTTCTTTCTTTCTTTCTTTCTTTCTTTCTTTCTTTCTTTCTTCCTTTCCGCCAAATTTGTCCAGAACTTTTCTCTAACACCGTGCAAGCTACACTGTTTCAACTTGGCATGGTAATACACCTATCAGGGGAGTTGTCTCTCTGATTTGGAATAATCATAATGTTCACAATTATGCTAAATAGGGGGAAATTAAAATAACTTCAAAACTATTATAGATAGATACAAAATTCAAGTTTAGCATAAAGGTTTGAGACATCTGCCAATCAAAGGGACAGTAAACAAAAGTTGTAAAATTTTAAATTATGTTTATAAAGGCACTTTGAAAATATAAATCTTTAATATCTTCAAATCTAAAACAGATAGAGATGCCATTCCCAATTCAGTATGTAGGTTTGTGATAGAGGTGCATCCAATGAACCATGAACCAAACTTGCAGGATTTGAATTTAAGCAAATTAGATGATTACCTGAAATTTAAATCTTGAATATCTTCAAAAATATAATAGCCAGAGTTGCGATTTTAACTTCCGCATATAGGTTTCTGCTATTGGCGCTTCCGCTGAACCATGAACCAAAATTGTAGGATTTAAATTGATGCAAATTAAGTGAATACGCAAAATTTAAATCTTGAATATTTTCAAAATTATTATAGATAAAGATGTCGGTCCAACTCCAATACATAAGTTTGTGCTTTAGGCGCATCCAATGAACCATTAGCCCAATTTGTTACATTTGAAATTATGCATATTAGGAGAATAGCCCGAATTTCATTTTTGAATACTTTCAAAACTATTAACAAAATTTCAGTCTTGAATCTCTCATAGAGAGAGATGCCAGTCCACCTTCCATGGATAGTACTGTCCCATACATTTATGCAAGTTAGGTTAATACCCAAAACTTAAATCTTGAATACCTTTAAATCTATTATAGCCAATGACTTGTTTTAAATATGGCAAATATATGTTTGTTAGGATGGCCTATCACATAGACATATTGTTGAGCCTGTTACTATAAACATTATGCAAATTTGTGACACTGGACTTTTCAAATCTGTTGTACTCTCTGGCTATGAGTAAGAGCATGTATAAGTGTTATAAGCTTTTATCTCGAAAACTGTGCATTTTTGGGCCACAGTTACTATTAAACACGAATTGGAAATGACATATGGACTTTTACCTGGTGCTGTCCTTTTTGACCTTGAATAATCTTGCAAGGTCAATTCAAGGTCACACACCATGAACATCTATGCATTTGGAAAACGGTGTACTTTAGGGCCATAATTCCTATTAAGCATGAATAGGAAATATATATAGGCTTCCATGTGGTGCTGTCTTTTTTTACCTTGAGTGACCTTGAAAGGTCAAAGCAAGGCCACACAGCATTAGAATCTCTGTATACGGAAAATGGTACACTTTGGGGTCATTGTTACTATTGAACATGAGTAGGAAATGACATACAAGCTTTCATCTAGTGTTGTTTTTTGATGTGGAGTGACCTTGAAAGGTCAAAGCTAGACATGTCTACCTAAATCATTCTGCAACACTTTTCACCAACTTGGCCATACTGTTAACATGCCCTCACATATTTGGAGCATTTGTCACAGCCGCATATATTGCATTGCAGTTTCCCCAGGCACCCAGACTGATTTGCTGACAAGCAAATCAAATTTTCTAGTTTTACGTGCTTTTCGGCAACATGAGACACCAACAGCCCTTATAATGTTTATGTTTTCTTATTTATGGTAACATGAATTAACTTCCAACATGATTCCTGCATTTGGGATCATATATCGAACAGTTTTGTTTTCATGTGTACCTGCTACAGTAAACATTTGTAGGGTATGTTGTTGCAATGAAAACCGTATTTTGAGAGACATTTCATAACTTTTATTTAAAAAATGTGTTTTATTAATAGAATAATTATAAAAATATGAAAATGTGTGAACATATATTACTATCATAGTTTTAAAGTAATCTTGGTCATATTGTTTGAGCAACATACACTTCCTGCCTCAAAAAGGATGAAAAAGAGTAATTTTATTGGTTGCTATGGAAACCAAAAGTGCGTCCACATATATTCGGATATCGACGTCAAGCGATAATTATATGAATCTGCACAAGTGAACATCGACTGGAAAGTGTTATTACGGGCATACAAATTGATTACAGAGCTCAGCACATAAAATTAATGTAACAACAGAGGATCCTCAGCCAATGCTTCAATACGGCAGACGTCATCCTCTCAGATCTTGTCCATCGTACTTTCCTCCGCCCTGTGCGGGCAACAATGATGCAAACGGGAAGATTCCTACCTAAAGCAATATAATATATTCAGGCTGTGAAAATTCGTTGCAACCATGTTGGAGAAAGTCAAAATCTGAATTTACAGACGAAAACCACAAGCTCATTCAGAAATTGTGCATGCCGTGCATTTACGCAATCGCCATTTTGCGCAACGTTCAGGTCACATGATATTTCCATGTTTGTCATTTTCTTTTCCTACAAATGTATTTCGGCACACGTGACATGGCCAAAAGGAGTTTGGTGTCAATTCTCTCGGTGTTTGAAAGATGCCCCGGTAGAAACCTAGAACGACCACGTCGAATGTTGCCAATATTGATGAAAATCAATTGTTGTGTTCCATCAGAGGACTTTATTAAAATTTGCTTTAGTTACAGGTGAAATGATAGATCGATTCGTTGGTTTTACCACTTTGGGAATCGTACAACTTTATGGATATAAACCTGTTTGTATGTGTAGTGTGATGTGTATTATACATGGTACGTGCGTGTGTACACATACGTAAACAATAAACAAATAAACAAACAAAAGAAAATAATAAATTAAAATAAAAACATGTGCATGTACCAAGCACAAAGTGATAGTCGGTTGGCAAACCCGGACCCCTTTCCCGCATTTAGGAATTTTGCAGACTATTATATTCATGTAGGGAGAAAATCCGTCTGTTGATTGATGTATGTTAGCATGATAAAGGCGATTTCATCTAGGTGTATGGCGATGTCAAAGTTTGGCAGTATGTACGACCGAAATTTAACATTTTGTGTCCATTACTATGTTATTCAAAGGAGAAGCACTCCTTTATCGGGTCTAAAATACATGAAACCAGCACAATTTTGTAGAGTGTCGCTTCCACTATTCCTCTGTTGATTGCCATGACAACCAGTAGTCTGTATTACATATGACGTCGTCAAAAAGAAGAAATATAAAGGTCAACTTAGCATAATTTGACAACCTTTTTTTTAAAACTGAAGGACCGTTTTGAATAATTTTCGCTCTATAAATAAAAAAGGACACTTGTCTTATGATTTTATATGAACTTTATAACATATTTTATGAGTTTCTTTAAATACTAAATTCAACTTTAGTTCAAAAGATCATTTTCGTATGCGTAACTATTGATAATATGTCAAATTAAAATATACAGACACGACTACTATATCTGTCGACCTTAGAACTTTCTGTAATGATAAAACGGTCCCTTTGTGACGTACATTGAATCTGCGAAAGGTGCTGAAGTTTTAGATGGCCACTAAAAATACTCTACGCACAATATTTTTCATTTATTCGTCATTTTTCTATCTAGTTCGTCAAGGGTTTCTGGGCTTCTCATTGTCTTATTCCAGCTTCTGTGCTGGTTAGGAGATTATATTGGTGCGTCATTGTCTCCACTGTTTCAGGTACTTGTCTTAAAGTTGTTTGTACAGGTTTTCTGTTGAGGTTTTACTGGTAGGGGTCGCAGCATAGGCCCTAGGCTTCTTCAAGCTGCACGGACTGCTTGAACCACAGAAGTAGCAAGTATTTACGGGACGAAGCAAAGATCTATTTACCTGAGGTCAACACAGCTGCCTTCTTGCCATGCAAAGCAGCAAGTTAAGCCTTTCCTAGAAGCAAGTATTGCTAGGTGAATGAAGCAAACTAAAATATTTTTCAAGGCTTAAAGGTAGACAAGTTTTGATTGTTTGCCAGGAAGACTGTTTCAGTCTGTCGAGTGAAGATGGTAAGAGTATGGAGAGAAGTTGTGTGCAAGACCTTAAATCATTCAAGGAGGATGTTTATACTATAGTTGTCCTGTATTGTCAGCTTCCTCATTAGCAGCATCCAAAAAATTGATTGTCAGATTTCCGGACACAGATGTGCTAGTCTTGCTTGTTTAAATCATGCGGACTATTGACCAAGGTGTCCTGTTTGACACTGAAGTAGGGAACAAGTGCTGCTTGCTGAATGTAGAAGCCATAATACAGAAAATAAAGCCTGAAATGTAAGACTTTCCACCTACCCTGCATTCATTTTCAGGCTGTGATACGACTAGTGTCTGAGTAAGAAAAGGCAAACTTACACCCCCCCTCCCCCCAAAAAAACTCTGATCAACTATCCAGCATTTGTTAATGTTTTCTTGACTGTGGGCAGGGAGCCATTAATCAATGCAGATTATTTTTTAGAAACTAGATTTACTTGTAAGCCGCATGTATAGCTCACCTAGATGCACTAATGTGAATAAACTGTATTATGATCTCTCCACATGAAGTTTTGGGGCTAATCTAAGTTGTCCCTGTCAATCTATGATGATATTGACCTCCGCCTTTTGCCACCAGGCATGCATCTGGGCGATTGCTCCTGTGGAATATTCAGCAGTGTCCAGTCCACCTGATTTTGATTGGAAAGTCATTGAAGATGGGTCTATGAACTTTATTTGGGTAAACAATGATATTTTACTACCTGTGCTAGTTGACATCATGGCTTCTGAGGAGCAGAAAAAAGATTCAGATTATGACACTGAATATGAAAGCTTGGTGGATGTTGCTTATGATACGGATGATAGAGAATATTAGGGAGATTAATACAAAGCTTTATGTACTTGTCTGCATGCTGTTGCATGTTTTGTTATGAAGTGGACAGTGATTATTTTAAATTTGGAGGCCTTCTGCCTTCTAAATGACTTGATATATATTCTGAGTGCGATAATGAATTCCATCTGATGGCATGTAAACATATCTAATAACATAAGGGGCCAAATATATAGGTCTATGATGCCGTAAGCAAATGAAATGAAATGCTCACAAAATGTGACAAATAACAACGGGGGGGGGGGGGGGCTTTCCGTGTGAAAGATTGGGATGAGACGTTTTTCAAGCAAGAGACAAAGGGTGTCAACAATATATTGTGCAAAACACTAATCAAGAAAACATGTGGTAAAATATGGTGTCATAATATGCAATTTTGCGTATACTGCATGTGATGAAAATGTTTACCACTTCCGTATTCAATGTCATTTTGGACCTAAATGAAGCTGATTATGACCTTAATATTCCAGTTGTGTAACACAATGATGATACAGTCAGATGTTATTGCTATAGTCTTGGCACTGTCAATATTTCAAAATACTTTTGCTGATGGCAACATATTATAATTTCTTCAAAAAGTTACCGAGAGTAAATTGTTGGTTTCTTTTTAGATAGACAGATCGTCTTTTTTGTTGGCAACTATTAGTTGAAAGTACATGTAAATAGCATCTATAAAATACCAGGTATTTAAAACAATGTTATAGACGTAAAGGCTTTCTGACGAAGTATATATCAGAGACAGTCTACCTGGAGATGGCAATCGTCATTGAGTCATCATTCCTGGCACTGATTCATGCATCAAGAAGTGAAACTATTTTTATACCTGTTTGTCTAGCACTTTGGTAGCTAATAATTTTTTTTATTTCTTATGTGATACTTTACTATTTTCTTAACTGGTAGCTTTCTCTGCAATCTGTGGGAGGGTATTGTTATTTCTTAGAAGAATCATTGGCACATTTCCTGTGGTCTAAATAACTGTGTTTTTAGATTGGGTAGAGCTAAGGCTATCTTATATCGTTCACAAGGGAGTTTGATTTTTAGAGCATGCGACTGGGTAAATTCAAGCATATCTGATAGAAGTTAGAAAGAGCTGGTCGACCAAACAGGGCAAGCATTAACAGACTGGTGTCACCAAGGTTTTGAAAACTCCTAAAAAGGTTTCTTTTAGAGAGTCCAGCATACTTGAATTGTCAGAGATAGAATACTCGTTTGGGTGCCTTCTCGTTTGCATGATGTACGGGGGCATCTCACTTCAAATCACTACTAATGATAAGACCAAGAGTCTAGTTTGTGTCACTCACTCGACCTCTCTTCCATCCATGACAGGTGGAGGGATCTCTCGGTCTTTTCTAAGGAAGATGAAAAGTTCTTTTTTTTTGTGGTGTTTATTCCAAGATCATTTTCTTTAGACCAGGCAAGGATTTCATCTGTTGCATCAGGCATTACTGATGGTTAAACTTTTGTGACAATTTTGATGAAGGATGTGTCAACTTGACATTTGGGATGGCCTTTTTTAAGTCACTGACCATATGAATGAATGAGTCAGGACCCCTCAAAGTACGTTCGAGTACGCCGCCGTTCGTGATTGCCCTCTCTCACATGATATTGTTTAATTTAACACTTTCCTGACGTTCAGCTAAGGAGCTGTGGAACCACTATGTGATGATGGGGTGGGCTCCATTTGTATCGAGTTTTTTTTTTTTTTTTTAATAGCATGCTGTGATTTATGTGGTCAAATGCTTTGCTAAAGTCAAGTCAATTAACAGCAGTCGGCAATAGTATTGCTGTCATCTCCTACGTTGCATAGTGGGTGTGTCCAATAAAGCATTGGTGGTGGAGTTGCCACTCATTGCCCCGAAGGGGCAGGGGTCCATCTTTGGCATGTCTTTCACAGATGTTGGACTGGATGTTTCTCTAGCAGTTTGACCAGGACGGGCGTTAGTGAGATAGGGTCAACTCTTTTCGGGGTTGCACACGAGGTTTATTTTTCAGCCGGTTATCACATCGGCTTGCTTCCAGGATGGTGGTACATATCCATCCCTTATAGAGCTGTTGTAGCTTACATACAAGGTGATAGTCTCAAGGTTGTCATAACGAGACCTTGAAACCACTTATGTAAATGCTAATATGTTTTTTCTTAATCACCGTGGGCCCGACTCGGCCACTTGCTGATTGGCCAATAGTGGAATGCATAATTAATGAGGGGCCGGAAAAGTTCAGTACAAGTCGGTATGAAAAGGTCTATTATGCAAACTCACCTCTACCAAGAGATAGAGTGAAACCGGAAAGAAACAGCTCGTCAGCTGCATATGACTGGCAATTATATTTAAGTAAGTAGCCCTATCTTATGACATGAAAGAAGGAATAAGTAAGATAAGAGTGCCCGCCAAAAAAAAAAAAACAAAAAAAAAAAACAAAAACAAAAATCACTCAAGCTGGATCAGAACACCAGAATTCATCATAAAACAATCTCAAAAATTTATTAAGACATAATATTGGTAAGACATTAATTCCTCTAACACCATTTAGAGCATAACAAGTAATAATTTATATGTGAGTTAAAACTACTCAAAACTGATGATGTTAAACCCTTTTCGAGAGATTATATAGGCATATGCGTCAATAGTTCGTAAATCTGGTTTAGGCAATTAAAAAGAGAGCAACAAACTTTTATATCATTTCCTTCATTCACAAAATCAGTGATTCGCCCACACTGTATTTTCTAACGAATTGCATTATATCAGATATATGATTTTAGGTGAATGCAAGCAAAAAGAACCTCCTATTATATCTTATGAATATATATGTATGTATAAATATATATATATATATATATATATATATATATATATATATATATATATATATATATATGTGTGTGTATGTGTATGTGTGTGTGTCTATTGTTAATTTCAAAAAAAAAGTGTTTCAAAGTCCTAACTTTTGACTACACTGATAACATAAACGATTGCGACTGTCAGACTAATACAGTTTCTAAATTTGGTGACCTCCAACATATTTGCCGTTTATTTGAATGTTATACAAAATACATCCATAAAACATTGCATGGAAAAAAGGAAACGAATTTCTATATGTCCTTAAAAAACACTGGCCTTATTTATAGATAAATTTTGGATTTGTAGCTCAGCTGACTCTTCATCCATCGTCGGTCCACAATTCACATTTCTTATTTCTCCAAAACCGGTTGCCTGATCTTATTCAAACTTGGTGGGGATCTTCCTGGAGTGGGACTTTATCAAGTTTATTCAAACGGTCATGCTCCAGTGATTTCTTTTATTTTTTATGGATTCGTTTGTTCTGTTTGAGGACAATTTTAAATAATCTTCTCCAAAAACGCTCACCCAATTGCTCACAAAATAGAGATTCATAGTTGCTAATTTGTTCACCAGGTGGCGTTGCAATATATTCCTCTTTATTACTTATATTTCTGTTTTAATTTTTTTTCCGTTTGCTTTCGCTATTTTTGACTTCTCCTCGAGAACCGTCACTCATATTAAGCTGGTACTCGGTGGACATGTTCCTTGTGAAAAGGTCAAACACAGGCGCTCACTAGGTGTCACGTCTGTCCAATTCTTATTTTCAATGTTGTTTTTTTTTTCAATTTGGGTACTAATCGTGTTTTTGTTGTTGTTGTTCTTGTTTGTGTGTGTGTGTGTGTGTGTGTGTGTGTGTGTGTGTGTGTGTGTTTTGTTGTTGTTGTTGTTGTTTTAGGGCAGTGCTACTCCAAAACCACTTATCCAAATGCTTTGATATCACACAGGAATACTCCTAGGGACGCCTGGTAATTAATTTATTCACTAGGTGGCGACATAGTGTTTTCTATTTTTTATTATTTTGTGTTTGTTGTTTTTTTCAACTTCTTCTCCAGGTCTGAAACTTGGTGAATATGTTCCTTGTGAAAAGGTAAAACAATGTTCACTAGGGAATAATTCTGTAGATTCCTGATTTTTAACGATTTTTCAGATTCGAGTATTTATCGGTAAATGCACCTTTCCTATTGATTACTATGCAGGCCAATTGGCATTTTAATGCTTCTTCACATCTTTGACCTTTTCTGAAACCATCATCCAGATTCACTTCAAACCTGGTGGCAATGTTCGTTGTGTGGGTCTCTACCAAGTTTGTTGAAATGGTCATGATGTAGTGGTATTTGGATTATGTATGACGATTTTTACCTTTTTTGGGGGGGGGGGGGGCGCTGCTTCTCCAAAACCACTCATCCAAATGCTTTAGTCTCACACAGGAACACTTCTTTGGACGCCTGATCCTTAATTTTTCACCATGTGGCGCTGTATTTTTTACATTTGTTATGATTTTGTGTCTTCTTTTGGGTTTTTTTTTGGGGGGGGGTTTTGTTTTTTTGTTTTGTTTTCTTGGTTTTCATTACTATTATTTTCAACTTTTTCTCTATGACTGTCATTTAAATTTAGCTGAAACCTGGTGAATATGATCTTTGGGAAAAGACCAAGCGAAGTTGTTCACTAGGTAGCACTTCTGTAGATTCCTGATTTTGGAACGATGTTTTCGATTTGGGTACTTATCGGTGAATGTACCTTTCCTATTTATAACTATTCACTTCAACGTTGGCGGGGATGTACCTTGGCTGGGTCTCTACAAAGTTTTGTTTAAGTGGTCACGTTCGAGTGATATTTGGATTTTTTACTTTTTTTGGGGGGGGGGGGGCAAATCTTAATAAAAATCTTCTCCAAGACCGCCCACCCAATTATTTAACATCACACAAGCACAATAGGGACTCCATCTGTTCACCAGATGGCACGATAATTTGATTCCTATCTGTCATGATTTTTTGTGGGTTTTTTTCGATATTTTCAACCTTTTCTCTAGAACTGTCACCCAGAATTAGCTGGAACTTGATGGATATGTTCCGTGCGAAAGGGTCAAACAGGTTCGTTCAGTACGTAGCACTGCGGTGGATTCCTGATTTTAAACTATTTATTCAATTCCGGTACTTATCGGTAAATACCCCTTACCTAGTAGTTACTGTGTAATTCAATGGGCATTCTAATTCTCAACTGTATTTGTGTCTTTTTTTCCAGAACCACTTCTTAGTAGTCATTATCCTATTCTATAATCCGAACTCTCTACTCTCTGTAAGCTAACCTGTCGCTGTCTGACCTATATACATATGGAAGTACTATTGTCCATATTCCACAGGTTCCACTATATCTATTCTCCACCTAGTGGCAATGTTTTTTTAAAGTACTCTTTAAATATTCTTCAATGTCTCATGCTCTAGCAAAATCATTATTTTTCAATGAAATTTTCTTCAGACAAATGTTAGAAATACTTCTCAATTTCATATGCACTCACAAACAAAACCTCAACATAGGTCAAGAATCTCCAGCAAAGATCCATGGTGATAAATGTTGATAAGACTGGTAATAACTTTGGACTTGTATAAAAAAAATAACATTGATATTCAAAAATAGAACATGGAATCAACAACTGATTAGAAATAAAAGTCAAAGATGCTAAAATGCTACACAGAGACATGCTAACAGAGTTATTGGTAAAATATTGCTTTAAAATGACAAAACGTAAATGTATCTCATAAACCTCATCAACACTTGTTATCTTTTGAATTAAAAACAAATATGCATAAAACTCCTTAAAAACAATATTCATTACAGGCATAACAAATGTATCACTAAACAGCTGTCAATTGAGGTTGTGTTATGTTTAAGTGCCATCAGAGACCATTTTTGCAAATACTGTAACACAATTTTAACACATCAAAGGAGTCCCGACGGGCAGTAATGGCTCAGCATTACCAGCAGATTTATGTCTTTCGATCTTGGCTTCAGTATGAATTCTCAATTCAGAAATTAATAAAAGGAAATTTTCCATCTGCAAGAAATATCATCGTTTGGCAAATATATTGATAATAGTGCTTGCGTAAACGTGATTTTTTCATATAACTCAACACGTTTATCCTCTTGATGTTTCCTTGGAGAATACCGGGATAATAAAATATAATACAAATTGGCGATTTTTAATTTTAAAGATAGTCGATTATTTGTTTGTTGAAAGTAACATATCTGAACGTAGTTGTCAATACACCTGGCTGTCGCGTGTTATTATTATTATTTTTTTTTTTTGTTGCGTTTGTTTGGTGATGTTCCCATCAGAGTAATATTTATCTAAAATAAACTTAAATCACGAGAATATAATGGAGAACACCTGATGAATTATTTTTGTAAATAGCCATGACACTGTCATGAAATTTTCATTCTTCAGTTTCAGAGATTTCAGTTTCGCTTGTTTCACTCGCAAATTGTAATATCTCTTCTCTAATAAATACCTCGTTTGAATTAGAAATAAATCCCGTTCTTGGAAACTTGTTTCAACTTGTTCTTTTCGCATGTCTCGTGTCCTTTGTGTGGAATAGGAATTGCCAAAGGAGTTAGAGAATTCCTCGATCTGGGTCCTAGTCCCAAAGGTTGTCAGACATGTGAATTCACTTCAGTCTGTATTTGATCGAGAGAGAGAGAGAGAGAGAGAGAGAGAGAGAGAGAGAGAGAGAGAGAGAGAGAGAGAGAGAGAGACATAGAGAGGCGAGAGAGAGAGAGAGAGACAGAGAGAGAGAGAGAGAGAGAGAGAGAGAGAGAGAGAGAGAGAG
>OZ026627.1:82539890-82584890 GCA_964020975.1 Hermodice carunculata | reverse complement strand
ACTTATAAAATACAGATATGTTACTGCCTTGTCGTAAACACATCGTGATATAGCACTGAAATGTGGGCACAATGACGAATCTTCTGATGCAAGATGTATGCAATGTTTAAATTCCGAAAAATTTCGGAAAAAAAGGCGAAGACACAAACCCTCACCAGAAAGTATTTTTGAAAATAAGTTTTTTTCTTTTTTTGCTTCGATCAAAAGACCAATATGTTTTACATGTCTTGCGAAACAGGCCAAGCTTACATAAAGCAATTTTCGTGGCACATATGTTGCCGTACACGTGCCTACCTAGCTGGTGGATGGGGGAAACCGGAGGACTCTGAGAAAATAACCGCGAAAAGTCAGAGTGGTAGGTTACTTCCCGGGCCGTGAATAGAACCCTGGCCGCAGAGGTGAAAGGTGCGCGCGTTGCCGCACCACCAACCAAGGAGCTTTGCTTTTGATAAGAAAGTTGATTTAAGAATTAAAATTTTTAATTGTTTTCATTTACTGACCGATATGCACCTCATGGTGCACTGTTTTTCGAAAAGTGCATAACGATCAAATGGTGACTGCTTTGAACGCACGGAAAACTGCTTCATTGATAGGTAATATCATTAAGGTTACTTGTTGCATCGAACGGGTTTTACCTTTGTTGTCCAACAGGAATTTTAGCGTCATACGAATTTTATATGTCATGACATAAACATATAATATGTAACATGTTTATAGTCGATTACACACTTTTCCTAAATTACAACTAGTAATAAATTAAATGCTTTCTGCTAACAATATATTCTGCAGAAGACCGTCATAAATATTTGTGCTCTTTCTTTACAAATATGCATGCAACTGTTGAGTTGGTAATGGGCACATTTTTATATCGAATGGGAAATACGCTAGACCCATTGCACCTAAAGTTCTCGTTAGAAGTCCTGATAACTTGGTCATTTATTTTGGGCTCTGCAGTTACAAGCCATTGTCTTTTCGTTTGATAAGCAGTTTTATTGGATGACAATTGTTCCGCAATGTGCATAATGCCATGTTTCATGTAACATTTACTGTGACATTTGTAAAAAAAAAAAAGAAAAATGTGTTCAATACATTTGTCATTTTTTAGCCCTTCCAGTGCCAATTGCGACTGAAGTCAAACTATTTAACACTAACTGTTCTTAGTTAAAATAAGTATGCTAGATGTATCTTCCTTGTAAAAAGACATTTCATTCAAAAACCAGCATGTCTGTACTTACATATATAACAGTCAAAGGCAAGATATTTCCTTGGCTCGCTTTTTGTGCATTTGCGCCCAAAACTCCCCGAGAAAAATGTTAACTCAGTCCAAAGTATGCTACTTAAGGAGTAAAGATAATTTTTAAACGGGTATTACGGGATTGAATACCTGTGTGGAAGCTTCTTAAAAGTGGGTAAGGTTGAGATGGCGCTAAACATTGGTATTTGGTACTTTTAATTTGTAGCTGTCGATCATGTCGGCGGTGTTATGCCAGGTGGCCAAATTTCAGTACTCTCATTTTAAATCTTCACACGTAATTCCAGAACGATATTTTAGCTTTTATTGTACTGTTATCTTTGTTGTTGTTGTTGTTATTATTATTATTATTATTATTATTGTTATTATTATTATTATTATTATTATTATTATTATTATTATTATTATTATTATTATTATTATTATTATTATTATTATTATTATTATTATTATTATCATCATCATCATTTGAAGGAGGGGGAGGAGGAGGAGTAAAAGAAGGTGTATTGCAGGTGTTCTTTCAATCATTTTATAAATGAATTATTATTATCATTCCCAGTGTTATTAATTTTTTTAAATAAAGTATCGCGAGGCTGGATAAATAGATTCTGTTTCTCATTGTATTTACCCAATCGAGATTAGGTGATGCTTAATTTATGTGAAAGTTAAAAACACAAAAGATAACTTCCCCAGTATTAGTGCAAGGCTTTTTTGACCTCTCCCTTATATTGTTTACAATTTTCAGAGATCGGGTCAAACTGACCTATGAACTCGAAAGGCGGATTCTGACGTGCCCTTTGACCTAACTGGCTACTCGATTAACATATTGTATGGCACTGGATGAGAGAATCGTCACGTGATGTGTCGCCCTACACATTCATTGCATTCCAGTTATTTAATCTTGCTTAAAATGACACCATTGGACCATTCGAAGGGTAAACCTCCCTTTCATCTTTAGTTATGATAATTCCTTAGTAATATGTTCTGAGATGTCCTTTGGGCACACTTGTCAGTTAACTAGCGTCCATTAACTTTTTCTCTATTTCAAACCAAGCGGTGGTTTACGCCTCCAATGGAAACACAGAAATGCAATCCGAGATACTTTAAACATAGTTTTTTTTTCCAGAATATATCAGCAAAACTTACTACACTGACACCTACTGACATATGCTATCCAAGAAAAACTTGGTTTTCCTTGTTCGCTTGTTTCTGTCAAACCGTAGCCCTTGTATATCTATACCGAATATCAATAATTTGAATCACTTACGGTGAAATGTTTTCCCATACTTTTGTCAATTTTGTTTTTAGTGTTCTTTTCCTTTACATCATATTGCAAAAATATAATTGCAGAAATTTGATGCATGGTTATCAAATTTGAAAATAGTCTTTATAAATATAATTTATTGTACAGATTCCACATTAAGAATTTCATTATAGTAAATTTAAAGCAGTTTTAAGTTTCAAAAGCAGTTAAAAAAAACTACAAGAAAGATGTGTTATCACTAACATTGACAATGCAGGTAAAAATTTTGGGATGATGTTTTGAAAAATGAACTTGGTATAAAAAGTATTTCAGACACACAAGGAAATGACGTATATAAATTACACAAACATTCCATTGATAATTGATAGATGCACATAAAAATTAGATGCAAAGAAATTTTGATATTAAAATTCCTAAAGATGATTTCTCTATACTACTTTTGTTCTGCTAATCCAAGATTCATAGCTGCTGCTTTTAAATGTACAACAAAACAACTATCTAAGGAAGTAACGTGGTGTTTGAGTGCAATCAGGATTTCTCCATTAAAAATCGAATGTAATTTCTAGAAACTGTGAAATAATTTGCTTTTGGAGTATCGGCAAAGCTTCCGAGTTTGTATCATAATCAAAAATAAGATTTAAAAAGAAAAGGTATCGAATATTTGGTTTCTTTTTAACTTTTATCTGCTGTCAACAAACCTACCCATAGATTAGGTAAGCAGTTTTTTTTCACAATTAATCAGCAAGACTTTGTTTAGCATGTTGATAAACCATACATAAATCTTAATTTGTATTCAAAAAAGCATATTGATCGCATAATAAAAATTCCAAAAGTAACGCAAAAGGTTACACTTGAAATTTTGATAGATGCTATAAATATCTGTAGGATAATACTTTTGCTCATTATGGGACCATTGATTTTTCAACAAATAATAGGCATTTCAATGCCTAGAAACTGCTCTACGTTACTTCCTAAGTTATCTTTATTCTGGCTTGAAGTTAAGTGTGTGGATAAATTGATGAAATGCCATTTTCATAATGCTGCAAAATTGTCTAAGAATGCGAGATATATTGATGATAGTGCTTGTGTACAAAATTTCAGTGAAATGGCGAAAGAAATCTACCCAAAAAAGGTATCCTTTTGGAAGGTTACCATTCAGATGCTTTCAGATATGCGTTTCTGGAGATCCATAATCGGGTCACTGTTGACAGGTTTTGCACTAATACCTATCACAAAATTGATGAGTTTAACTTTGAAGTCATTGGGTTTCCTTTCCCTGACAGTTATATTTGGGAAAGTATTAAATATAGCACATTTTTTTTTACCAATTTAGAGATTTGATCGGATTTGTGCTTAATTTGATGACTTTGCATCTAGAACCAAATTTCTTTAAAATAAACCTGAGTCAAGAGGACTAAAAGATATACTTTTAAAACAATATTTCTACAAATTGTGCTGTAAATATCGAGGGGTTGTTGGAAAGTTTGGCCTTAATAATTTAAGATTTTAGACTCGCCTGTTTTGCTATTTAATTTCATCTTTTGACATCATCATTCTCTTTTAATGTTAACCCTTTCATACATTTTATGCTTACGTGTTTTCTGTCTCCAGGGGTTGTCGGGAGCAAGCAGCGTCTTACAACAAGTTTCCCTTACTGTATTTAGAATATGGTTAAGGACATTACACCGTGATCACATTTTCTTGACTCAATTGCTGTCTTTCAGATTTTCTGGCATGACCGGGTGCACATTTACTCACTATCAAAAAAGCACTCAGACTTAACAAATGTCGAACACCTGACTCAATAGATTGAAAAATGAACTAAGAGTTGGCAGCAAAGTAGAGCTTTCTTCCGTGGCGACATTCATAGTGAGGAGTAAGTGTCATCATGGGGTTTGGTTTACATTTCTGGTGCAGAATGTCCATTGTTACAGTACTTGTTAAGAATTCCTTGCATATGTGGAAACGGTGTAGCTGTACCTGTTTATTTTAAAATCACTGGGACTGTTTACAGTGCCTCATTCTGTTTCTACTTTAGATATACACTGGCAGGTGGTTAAACTAAGGCCAGCCTTTCAGCTAGAAAGGGCAAAGGCTAGTTCAGGGGTAAGTCAAGTTATTCGTATTTGAACTTGTACGATACAAATTTAGTAATTATGTTTGGTTTGACAGATATCTTTATTCATATTGAAGCTCTACATTTATAAGGAGAGCTTCACCTATTTAGCCATTTAGCTTTATTATGTGGGTTGCGTTTTGCTGAATATTTAGATTAAACAAGGAGCCGCTACTCAAAGACACATGTTCGGGTACATGGTCCGAAACATGTTCTGGGTAGTAACCTGCTGACGACCCTATAATAAATTTTGACTAATCCAAGGTCAAACTTCTGAAGAGGAACGTGCAAATATGTAGAATAGTTCTTCTATATTTATATAGGTAAGACAGTGACAGGTTATCTGATGGGGAGTATTGAGTTTGGACTACGGAATAGAGTAAGGACAACTGGAAAGTGTATTGGACAAAAAGGCTCAAGTTGAGTAGTAATTGTTTCATGAAAGTACGCTTCCCTACATGATTTATTTATATTATTTATTTATTATTTATAATACGTATAATAAGTATTTATTGCATTTTTATAATTTTCCTCATATGCATTATATGCACACACACACACGTATATATATATATATATATATATATATATATATATATATATATATATATATATATATATATATATATATATATATATATATGAGTGTTCGGTCAGAGCTAGAATATACCTTACATCCAAAAATTAGTTGACTGGTATATGGTATTTTTTGTGTAAAACGTCGAAGGAGACTTGTATATTATAAACTGTATAGGGACAACGAGGACGTTGCCTCAAATTTGAGCTGGGAACCATTGGAATGTTCGCATATACTAATGTATGTAACCGCTGAAGATAGGGTTTGCGACCTGAGTATCAGCGAAACTGTTTTGTTAAAAAACATCCGGAAATTCTTGAGTGCATCTCGATATGAAACTCGAACTTGATGATTATGTTCTGATTTTCCATGATAATCAATACCATGATTAACCCGAATATACAACCAATGGTTCAAAATATTTTCTTCAGCTCACTAACAATGGAAGGAACCAAATATCTTTTCAACAGTTTGGATACTATGAGTAGATCGTATCTGACGAAATTGGCAGGTGTGGAACTCAGCAAAACGAAGCGCTCAATATATGGTGAAACTATCAGTTCGGGTACTTTAATGTTGTACGCGAGTCGCACATGAATATGTGTTCCATTGTATCCAGGAGAATGTTACATATTGAACCTCGTCAAGAAAGACTGTTCAGCACATCAAAAAGTATTGGTTATGAAATTAAACACGCAGGTAAAGGGCTAACGCGGGCGCAATTAAGAGAACCAAAGGTAACAAATATTTTGCTTCAACATGTCATTCTACTAATACTTCTCGTGTTAATGCACAAGGGCCTTGAACACGGATTATCATATAATTTCGCAAACTGCTGATTAATTAGAAACTTGCATTCATAAATTTGTTATACTTTGACTCGTGGTAGAACTGTGACAGTATGACGCAAATATTAACATGCTGCCATTCACAAAATTACACTTTTTGTATTCCATGATTGATTGAAAACTTTTAACACCATATTAAGGTATTTTTACCAAATCTAAGTGGCGCTTTTTGAAATGTTAAAAAAAGGTTATTGTTATTTTTGCATATGAACGAAAAGCCACAGCAATAGTTTCGCAGAAACATCAAGGCATTGGGCCGTTCAGATGAGCTCCAATGTGATTTTAAAACAATTGGCTCGGCGGTTATAGAGAAAAAGTATTTTGATACCCCTTAATTGCCCCCCCCCCCCCCGAGAAATTCTTGAATAAGAAAGGCAGTATTTTTGCGTGATCGCTTTGTACCATTCTGGTAGAGAGTTACTGAGTGCTCATCCCTATGAAGCTTGAAGAGTCCAGTGGCCCACTTCGAGATGAATATGCAGTTACACGCCTTCTTGTTATGATAGCGTACTTCAAGTGATTATTGTACACAATATGCTTTGAAAGTTCATTGAAACTCTGAAAAAAGGGGCACAAATTAAACAAAAAAAAAAAAAAAAAAAAAAAAAAAAAAAAAAAAAAAAATAAATAAACAAATGAACAGAATAGATAGATAGACAGATAGATAGATAGATACATAGACAGACAGACAGACAAGCAGACAGACAGACAGACAGACAGACAGACAGATAGATAGATAGATAGATAGATAGATAGATAGATAGATAGATAGATAGATAGATAGATAGAGTCAGTGAGTGAGTCAGTGAGTGAGTGAGTGAGTGAGACAGAGAGAGATAAAAGAAGTGAGTAAATGAATAAACTCTCACTGCTGTTCAATTGTCAACCTAGAAAAGCGTCAGTGAATCATATTTACTATCGGAAATATGTTAGCAATCATATTTCCTATGCACCAGTCTAAAAATACTAAAATATAATCCTAAAAGACCCTTTGATTCCTGTTTCAAATACTGCATCACCGTTTAACTCAATTTGTCGTTATAGTTGCAAGTATACCAATAGATATCAGCGTATTGATATCATGTTTAATATTCCAGTGCAAGGTTTAACATTTACACCTAAATTTAAGTTTACCATATATATATATATATATATATATATATATATATATATATATATATATATATAAAGAGAGAGAGAGAGAGACAGGTGGGAAATTTCTTTAGTTTGTTCGCACATAATGAGCAATTCAGTTTAAGGTAATACTATCAAACGCAACACAAAAATCATATAAACTCTGATGGTGTTTTACATAACTGAAGGTTAATCTAACCTATTTTACCTTCAAAAAATCTCATATATATATATATATATATATATGTATATATATATATATATATATATATATATATATATATATATATATATATATATATATATATATATATATATTTATTTATTTATATATGTTTTTTAATAATTATCCATATTTATTACATTACAGTCATATGGCCAAGCCTTATAATATCACCAGGAATCAATAATCGCAAAAATACAAGCTGCATTCTGATCTTCGCTATACACAATTACAAAGTAAATTAACCATATTTAAAATATGCATAGCGATTTCGGTTTTAAGAGAAATAGGAAAGCAATATTTATAAAATTATATGCAAAGCCTTATTAATTACATGTATGAAGATTTTTGCAAATACTATTATGTCCCACACCCCTTGTAATAAGCACTTTATTTCCCGATCTCACTCAAAATGCATGGTGATGGTACCCTATATGTCGGTATATTTATACATGGACATATATGTATATTTGTATATGATGGCCAGTCAAGTTTACATGGCACACTCGTGCACTATGTGTCATGAACATAGAGAATTGGGATTTATTCGTGTCCGCAATTAGAGAGCTGTTTTAACAGTCAGAAGTGTCTCCATTGTCGTTCCCAAGGTGACAATAGTCAGTTGAATTTGTGTTTCTAACTGGAGTCAGTAGACTACACGTTATGGAAATTCAGTCTGCCTGCTTGTAAATTTTATATACGTTAATGCCTTCTGTTGCACGGTATAGGCAACCGGGAATCTGAGTAAGTGGACAAATCATGACATAACACAGACGTCTGAGCACAATGATAGAGGTCTGGACACAAGATGAAGGGCAATTTTTAAATTTCAAACCATTTCGAACGTGTTGCATCGAAAGTCCTACATGTTGCATCTTAACTCTTTTGCTTCAAACACGCGTTTTTGATTACATGTTTGATTTGACAAAAAAAGTCATTTTCAATTGTTCTAATGAACGTTAACATATGGCCTCATTTTGGACTGATTGTGCGGCATGGCAGGAAATCAGAAGCTCAGAAAAGCTCAGGGTGTCCTGTGGAGAATGAACTCGACTCATCGTTTTCTGATGTCATTAGGGATACTCTTTGGGTCCTATTATTTGCTCGTTTCTCTTTTTTTTTTTTTCTTTCTTTTTTTAAATAATCTGTTTCATTAGTGTTTCATATGTCATGACAGGTTTACATACATACATGCACATACTTCCGGTTTATGATTTATATGCCTTTTTGAATGACATGAAAATAAACTGAATAGTGTCTTTGTACCATAGTCCGTAGAAATATCAAAATATAAGCCAATGTTCTCACAACATATATGAATGCAACTGTTCAAGTTGCTAATGGAGATATTTTCATATCGATTGGATACAAATGCTAGATCCATTTTTCTAGCAGTAAGAGGTTGTGGTAAATCATCCTGTATTTATGAATTTGGAGGCGTTTTCTTTCCTAAGTGATTAGATATGTATCAGAAAACAGTTGTCCCACACTGGGTCTATTGGCAATTCTCAAAGAATATATCTTTTGACAGTTTTTAAAACGTAAGTCCATTAGTGTCAGGCTCCTCTTCTTTTCCTTTTTCTTCTTCTTCTTCTTCTTCTTCTTCTTCTTCTTCTTCTTCTTCTTCTTCTTCTTCTTCTTCTTCTTCTTCTTCTTCTTCTTCTTCTTCTTCTTCTTCTTCTTGTTCTTCTTCTTCTTCTTCTTCTTCTTGTTCTTCTTCTTCTTGTTCTTCTTATTCTTCTTCTTCTTCTTCTTCTTTTTCTTCTCCTTCTTTTACCTTCTTCTTCTTGTTCGTCTTTTCTTCGTGTTTTTCTTTTTTTTTCTTCCTCTTCTTCTTCTTCTTCTTCTTCTTCCTGATTTTCTTCTTTTTCTTCTCCTTCTTCTTTTTCCTTCTTACTCTTCTTCCTCTTTTCTTCATGTTTTTTCTTTTCTTCTTCTTCTTCTTCTTCTTCTTCTTCTTCTTCTTCTTCTTCTTCTTCTTCTTCTTCTTCTTTTTCTTCTTCTCCTCACCATTAGCAGCACCACCAGCAGTAGTAATTGTGGTTTGTGATGGTGGTTAGAGTATCAGTATCAGGAGCAGTAATGTTATCGTCGTTATAGTGTGGTTCTTGCAATTATCTGTTTCATTAACATCATATCATTACTATTATCGCTAATATTTTGACTAAATGACGCTTTGTACTGGAAGGTAGGGGAAATTCATAAAGACACAGATTGATGTTGTATGAAGCTATTTAAGTTCATGCATTGTTCAATCTAAAGGCAAACATAGAAAAGGAACCTCTCATGAGTTTCAATGCGATTCTTACTATTATATCAATTTTTGGTAGCTCTGGAATCGCTTTGCTGTCATTGTTGAGTTTGGGATTTATGAATATGGGTCATGTTTTTCTAGACTATTTGACCAATATATTTTTAACAGGCTATGTCATCATGACTTTCGAACAGGAAAGCAGGATTCTGGCGTGCCGTCTGACCTACCTAGTTCTTCAAATTATATATATATATACATATATATATATATATATATATATATATATATATATATATATATATATATATATATATATATATATATATATATATGTGTGTGTATATATATATATGTATATATATATATATATATATATATATATATATATATATATATATATATATATATATGTATATATATATATATATATATATATTGTATTGTATATCCTGTGAGGTGCTTCACACTTAGAAAGAAAATACAAACCCTCAGCGATATTCAATTCATAAGAAAATCCTGTCGAATATCTTTGCCTTTAATGCGTATATGTCGGCACTTCTTTGTAGCACATTGTCAAGAAAACATATTAGCCTTTTCAGTATTATTGTAATTCCAATGTCACATAACAGCGAAACAAAAATGACGAACTGATCACAATTTTAATACATAATTCCCTATGCCCCTATGTCGACAATGAATGATACACAAAAAGACGCTTTCCTTGTGTATATAATCGTTTTAAAATCATCAATAAGTTTATTTGCTGAGAATGAGCCGTCTCTTGAGTGACTGTTTTTGTTGAACACGTCATAAAGCATGTAAATATTCTCAGCAAACGTTCAGTTCAGTGACAACTGTTGCCCAACATTATAAGAATATATTTGTTTTGGTTGGTCGTACATTTGTCATTCCCTTGTGTGCCAATAGTCAATATGAATAATTCCCAATGAAATGAAGAAATGTATTAGTGCTATGAAAAATATGTTTCTTTCCTGCCTTGCTCCCGTCCGTTACATTGGTTCATAAACTCATGCTTCCATACACGACATCGGTCATGATTTTATAGTTGTAAGTTTCCTTACTTACTCAGCTATGTATATGAGTGTTTTGACAATTACATTTACTCAAGTCTCGATTTTTTTAATTTGCTGCTCACCGTCATGTGCAGTTTTTCTTGTAAACTGTCCAAGGGAAGTTTTCTATTATAAAGTACTTTCCGTAAAACGAGGGAGTACATCGAAATACATTAGATAATTACTGAAACTTGTATACAATTACGTGAAGTATTCGAATCAAGTCGACGTGTGGTCTTTCTTCGTTAAAATTCATACGTTTATAGAGGGCAGTGATCTTGCAGATATCTAAATTAGTGTTACTGCATTTATACTTTTTC
The DNA here is from genome assembly GCA_964020975.1 of Hermodice carunculata. Lineage (NCBI taxonomy): Eukaryota > Metazoa > Annelida > Polychaeta > Eunicida > Amphinomidae > Hermodice > Hermodice carunculata. Next base: position 82,573,829 of record OZ026627.1, on the reverse strand, counting down.
CTGCTATGATAACGTACTTTAATTAATCATTACAAACAAATATGGAAAAAAAAAAGAGAAAGAAAAGGAAACCATAAACAATTTCGTAATTGCGGCACCGGCACATAGTGAACAATATCGGTACATCTCAAATCACAATCTACTCGTACCAAGTACAAAAAGAACCCAGCTTGTAATATTTTGGAAGTAAAAGACAAAGGAGAGGAACAAAGCATACAAAACATTTTTAAAGAATATACGGAAAATTGACACCCCATCTTTATAATGAATTCAGGTACAAGAACTCCCATACTTGTTTTATGAGATAATACAACAACTGGTCAAGCACAGTCAATGAGAGAGTTCATTTAAGATTTCACACTGAAATAGGAAAGAAATAATTGAAAGAAAAAAAATCAGTGAAACAGGAATTGTCCAGAAACTTGACCAAAGTATTTTTTCTTAACTTTCATCCCGTCAAAACTTTACAGCGGATCATAAAACTAGATTGATGAGTCAACTGAAACTGAACATCACTAATTTCAAGCAGCTTGACTAGTTTGTTGGCCTGGGAGCAGATGAACATGAAACTGGCAATTGCCTTGTCTAAATCATAAATTTGCAATCCGCAACGCAAGTGATGCAAACAAATATTTGCAAATATCTACCAACCATTTGCCTCTATGCTCAAATCTAATATATTGACTATTAAATACATAACATGTATTAATATATAAAGCCTCTTCACTTGCAGGGTATTAGGTATAATATTTTAAACTGGTTTTACTCATAATAAATTCAACCCCTGCGTCTGGACTCACTTTGGAAAGGTTGCAAATACTGTGCTTAAAAGTTTATGGTACAAAATTTCTTTCTACTCTCTCTCTCTCTCTCTCTCTCTCTCTCTCTCTATATATATATATATATATATATATATATATATTGATTTCTATCAGTCTTTATATAAAGATACAGCTTGTGCTACTGATGTTGCCAAAGATACGTAATAAAATTTAAAAATATAAATTATCCCAAAAATAAGATATATTGAAAACTTTTATTTTATTCTTTAAGTGGTAATAAAATTTGGAAGAACTAAAACATCACAATTTTGCACACTTTTCATATGTTTATATCAGTGCTGTTCAACGTGCCCACCTAGAAAAGCGTATCACATATGCTGCTTGTCATTGAAACTTAAATTACCAGTATATATATATATATATATATATATATATATATATATATATATATATATATATATATATATATTGATATAGATCTGTATATATATATATTTACGTGTGTGTGTGTTTATACACTGATATTTTATGGTACTTCGAATGCTTATAACGAGAATTTAAAATTACGCACACACACACACATATATATATATATATATATATAAATATATTATATATATATATATATTTATGCGCGTGTGTGTGTTTATACACTGATATTTTATGGTACTTTGGATGCTTATAACGAGAATTTAAAATTACGCACACACACACACATATATATATATATATATATATAAATATATTATATATATATATATATTTATGCGCGTGTGTGTGTTTATACACTGATATTTTATGGTACTTTGGATGCTTATAATGAGAATTTTAAGTTACACAAACACACACACAGACACACATGTAAAAAATAAATATATGTATATGTATATGTTTATGTATATATATATATATATATATATATATATATATATATATATATATATATATATATATATATATATATATAATATATATATATATATATATATAATATATATATATATACTAATATTTTATGGTACTTTGTACGCTTATAATGGGAATTGTAAGCTAAAATCATGTCAGGTACGAGATGCAATGAATTGCAAACATATTGAGATAGAAAGCTAAAGGCGTGGACTCTGTAGTACATGATGCAATCTGTGACATTTTATAACCAGAAAAATCTGGCAGGTGAAACAATATTTCTTTGAACATACAGCATTGGTCAGTGCCAAGAATAACTGGCATATATTTACGAAACTATTTTTGCATAATTTACATTTGTGGAAAATAGAATGGACCCTGACAGGCAGCTACACAAAGTGACTTGATCTTATTATCGCTACTTTTATAAAAAAAAAATGTATTTTCGTCTTTGCCTTTTTATTTCATTTTTTTGTTCTTTGTCTCTTTTTTTTTTTTTTTGTCATGTTTTGTTTTTTGTTTTGAAGGCATCGACATGACCTACACACACACGTTTTGATATTGCATCGAGCTATTCAAGACACGGTACTGTTCACTTTTAGACAAAAAAATAAAATAATAGATGAAATAAAATGCATCACCGTTTAACTCAATTTGTCGTTATAGTTGCAAGTATGCCAATAGATATCAGCGTATTGATATCATGTTTAATATTCCAGTGCAAGGTTTAACATTTACACCTAAATTTAAGTTTACCATATATATATATATATATATATATATATATATATATATATATATATATATATATAAAGAGAGAGATAGAGAGAGACAGGTGGGAAATTTCTTTAGTTTGTTCGCACATGATGAGCAATTCAGTTTAAGGTAATACTATCAAACGCAACACAAAAATCATATAAACTCTGATGGTGTTTTACATAACTGAAGGTTAATTTAACCTATTTTACATTCTAAAAATCTCATATATATATATATATATATATATATATATATATATATATATATGTTTTTAATAATTATCTATATGTATTACATTACGGTCATGTGGCCTAGCCTTATAATATCACCAGGAATCAATAATCGCAAAAATACAAGCTGCATTCTGATCTTCGCTATACACAATTACAAAGTAAATTAACCATATTTAAAATATGCATAGCGATTTCGGTTTTAAGAGAAATAGGAAAGCAATATTTATAAAATTATATGCAAAGCCTTACTAATTACATGTATGAAGATTGTTGCAAATACAATTATGTCCCACACCCCTTGTAATAAGCACTTTATTTCCCGATCTCACTCAAAATGCATGGTGATGGTACCTATATGTCGGTATATTTATACATGGACATATATGTATATTTGTATATGATGGCCAGTCAAATTTACATGGCACACCCGTGCACTATGTGTCATGAACATAGAGAATTGGGATTTATTCGTGTCCGCAATTAGAGAGCTGTTTTAACAGTCAGAAATATAGCTCCATTGTCGTTCCCAAGGTGACAATAGTCAGTTGAATTTGTGTTTCTAACTGGAAAATGGAGTCAGTAGGCAACCCGTTATGGAAATTCAGTCTGCCTGCTTGTATATTTTATATATGTTAATGCCTTCTGTTGCACGGTATAGGCAACCGGGAATCTGAGTAAGTGGACAAATCATGACATAACACAGACTTCTGAGCACAATGATAGAGGTCTGGACACAAGATGAAGGGCAATTTTTAAATTTCAAACCATTTCGAACGTGTTGCATCGAAAGTCCTACATGTTGCATCTTGAAAATGCAAACTCTTTTGCTTCAAACACGCGTTTTTGATTACATGTTTGATTTGACAAAAAAAGTCATTTTCAATTGTTCTAATGAACGTTAACATATGGCCTCATTTTGGACTGATTGTGCGGCATGGCAGGAAATCAGAAGCTCAGAAATGCTCAGGGTGTCCCGTGGAGAATGAAATCGACTCATCGTTTTCTGATGTCATTAGGGATACTCTTTGGGTCCTATTATTTGCTCGTTTCTCTTTTTTTTTTTTTTTTTTTTTTTTTTTTTTAAATAATCTGTTTCATTAGTGTTTCATATGTCATGACAGGTTTACATACATACATGTAAATACTTCGGTTTATGATTTATATGCCTTTTTGAATGACATGAAAATAAACTGAATAGTGTCTTTGTACCATAGTCCGTAGAAATATCAAGATATAAGCCAATGTTCTCACAACATATATGAATGCAACTGTTCAAGTTGCTAATGGAGATATTTTCATATCGATTGGATACAAATGCTAGATCCATTTTTCTAGCAGTAAGAGGTTGTGGTAAATCATCCTGTATTTATGAATTTGGAGGCGTTTTCTTTCCTAAGTGATTAGATATGTATCAGAAAACAGTTGTCCCACACTGGGTCTATTGGCAATTCTCAAAGAATATAGCTTTTGACAGTTTTTAAAACGTAAGTCCATTATTGTCAGGCTCCTCTTCTTCTTCTTCTTCTTCTTGTTCTTGTTCTTCTTCTTGTTCTTCTTCTTCTTGTTCTTCTTCTTGTTCTTCTTCTTGTTCTTCTTCTTGTTCTTCTTCGTCTTCTTCTTCGTCTTCTTCTTCGTCTTCTTCTTCTTCTTCTTCTTCTTCTTCTTTTTCTTCTTCCTCTCCTTCTTCTTTTTTATCTCCTTCATCTGTTTTTCTTTTTTTTCTTCCTCTTCTTCATCTTCTTCGTGATTTTCTTCTTTTTCTTCTTCTTCCTCTTTTTTCTTCTTCTTCTTTTCTTCGTGTTTTTCTTTTTTTCTTCCTCTTATTCTTCTTCTGCTTCTTCTTCTCCTTCTTCTTCTTCTTCTTCTTCTTCTTCTTCTTCTTTTTCTTCTCCTTCATCTTTTTCTTCTTCTTCTTCTTCTTCTCTTCCTTCTTCTTTTCTTCGTGTTTTTCTTTTTTTTCTTCCTCTTCTTCTTCGTGATTTTCTTCTTTTTCTTCTTCTTCTTCTTTTTCCTTCTTCTTCTTCTGCTTTTCTTCGTGTTTTTCTTTTTTCTTCCTCTTCTTCTTCTTCCTCTTCTTCTTCTTCTTCTTCTTCTTCTTCTTCTTCTTCTTCTTCTTCTTCTTCTTCTTCTTCTCATCATTAGCAGCACCACCAGCAGTAGTAATTGTGGTTTGTGATGGTGGTTAGAGTATCAGTATCAGCAGTTGTCTTGTTATCGTCGTTATATTGTGGTTCTTGCAATTATTTGTTTCATTAAATCATATCATTACTATTATCGTGAATATTTTGATTAAATGACGCTTTGTACTGGAAGGTAGGGGAAATTCATAAAGACACAGATTGATGTTGTATGAAGCTATTTAAGTTCATGCATTGTTCAATCTAAAGGCAAACATAGAAAAGGAACCTCTCATGAGTTTCAATGCAATTCTTACTATTATATCAATTTTTGGTAGCTCTGGAATCGCTTTGCTGTCATTGTTGGGTTTGGGATTTATGAATATGGGTCATATTTTTCTATACTATTTGACCAATATATTTTTAACAGGCTATGTCATCATGACTTTCGAACAGGAAAGCAGGATTCTGGCGTGCCCTCTGACCTACCTAGTTCTTCAAATTATATATATATATATATTGTATTGTATATCCTGTGAGGTGCTTCACACTTAAAAAAAAAATACAAACCCTCAGCGATATTCAATTCATAAGAAAATCCTGTCGAATATCTTTGCCTTTAATGCGTATATGTCGGCGCTTCTTTGTAACATATCGTTAAGAAAACATATTAGCCTTTTCAGTATTATTGTAATTCCAATGTCACATGACAGCGAAACAAAAATGACGAACTGATCACAATTTTAATACATAATTCCCTATGCCCCTATGTCCACAATGAATGAAACACAAAAAGACGCTTTCCTTGTGTATATAATCGATTTAAAATCATCAATAAGTTTATTTGCTGAGAATGAGCCGTCTCTTGAGTGACTGTTTTTGTTGAACACGTCATAAAGCATGTAAATATTCTCAGCAAATGTTCAGTTCAGTGACAACTGTTGCCCAACATTATAAGAATATATTTGTTTTGGTTGGTCGTATACATTTGTCATTCCCTTGTGTGCCAATAGTCAATATGAATAATTCCCAATGAAATGAAGAAATGTATTAGTGCTATGAAAATATGTTTCTTTCCTGCCACTTGCTCCCGTCCGTTACATTGGTTCATAAACTCATGCTTCCATACACGACATCGGTCATGATTTTATAGTTGTAAGTTTCCTTACTTACTCAGCTATGTATATGAGTGTTTTGACAATTACATTAACTCAAGTTTCGATTTTTTTAATTTGCTGCTCACCGTCATGTGCAGTTTTTCTAGTAAACTGTCCAAGGGAAGTTTTCTATTATAAACTGCTTTCCGTAAAACGAGGGAGTACATCGAAATACATGACATAATTACTGAAACTTGTATACAATTATATGTGTAAGTAGTGGACGTGAAGAATTCGAATCAAGTCGACGTGTGGTCTCTCTTCGTTAAAATTCAAGGATTTAGAGTATCGCCATCTGGTGAGCGACTTTGTTTGATTCTTCCGGAAGATATATTTCTGCCAGGTCTCAGCGCAATCTCAGTGACTATTTTCTAGAAGAAACCGAAAAGAGCGAATATGGCAAGAATGGAAAAGAATATTTACATAACAGCAAGTATGTGTGTGTGTGTCTTCAAAACCTGAATGAATTAAAATGCTTCAACTATAATTCAAAGCTCTTTAGCTGCGCCTACCACTAATTCAAGATTCATCTCTTTCTGTGCTAGTTTCGAAGACTTCTGATTCTGACATTGACTAGCAACCCTGAGATTGACCTCTAGCCATGAGAATGACCTCTGACCTTGATACTGAATTTTGTTATTATCACTCCGACCTTCGTATAGACTTCTGACTTTAAAAAGGACCTTCAACCTTGACAGTGATATGTAACCTTACTATTGACCTCTGGCCAAAAAAATGACTTCTGACCTTTGAAATTTGCCTATGAGCTGGGTATTGACCTCGCCTTGACAGTGATATATGACCTTAACATTGATCTCTGCCCTTGATATTCACCTCTCACCTTATCGCAATACATTGTTCCCCCTAGGCATCATAATACTTAGAATATCACAACGTTCAGCATACAAATTGAATTGCCCTACTTTGCATACACTGCAAAACAACCTGTCGACGCTTTTGAACGATATGCAGAACGTCACTACTGGTGCTATACCTATGTCAAATGTGACGTGTCTGGGACGAGCAGTGTCTGTGTTTAAGCTGTCACAAATATTCAGAGTGGAAAGAAGAAAGAAAGAAAGAAAGATAAAGAAAGGTAGGAAGAAAAATAGAAAGAGAGACAGAAAGAAAGAAAGAAATAAAGAAAGAAAGAGAAAGAACGTGTGTTCACACAAAAAACTCCGATAAAATGATATGAGAAACAAAAGGAGGATGAAGAAGAAGAAAATCAACGCCCCAACTATTACACAAGTGTACAGAGGCCCTAGAAGTGTGCGATGAACTCTGGAAACAATCACCGAAACAGATTTGAAGACTCCTTTGTCTGATTCTTTCATTATTTTCATCATTTTATTACAACTTCACCCAGCTTCAACACAATCTCATCGACAATTTTTATAACAGGTCGAAAAGAGCGGAAACAAACACAGATTCTGAATAAAAAAAAAAAAAACAAACAAAAATTAATTAATTAATAAAATGGTGCGGTATGCATTTTCATGTACATGTTTTATTGAATGGATCTCATTCGTCTGATTGTCAGTGAACAAGGCCTTTGAAGATTCACAAGCCATATCATGCCTTTAACATTTGATAACAATTGATAATGACAGTCGTTACTTTTTGGCCCTTTGATTCTCGTTGAAACTGGCAGTTTGATCAAAATATCGTGATGCAACCTTTTTGAAAATATGTGTTGTGCATGGCAAAAAAAATACACTTAATCAAAATGTAGTGTGCCAAGTGTGAAAAAAAATGCGAAATCAATATTCTAATAAATCAAATATTAAACAAACAGACGACGTTAATGTTAATAAAACGGCAAAGTACAACAGCATTAGTTATTCAAAGACAGGAAGGTAATAAAAAATCGAGAGTGTCCCCTTATGATTTCAAAACAACTGACTGAACACGGAAGTATTTTCTTGGTATTTCTCATTAAATGAATAAAAAACAAATAAACACACAAACAAGCAAACAAACAAAAAAAAAAAAAAAAAAAAAAAAAAAAACAATAAAACAACGAGTAACGAGTTCCGAGTGCACATTTTTACTACGTTTATAAAAGGGCAGTGATCTTGCAGATATCTAAATTAGTGTTACTGCATTTATACTTTTTCCTGCTATGATAACGTACTTTAATGAATCATTACAAACAAATATGGAAAAAAAAGAGAAAGAAAAGGAAACCATAAACAATTTCGTAATTGCGGCACCGGCACATAGTGAACAATATCGGTACATCTCAAATCACAATCTACTCGTACCAAGTACAAAAAGAACCCAGCTTGTAATATTGTGGAAGTAAAAGACAAAGGAGAGGAACAAAGCATACAAAACATTTTTAAAGAACATACGGAAAATCGACACCCCATCCTTATAATAAATTCAGGTACAAGAACTCCCATACTTGTTCTATGAGATAATACAACAACTGGTCAAGCACAGTCAATGAGAGAGTTCATTTAAGATTTCACACTGAAATAGGAAAGAAATAATTGAAAGAAAAAAAATCAGTGAAACAGGAATTGTCCAGAAACTTGACCAAAGTATTTTTTCTTAACTTTCATCCCGTCAAAACTTTACAGCGGATCATAAAACTAGATTGATGAGTCAACTGAAACTGAACATCACTAATTTCAAGCAGCTTGACTAGTTTGTTGGCCTGGGAGCAGATGAACATGAAACTGGCAATTGCCTTGTCTAAATCATAAATTTGCAATCCGCAACGCAAGTGATGCAAACAAATATTTGCAAATATCTACTAACCATTTGCCTCTATGCTCAAATCTAATATATTGACTATTAAATACATAACATGTATTAATATATAAAGCCTCTTCACTTGCAGGGTATTAGGTATAATATTTTCAACGGGTTTTACTGATAATAAATTCAACCCCTGCGTCTGGGCTCACTTTGGTAAGGTTGCAAATACTGTGCTTAAAAGTTTATGGTACAAAATTTCTTTCTACTCTCTCTCTCTCTCTCTCTCTCTCACTCTCTCTCTATGTATATATATATATATATATATATATATATATATATATATATATATATATAAACATTGATTTGTATCAGTCTATATATAAAGATACAGCTTGTGCTACTGATGTTGCCAAAGATACGTAATAAAATTTAAAAATATAAATTATCCCAAAGATAAGATATATTGAAAACTTTTATCTTATTCTTTAAGTGGTAATAAAATTTGGAAGAACTAAAACATCAAAACTTTGCACACTTTTCATATGTTTATATCAGTGCTGTTCAACGTGCCCACCTAGAAAAGCGTATCACATATGCTGCTTGTCATTGAAACTTAAATTTCCAGTATATATATATATATATATATACATATATATATATATATATATATATACATATATATATATATATACATATATATATATATATATATATATATATATATATATATATATATATATATATATATATATATATATATATATATATATATATATATATATATATGTATATATATATATTTATGTGTGTGTTTATACACTGATATTTTATGGTACTTTGAATGCTTATAATGAGAATTTTAAGTTACACACACACACAGACACACACACACACACATATATATATATAAATATATATGTATATATATATATATATATATGTATATATATATATATATATATATATATATATATATATATATATATATATATATATATATATATATATATATATATATATATATATATATATATATATATATATAAATATATGTATATGTATATGTATATATATGTGTGTATATATATATATATATATATATATATATATATATATATATATATATATATATATATATATGTACTGATATTTTATGGTACTTTGTACGCTTATAATGGGAATTGTAAGCTAAAATCATGTCAGGTACGAGATGCAATGAATTACAAACATATCGAGATAGAAAGGCTAAAGGCGTGGACTCTGTAGTACATGATGCAATCTGTGACATTTTATAACCAGAAAAATTTGGTAGGTGAAACAATATTTCTTTGAACATACAGCATTGGTCAGTGCCAAGAAAACTGCATATATTTACGAAACTATTTTTCCATAATTGACATTTTGTGGAAAATAAAATGGACCTTGACAGGCAGCTACACATAGTGACGGATCTTATTATCGCTACTTTTATAAAAAAAGATATTTTCGTCTTTGCCTTCTTATTTCATTTTTCTTTCCTTTTTTTTTTGTTCTTTGTCTTTTTTTTTTTTTGTTTGTCTTGTTTTCTTGTTTTGTTTTGAAGGCATCGACATGACTTACACACACACGTTTTGATATTGCATCGCGCTATTCAAGACACGGTACTGTTGACTTTTAGACAAAAAAATAAAACAATAGATAAAATAAAATGCATGTTCATCCCTGGTGTAATGCCTGTTTGAACATATTAATCATATGATTAAAACTCTCAAGAGACCACATCAACATTCCATGTCTATTAACCTGAAAGGCGGTTTCGCCCTCACTATGTGGCTTGAATCATATACATATATAGTGTATCTGATTTGGTGAGATAATGGTCACGTGGTATGTCACATAACAGGCTAATTGCAGCGTTACACTTTACTAAGCTTATTCCAAATTCACACTCTTGGACCACCCAAAGCATACATGTTGTGTACACCTCAGCGAAAGATACCATACTAAAAGCCATTTCGTAGGGTGGCACACCTATTTCTCCTTGCAAACTTTGGCTGCAGGGGTCAGACTTGACCTGGACTTCAAGCAACACCTAGTAACTCAACCTAATTGCTGTTATATTATCAATGCGATAGCACTTTAATCAATAGATTAGGGGCTATAGTTAGCTTCATCCAGGAACCTTTCTTTTCAAATTTAAACAATAATTGGGTAATAATGTTAATTTTCAGGAAATGCTATATTGAATTTACACATTGATGATAAGAATTTGCTGACAAAAAGTGAACTTTTACGTCTGTTTTGTACCATGAAGCAAAGGAAACTGGACTAGCGGCACCTTCTTAAGTTATTAAGATATCAATAAAAAGTGACAAACAAGCTGACAAAGAGTGTCTGCTCTGTGATCAGCGCCTGGCTTCAGAGCGTTGTACTTGAGTAGGGAAAAGATAAATCGGGGTAAAAACTCTTATCTTGGTAGCTGAGGTGTACACATCATGTAAGCCTCTCTTCCATGTGCAATCATGACACTTTTTCTTAATTCATATAATTTGGTAGTAATAAACATTTAGTGCCAGTGTCCACGCCTTCAACGGAAATACACAAAGAATATGAATATATGAATTATCCGTTCATAGGAAAAATCGTGCCAATTATCTTTGCCTTTGGTTGCAAATGGTTGAAATGAAAGGAGACAAACGCATTTTCTATAATGCTGCCATTCTCTTGTTTTGTTAAGTTCGATGAAATATTCGACAAACCAGCCACAAGGTTTGAAAGATAATGCCCAAGGCCTTCTATTGATGCATCGATTTGTCGAAATATAAACTTCATACTAAAGATCAAAGCACATACCTGATGTGAACTTTTTATTTTTTTTTAAAAGAAAGATTCTATGAAACCATAACAAGAGCTTTTTTTTTTTGTTAAATTTATCATTGTTTTCAACCCATCGGCACGGTTTCATTCACTCAGTCCCACTAGTCTCGAGTAACAGTTTCTATTTAAATTGGCACTAAACATTCAAAACGTTTTCAACAAAAGTTTAGTGAAGCAGCACCTGGTGGCCGCCACTATGCTAATAAGTTTGACTTGCCATACACTTTGAAAAAAAGTACTGTTAAGAGGCAAATCGAAATAAAACTTGGTGAATTGCTTTCAAATAATTCCTTCTTATAAATTGATTCCTGAAGACATTCTTTTCATACAAGAGACCAGTGATTGTGAATAAAATGTTCCCTCATGTTATGTTACATAGGGAATTAATGTTTGGGCACGGACACACATTTCACAACTCGGAAGAAATTTCTGGCACAGCGTTGTGTGGTCTTTTTTTTTTTTTTTTTTCATTCACTGCAAGCTGTTCCAAGGAGCTTGTTTAACTGTAAGACCAAAACTATGGCGTTCTTTGAATTACCGCTGGCAACCCTCAGGAATTTTTACATGTAGTTACATATGTCTTATTGGACATTAAATATTCGCCATGAATGTCTGGCAAGCTTTTCCAAAAAGATGCCAAAACATTCTTGGGTGTATCTGGAAAAAATTCAATCCCTATGTTTCGATGTTCCACGATGAATACATTCAAGGATACACACATGAACAAATATTACTTCAAAATTTGTTTCAAACACACTTACAATTGAAGTGATTGAGTATTTTCTATAAAAAAACAAACAAACAAACAAACAAACAAACAAACAAACAAACAACAAATACAGTGTAAGTATATCGTCTTGAATGTTTTCTTTTCTTTCCTTTTTAGCATGTCTGGTAAAATTATTTACTCGGTTTATTTAATTTAAAACCCGATATCTTTCCTTAAGGTGTCTTCCAATGTATCAAAGAGTACATTACATATTGAAATTATAGGGGCATGTTAAACAGACAAAAACATATGCCTTATGAGATTAAGCATGACAGTAGAATGCTGACGCAGGTGTTATTCAGCAGGTATTTGGCCTCGCCATGCCCCATGTCTGTCTCCTTAATGCTGTTATATAGAGACATTTTCAGACTACATTGTATTCATTCCAGATCATTTTTCAAATGCCAATGAACAGGACCCTTGGAGATTCGCTGGCATGTTTGTCCGCAAACATTAATAAAATAAAGAGGTGAAGGTGTTGAAGTTTGACTGTTTGTTCTTTTTTCCTTTTTTTGTTTTTGTTTGTTTGTTTGTTTGTTTTTTGTGTTTTTTGTTTGTGTTTTACGCTGTGCATACCATAAGGCTTCGGGTGATGGTAACGCCGAGTCAAAGTACATATCTGCCAAAAATAAAGGCAAGTCGAAGTGGTCTGTTTATAGTTTGTCAAAGATTAGTATAACAAAGTTTATTTACTTATTTTTAATAGACCAAAATTACAGCATCAGTCTTTAACGGAGTCAATACGTTATAATGCTTTGAAGTGCCCCTATGTGACTTTAAAATAATTGTTTATTTGGTCATAGAACAAAAAAACATAGCTTTGACATTCCTCTTAAAAGATAAGAAGTCATTGATTAAAAGTATATAAATAAAAAACAACACTTTGGCATGCCTTTGTTTTAACCATCTGTTAGATCTATAATTACTGAATATAAATTAAACTTTGATAAGTCCAGCGATCATCGGGATAATTTCATACAGATTTATATGTTTACACTTATCTTGTTGCTACATAAGAATACCTTTATTGATGTTATTGTGCAGAAATGTAAAAAAGAGAAGAAAACAAATAGTCATTGCAGATCTGGAAATAGCGACATCACCATCTACTGGGTAATATTGGTACAGACTATCTAATGCCAAAAGAGACAAGCAAATAATCAGTCCCAGTCCTATCCTTTTAACTAATAGAGCTCTTAAGGCAGCCATGCTTGTCTTATGAAGCATTCAAGCAATTTCGTAGAACAAAATCAGTGCAGCAGGTCCTTTAAGATTTAACAAAACCAAACAGCCACAACAAAAACAAAATAGAGGTACCGTGCTGGTGCCAGGGTAAACACCATGAAAAATATTATTATTATTATTATTATTATTATTATTATTATTATTATTATTATTATTATTATTATTATTATTATTATTATTATTATTATTATTATTATATTATTATTATTATTTATTATCCGATATGCACGAGAATGAAAATTGACCGCGCAAAAATCAAAAATGCCTTTACAAATGGTGCACACTGTACTGCTGTAGCTTTAATAAATTTTTTATTTAGCTGCAATTTTTGTGTGATACGCTACTGTGTACTTCAACACGAATTGCAGATCCAATATTTGAAAACAAAAAAAAAAAAAACAAACAAACAAACAAACAAACAAAAAACCAAACAAAAACAAACAAACAAACAAAAACAAGCAAACAAACAAAAACAAAAACGAACACAAAACAAAACAAAACAAAAACGAAATCCGGTATATCTATTTTGCTTTAACATATATTTAAATGGCTTGAATTTAGTAATGTCCTTCCAATAGAAGAGAAGAAGTCTACATATGTAGCAATCTACGATTTGAACTTTGTTCTTCGAGATAGTGATGAGCATTTCTACTTGCTGCTCCATAGCGAGTAATGAGATGGAGTGAACGGATCAGCACATGCTCATTTTTCTGTAATCACCAAGTTCGTTTCAGTTCCGTTTATTCTTTCTAGTAGGCGGAGGTAAGTTTTTACCTTCGAATAACAAAAGAGACCCAGTATAGATAATATATAATATCAAAATGAATGTTCTAAGGGACCGGTATTTTCTGAAAAATTGCAAGTGACATATTCTTTAAATGATATGCTAAATGTTTGTACGTGATTTGTACCCTTGTACTCTGCAGCCATAAGCCCATATGGACATAAAACAGAAAACTTCACAAAAATATCAAATATCATGATATTAAACTTTGAAGTTAGATGGCAATCAGTTAAAAAACAACAACAACAACAACAAGCAATGGAACATTGAATTTGGCGCAGCATTTAACATAAGATGTGTGCGGGTTTTCATAAGGAAGGCATACAAGATGGAAATATCAATAAATGAACACATTCCTTCACAATAACAAAGACAAGTTTGGCTGTTTAGCTTTTTCACTTACACATTTTGGACTGTGTCAACAGCTTTCCTCAGCGCGCTTTGGGCGCAAAACAGCCAAAGTGCGCCAAGGAAAGCTACCATATTTTATGCAGCTACAGGCATGCTGAACAAATGGTCTTTATTTACAAATAACGCATAATACAAAGCAGTCCTCTATGCAGTTCGGCTTCAGTCATAGTTGGCACTGAAAAAGTTAAATGCTTTTTAGTATTTAACGGGAGACTTCTTTACCGTAAATCAATTATAATCATCACATTCATATAATAATCCAGTCCCTTCTGCGCTGTTTGACTTTAGTCACTGTGGACACTAAGCATGTTAAATGTTAAGAAACATAACTGTGTCTAGATAAAAGGGATAAACTAATTCGAATTGCATGGCTTTGTTACTTTAATGTAAATGAGTGATTTACTTACCCTGAATAAGTGTGTGAAAACACACACACACACACACATATACATATATATATATATATATATATATATATATATATATATATATATATATATATATATATATATATATATATATATATGTATATATATATATTATGTATGTATATATGTATGTATGTACGCATGTGTGCGTGTGTGTGTGTGTGTGTGTGTGCGTGTGTGTGTGTCAGTGCTGACCTTGTTTGCAACAAAGATTTCTGTTTTGTATGTATAAAATAGAAAATATATCCAACGGGTTGGGGAAAGTCCTAATCTCTGGCACTATATTTTCAAGAACGACTACTTCTCTAGCAAGAATTGCAGTTTTGAGAAATACAGACCATGGCTATATAAAGCTCATCAGAGGCTGTTATTGTTTGACATTATTTTATTACAACACATCATTGTACATCACTAATGTAGATTTATTTTTAGTATTATAAGAAAGTAAATTGAAACACAGGCGGAAGCATCAACATTTGCAACTTTTCACAGGGGTTACAACTTTGTGGTGTCTGTTTTAGTTCTTCGTCCATTTAGATTTTTTAGTTGGTGAACCTTTTACATTTACGTGTAAGTATGCTTCTGTATAATGTGAATACTAGCCCGCAGGTCTAAATTATGTGAGCCAAAGATGTTTTAACTGCCCAGATTACAGATAATTAACTTATGCATTCTAATGAAGTTTGCATATATTGTTTTAATTTCGAGGAATCTTGTATTCAAAACCTTATGAACAACATGACATGATTTTGATCACTGGCGATTTATTGCATGTTCCTAATAATTTTTATTTCGAAACAGGCATGTAGTATTGCGAACCAGGCATATAAGTGTATTTGGCAAAAAGTCACCGCATTTACTAAAGCCCACTCTGTAAGTTCACAAAATTGTCGTCTGAAATAAAACACATTCAACACCCAACTGACAAAGTGTAACACACATGGAGGCTCAAAAGTGTTTTTCATTGGTAATAACATGAAGCTAACATTTGACCAATCATATATAGCTATACAATAACGGTATTGTGTACGACTTAATAAACTTGTCAGTGTCCTTGTCAAAACTTGAAACGGCAGTGCCATGCAGCCTACTTGATGAAAAAAAATAAGATAAAGAAATAAATAAATAAAGAAAAGAAAACACAAATGTGGAAAAGAAAAGTGACAGGGATCCGTGAATAGAAACATGCCGAGAAATGTCAGTACATAGAGACAAATAATTTTATTTGACATATGGAATGATGAATACACTGAGAAAATAGAGCGACGCTAATTTCATTCTTAGGCATCTAACGCCCAAGTAACGGGTTGAAAAGTGTTTTGTTTAACACTACCACCGAGTGCTCAGTTTGTACATGTCTTCGATTGTTGTCATTAGGATCAAGATGCCAATTACGGAAGAGTTTGGGGACGTGTCTGCATCTTTCTACTATTTTGTCTGATCTCATTTCTGTTGCCTTTTCACGGTTATCAACAGTATTTACAAATTGAAATCAATTTATTAAATTCATTTCGTGTTCCAAATCCGAAGAGTAAAAACAGGACTCTAGTAGATCTGAGAGCATCACAAGGTTCACGGCACTGATAAAATGTTGGAAAGCAACATAAAAAATAGGTTCGTGTATGCATCAAGGATCACACAAAGATGAGCAATTGGCCTTTGTTAATTGCACTTGGTGGCATAATTCCCCAAAGTATCTGGTTATTTTTCCCATTCTGATGACATTAGATATACCTGCTTTGGACATTATAAAATAGGAGTTAATCTCTCTTAAAAATTCAACTGAAGCTTGGTTTAAGCACTTGCACTCTGACCTTGTGATCTGCATAGTACATACTTTAGAGCATGCGATTGGCAAAAATTTATCACATGACTTGTCACTTTAAAAATGTCTCCATAATGAAAACTGCTTTCTTGCTTCAAATATTAAGACTATCTTCTATAGAAGACTATATATCAATGCAAATTTCCCTGACATACTTTTTCATCCAGGCCTTTTGTTACAGCAAGTTCGTCGCGTCGTTCTCGACTACACCGTGCCATGTACGACGAGGAGGGGCTGACCTTACATGATGTATTGAGGGCATGGCGTAAACAGTAAGTGTTTCTTTATTCTATATATCTGCTGTCTTCCGTACACTTCAAGTATGCCCTTTCGCAGGTGCTTCTGGTATCATACAATTTCATAGATAACAAAATAAAATACACCCGAGTTCGTCAAAGGAACCTTCGGAAAAAATATGTAGCCAAAATTAAAAAATGATTTTCACTGGTTGATATTTTGCACCGAAACCTTTTCAATCCCGAGAAAACAAGAATTGTGTAATAAACCATGAGATTCAACATAATGTAACGGTCGTCATAAACTTTAATGCCCTGTACAAATGTTTTGTTCACTGAAATATATTATATCCAATGCTCCCACTCAAATGAAAGAGAGTCTTTATGTCTTTTTGTCTCGCAACTTTGTATATGGATGTGCAATGTATAATACACCAATTGACGTAAGCATTATTTGAAACTTAATTTTTGTCGTTCTGTGATAAAAGCTCAGAGCAACATATTCAGGGACACAGGAATAATTTTGGATAGCCAAAAACACATTCATTTATGTGCGTATGAACGTTGTCATGCTTAATATGAGTCATACGCAATGTCCTGTCAGTCAGCATTGCATATAACATCTTTTTCAAAGCATTTCAACTTTATTGGCATTTTACACAAACTTTGCAAAGTTGCTGTGATAATTTTTGCTTTACTATCTAGTTGAGAGGATTCATGTCTCTTGGCAATCTATCGGTGAAACCTCCTTGCATTTGTCGTGGGAAAGATGTCCATCTCCTCAATGATCCTGTCCACACATTGTATAGATTCAAGACTCAGATCAAATATATTTGACATGATCAAATAACAATATTACGTCATTAAAAAGTACACATGCTACTGCGAATTTTCAATTGATAGGCACGTTACTGACACGTGTACATGTAGAGTGTTTTTGCCGTTTATTGTCATAATAACTCCAGCTAAGGATTATACTCTCCTATAAGTCTACATAATATAAGACAACAGCTGATGTAAGCACGATAAATATCTAAGGATTATACTCTCCTATAAGTCTACATAATATAAGACAACAGCTGATGTAAGCACGATAAATATCATAAAGGTGGTTGAGAAGTTAAGATGGATACATATGAAGGAAAATGAGTATGAGGAGAGAATTTTGGAATATGGCCATTTACTATCATTCCTTTTCCCCACTTTCAAAATGAAGATCAAAATCAATTTATTACTGGAAACTTATACCTATTGCATATCGTGTCAGTGCATTCCTCTGAATACTGATTCATAAATTGGACTTTGATGTATTTATAAAAAAAAAAAAAGTATGGATGTGAATGATTTTTTTCTTAATATATGTACAGGTTTTTCATCGGTTAAAGCTGTAATGTAAAATCGGATTGCATTTTTCGTAGTGATTCGTCGGGGAAGATTAGCATGAGTTGCATTTCCATTTGTAAAATTGTGTTGATCAGTTACAGTTGTACCAAAAACTTGTTGTTGAAATGGGCAGGTGGTTGTGGCTTACAATATTGGAAATAAAATTTCCAATCTTTCAGTGGCACTACAGTCTTGTAGCTTTAGTAAATTTTGTTTTTTGAACAAAATTTCAGGCGGTATAAGAAAGTGTGCATTGGTGATCAACCACATCACTTTGTTCTGCAATTTGTGAATCCTCGCACAGGAGTGACCCCGAGCTAATAAAGAATAGTTTAAAACAGATGAGACGTGAAGAATGAATTATATATAAGCAAGTGAGACTGTTGAGGCAAAAACGTACGCACTAAAGTAGATCATGATTTATTCTACTGAAGTTTATGCAATAGGAGGTCATGATTTGAAGTATTTAAAGCCTTTGGAATGTCCAAATATATGCTAATAAACGTATCACCTTAATCAATATTTTGATAAAGTTTGTCAAGAAATTCAAGTAAAGCTGTTTCTGTTGACAGCAATTATCAAAATCCATGTTGGCTTTTGTAGAAAGGAGAATTATTGTTAAAGTATTCATATAGCTGTTTGTAGACCACCTTTCTAAAGACTTTTAAATGAGGTGGAAGGAGTAAAAGTATAAAATTATCTTGAAAGGTCTAAATACATGCTAATATACGTTTCACCTGTATCGATGTTTTATCAGAGTTTGTTAAGAAATTCAGGAAGAGCTGTTTCTGTTGAGTGCATTATTTGAATCCATGTTGAATTTTTTTAGAAAAAGATAATTATTGTCAAATCATTCATTTAGTTGTTTACAGACACCCTTTCCAAAGACTTTTGAAAGAGCTGGAAGGAGACAAATAGGTCTGTAGTTGTAAAGCAAGATGTTATCGTCTTTCTTGAAAATAGGTTTTACCATTGTTTTTCTAAATCATTTGGAAAAATACCAGAAATGATGGCCTGGTTTACAATTAATGTTGAAGGTGATGAAATTGAAGTAGATGCTACTGCGATTATTTTCGTTGATATTAGATCATCTCCGGTACTAGTCTTAGGCTTCGGGTATTTTCACTGTATTTGGAATACCGATGTTTCAAATTTTAGTGAAACAAAATACACTCTCTATATTTGCTGCAAAATAAGTTTTAAAGTATAGTATGTCTGGGGAATTAGTTTTATCTGCTAGGTGTAGCACATTGATTTTTGGGAAGAAAGCATAAAACAGTTAAGTTTTTTTTTTCTGTTTATCTTGAAATTTTTCAGTGTTTATCTCAAAAAGGACGGGGGATTCATTTTTACTTTTCTAAGCGGAATGACTGGTTTTAATGTTCCCTTTTTGGTATTTTTTTGATACAACAAACGCTGCTTGTGATAAAATTCCTGTTTGAGTTGTTTAATGTTTGTATACAGTGTCTTGCTGTTAGCATTAAAAATATGTTTTCTTGTAGTGTAGAGTGTGGAATCCTAAGAGGTTGATATTAGAGCTCTATACAATGAATCTCTGTACTTCAGTGATCGTACATTGCCATTTGTAATCCAGAATGAATATTAATGTTTATGTTTATTGAATTGAACTGGTTTTGTCGGTAAATGTTTTTGTTTGTCCCGAGTGAAAATACTTTCCAGCTTTTCATAGTTTATATTGGGATCCTTTTTACATCGTGCAACTCTGAATAGTAGTTATTTAGAGATTGACTATCATTTTCTTTGCGGGGGGAACTGCGAGGTTCAAATCTTTGTTTTAGCGAGTAAAATCAAAAAATGTTTAGATAGTGTCGTGAATATAATGTCTGACTGCAACTATTTTTACGTGCGTAGTGCTGCAAAAATATCATTAATTAACGAAGCATGTCTTTCCGATGGTCTTGTCGGCAGAATCATTTTAGGGGTTAAGTTATTGTTTAAGATCAAATCTAAATATTTGAAGTATTTTTCTCTGGTATTTATTTGTAATTAATCTAACTTGAAGTCAACAGCAACAGGTTTGTAAGACGGTTCATTCCCTACAGCATGCATAATTGGCGATAATTCTAATATAAATTGTTCACACTAATTATTTCTGTCCCTAGATTGTTATAAATATTGCATGAAGTGTTTTTTTTTTGTTTGAAACTATCACCTGCAAAGTCAATACATTCACCTCCCCATAATAAGGGGAAGGTGAAACAATCACGTCCACTGTAGGTTTTCTTTTCTGAAAGTAGACGAACAATCTATTTTTGGCGCTACAGCTGGCTCAAAAAGGAATAGTCACATACGTTTCCAAATTATAAAGATATACACCAGATTGTTCCTCTTCAATGCATGTTTCCCGAATGGAAATAGAACTGAATATAAACTGTTTTTGTTTGTTTGTTTGTTTGTTTGTTTGTTTGTGTGTGTGTGTTTGCTAATTCATTAATTAGTGCAATAAATGTCATTTTGTAATAAATATACCTGTAAATAAATAAAATAAACATACGATTGGCCTGGTTTTTTTATTGATAAATGTATATCATTTGAAAACGCACATCATGTCATAGATGTTTCTAACACCGTATACACGGAATGGACCGGTTAATTATAACTGTGCACACATACATCTTGATTTATTTTTTACAGGGAATGAGCATCAGTCACTGTGATAGTTCGCATATAAAAAAAATCACACAAACAAATCACAGATAACATGATTATGTTTTTGCGTATTTCCCACCATGAAAACTAAACAACAGTTAAAGTACACACATTAGTTAGGATTTTGACACAATGATGTTTGCAACTAGCTTAATGCAAATGCCACACAAAGAAGCAAAGTATTAATTTTTCATCCATGTTTTACTTTGAAAATCAATTGAGACTGTTTCACACAAACTTGAAATGACAAGATGAGATACAACATTCGGCGAATGCCACGTGAAAAGTGTTACAAAATGTTTCATACATGTTTCGCATTGAAAGACAGATCAATGTTGAGTTTGCCATAACGAGCATACAGCATACTTAAATCCAATTTGAAAATTTCCAGCAAGAAATATCCATACCTGTTTGATATCGAAATGGTAGATCAATGGTAACCGTAGACACCTTATTCTTGGGTTTGACAAGAAAGGCAGTGAACATTATAATGCAAATTCCATTTAAAATGATTTAAAGAGAAAAACATGTTTTATATTTAGAAGGTAGATGACAGTAAACACTGCAATCTCGAGTTGGGCATAATGACAAACAGTAAATGGGAACCAGCAAATGCCATCAGAAACAAAAAACATAAAAGAATCATCCTAGTTGTTTTGCACTGAAAACGGCAACGCTGTGTTGGAAGTACGCTAGTTGGTTTTAATCAAAATTACAACCAAAAAAAAAAAAAAAGAAAAGAAAAAAGAAATACGAAATATGTATGTAAACATGCGAGTTTGCATACGCCTAATACCACATGAAAGGTGTCATATCTATGTTCCATCCTTGTATGACACCGAAAAGATAAATTAATAGTGGCAATGTACATATAAGTCTTGATTTTTTAGGTAACGAATAATACATAAAACGTAACAAATACTATGTGCCAAGATGTTATATGCATGTTTCTTGCATGCTGTAGGTCAAATGAAACAAAACTTAAAGAGCACAAAAGAAATACAGCTGGAAGATGGAAAACAAAAAATGTTCACTGTAAAGTGTATGGAATCTTTATGAGTCCAAACCCAGGCCCTTCAAAAATAATTATATATTATATCCGGGGCTTCTCATTGATCCCTCATATATCAATATACATGAAAATATATATATATATACATATATATATATATATATATATATATATATATATATATATATATATATATATATATATATATATATATATATATATATTTATACATATATATATATAATACATCATATTTGATGAACATTAAACTTCATGCTCCCTGTAGGGACAGATCGTACCTAACTAATGTTTCCTTACAAATCATGGGTGCAATTGGATTTTGTCCTTCAATGTACAATTCCACATATGGCCAGTTCTTAATGTTTATTATTATTATTATTATTATTATTATTATTATTATTATTATTATTATTATTATTATTATTATTATTATTATTATTATTATTATTATTATTATTATTATTTGCTACTGAGACAAGTTTTATCTTTGGCTCAGTATATCCTTCTTCAATCGACGCACAGATGATAGCAGGCCATGGGTGATGGAAATATAGTGTGGGTTGTTTTTTCAGGTTTTTAACGCCTGCTAACTATTCATTGTGGTCATGAAGATAAGGAAGCTGACAACAATACCAGCATCCTCCTCCTGGAGTTGATGACAAGAACTGCGAAGGGTAGAGTCAGCATATGGCACTTTAAGCTGAGTGCGGGCGAGGTTGAAGCTTTCTCTGTTCCCTCACTAGTTTCCCTTATGGGACCTTTGAATTATTAAAGACCAGTTACGTCTATGGACAGCTAGACCTTGGGTTCTTTTAAGCCAGGGCCACTGGTATACCTACCAGTTAAGTAGGGACAAACTTTGATACACCTATTCGAGTATGTCACTACAATCTTACAACCCTTTCTCAGTTGGCTCTTAAGATCTGCAGGTTCTTCCCTCATAAGGTGTCTGATAGCGACAATAAGGTTGGGATCAATTTCAAAATCAGACCTCAGCCTGGAACCACGAGTTTTTCAAAAGACATGATAAAGATCACATAGTCAGAATCAAATTTACAGCAGGCTTATTTACTAAGCTTGCTTGAAAAGGCCAACTACTGGCCTGACCTGGTAATGGTCAGGGTCATTGATCTTCACCCAGGTAGCACCTGCTCCTCAATTTGCAAGCTAATTCCTATGCAGAAGCACACATTTCCCAGAGAAGTGCCAGTGGCATGTTACAGGTGTCAGGTGACCTAGATATGAATGACGTAGCCTACCACGATAAATCATAGAACTCAGCACTATTTCATCATCATATACACTACCATTCGTTAAGATGCAGAAAAGGCAGGAACAATCCTGCGGTCCCGTTTTTTGATTCTGTACTCTGGTCCTCTAGAGTTTGCTCTAGGGCTACATCTAAAAAGCATTCTGCATCATGTTTCATGAAATGAGCACACATGCATATGTTTCATGTTGGGACAATTGTTACATTAGGTAAGAGCTTTATAACGTTTGCTCTAATGGTGCACAACTGATAAATATTGAATAATTGCTACAATCTGACAGACGTTTCTACTTCATTAACCTACTCGAACCTAATGTCGTGATGCTACTTTTGTGGTATGAATCGTCTAAAACAGAACCTGCCTTTCTATGCTGGTTTTGTACAATGACGTCTCAATATCCCTGCCACTTTATCCCAGTGACATCTTGAGCAAAACGATGTTCTAGTTTACTTTCCTGTCCGCTAGTACAGTGCAGCAACAATATATATATATATATATATATGTATATATATATATATATATACTGGAATCTTCCCATAAAGCCCATCTACTGGACTGAGGAAGTGTAGTCTTTATAGAGGAGTGGTTTTAATGGGGGTATAGTTTAGTCAAAAATTAACACAACGGGTGTGCAACTTGGTGGTCTTAATATACAAATGCTGTCTTTACGGAGGTGTTCATAGTTGCACAGTCTGCTATATTTATTACATATCTATGTATCTGCATAAAAAAGAATTAATCTGTATGAAGGTTTAAACTGTTCAAACCTTATAATATTAGATCAGTTTTGAGAGATTATACAGGCACATACATCAACACTTCTTAAATCTGGATTAGGCAGAAATACATTTTAGCATCTAATAATTAGTAAAATTTAATAAAATCATTAATACGCTTATACTGTAATTCTTTATAAAGGCACATTATATCAGAAATATGAATCAATACGAATGCAAGCTAAACATACCTCCTTTTATTGCTTATTAATAGGGTGTTAATATTTAATACTCTTGATTTAAACCATTGTGATTGTGAAACTAATGGTATATTTGTAGTCATTACCCTGTTCCACAGTCTATACTCTTTAATCTCCATGAGCTACCCCGTCACTCTCTAACCTGTATACACATGGAAGTACTACTGTCCATATTGCGAACGTTCTCCTGTAGAATGTTGATACAGGCTGTATTAACCAAAATAAAATGAAGGATCTTCAGTGGGTAACTTCTCAAAACATGTTTCGGAGCCTATATCCACACATGTCTCTCTGAGAAGCGGCTCATTGTCTAAGCTGAATATTCACCAAATACAACCCACATAATGATGAATAAAGCCAAGGGAAATCCTAACAAGTGCTGCGACAATAAACATACTAACACAAATACTGTCAATTTTGAGTACTTTTTTTAATATTGAGAAAAGTGCATTTAGGCATGTCAAAAAAGAATAAAAGTCATCAGCATATGTGTCAAAAATCATATCAAAACATAATTTTTTAACACGATTTTAAGTACAATTAGGCAAACTTGTAACTGTCATCAGTGGCTACTTGCTGCCAATTACCCCCCTCCCCGGGGACTAATTTGCATTCATAACTTTTACTTTTAATTCTTTGATTTTAGGTACAAACTTGGAAAAATTGCTTCAAAAACAATTTATTTCACAGTGTATGGACATTATGAAGCAGCAGCTATGAATCTAGATTTAAAAGGGTTTTTATATAATTTGGGTATCCAGAACAAAATGGAATACAGGAGTCCTCTCCGGGAATTTTGGTATTCAAATTCCTTTTCATCTCATCTTTATATGTATCTATCAATTTCCCACCGATTGTTTGAGTAATTTATATTAATTGCCTCTTATGTTTGAAATATTTTTTACACCAATTTCATTTTTCAAAACATGCAGATGGTATTTTTTTTTGCAGATGATCCCAAAATTGTTTCCTCCCTTGTCAATGTTAGTGACAAAAAATATTTTTGTAGTTCTTTGCCTGCTTTTAAACTTTAGGCTCTTTAAATATCAACCGTTTTGCAATTTTTAATGTGCACTTTGTAACTAATTATATTCCTAAATACTCTTTTCAAGCTTACGAACCAGCCTTTATATTTATGAAATGCCAATTTTTCTTTCTTTGCCCATTTCATATAGTTGGTATCAAATGCATACATGTATCCTAAAACAATACTGTCATTGATTAAGTTAGGACATATCCGACATTTTTGTATCTTTTTTCATTAATTCTTCTAAAACTGTATTTTGTATTATATCCAAATTACCTGAAAGTACATGTTTGTGGAATGCATCAACAAAATTAAAATGTTAACTGTTAGACATACAGTTACAATTTTGATTTGCCGCGACATTTTCGAGAGTAATTGAAGCCAGAAATTTATCATAGTTCATTATACTTTGTCCAATATTGGTACCATATTTATAAACAATAAAATGGGATCTTTTACTTTGCACTCCTTGCAAATCACGTAAAGAACAAATTTCAATTTGAAAAGGGACTGAATGCACAGCGAGTAAGTAATTTTGTATTTGAAAGGAATGCTGCAAAACATTTGACCCATTTTTTTGCTTATTAGAATCTGGTTCCCGAATAGTTGTTGTGTAAGCATACACAATTTGTCACACACACGCACACACACACATACGCGCGCGCACAAACACACACACACACAAAAAGGCGGAAATATTTGATAGGAATGAATAACACCCAAACATTATTTTATTCTGGTTATATCTCGAATGATAGTGCATTAAAAGCTAAATATATGGGATCAATGTCATCAGAGAAGGCCTTTAGTAAATTTTTGACAAGGTCTTTTTTATTCGCATTCCCAGATTCCTTGTTTTTCCCTGATTTCCTTTATTCGTGACTTCTTCTTCTTCTTTGAATACCAGCCTGATAATTATGAAAAGGTGTTTGACTGCTATCAAAAGTTGCAAAGTCCAAATTTCCAGCATCACCAAAGCCTCAAATTATATGAATAACTGTTTTGACGTAAAAGTTAATAATGCTTATATTATGCTACACAGAGACAATACTAACCGAGATATTTATTAGCATCAAAATTGCTTTACATTGTTATAAACGCAAATATATATATATATATATATATATATATATATATATATATATATATATATATATATATATATATATGTATATATATATATATATATATATAATATATATATATATATATATATATATATATATATATATATATATATATATATATATATATATATATATATATATATATATATATATATATATATATATATAATAAGAACTCGTCAATACCTGTTGTCTTTTTGGTTTTTCCAACTTCATACTCTTTACAAGCAATATTCATTACAGGCGCTCCAATATGTACAACTAGGTTAGCATCGATTGTTCTTGCATGATGTTTAAGTGCCATTAGACACTATTTTTTCAAAATATTGAAGTGTATTTTTTAACAAATCGAAGGTGTCCCAATGGACAGTATTTGCTGACCTCTATCAACTGATGTATATCTTTCATTGATTTAATGTGAATTTTTGAAGAAAAAATTAATAAAAGCATATTCTTCTTTTGCAAACCAATTTTCGTTAATGCCAGATACATTGGTGAATGTGTTTGCATAAACGGGATTTTTTCTTATAGCTCAAAAACGTTATCCCCTGCTTAACCTTTGGAAAATACTAAGAATAATAAAGGCGTGTTTCTTGATGAAAACATTCGTGTGTCTACCACTAAATATATTTCATAGATATAATACAAATTGATAATCTTGAATTTGAAGTAGTCAATTGTCTGTTTCTTAAAAATAATATATCTTAATGTAGTTGTTACAACAGCTAGCTATCATGTTCCATATTTTGGTTGCGTTGATCTAAGTTTGTATTTATAATGTTCCTCGCGGAGTAATATGTATCTACAATAAACTTATATCACGAAAATATTATGAAGTACACCTGTTCAATTATTGCAATAAGTTGTCATGACACTGTCATGGATGTTGGATTCTGCAACTTCAGGGATTTCAGTTGGGCTTGTTTCGCTCAAAAAAATTCTAAAAGAATACCTAGTTTAAATAAGAATACAAATTGCAAATTGGGTCAACTTGTTCTATTTGTATGCTGGGTTCCCGATATGTGGAGTAGAAATTGTTAATGAGGTTGAATACCTCGAGCTGGTTCCCAGCCACGCAGGTTATCAGACATGTGAATTTATTTCAAACTGTTTTAGAGAGAGATACACGCAGTTTACAGCCAGGATTTTGAATAAAGCAATAAGGAAAGCACGCGTGTGCCATATGACCATGAAACTTAAATTGAAACGATCCTTTATATCATTTTATCAATGTTTGGATACATTCACAAGAGACAGAGCAAGATTTTGTCTTTGTGTTTCTGCTCCTTTACTCTGCTTGTCATGCAATAAAGTAGGGTTTTCATTTAAATACAACAACTTATTTTAGGATTCAATTTGATTCGTTCGTTCTTTAGTGAATACATCGGGTCAAGCTTGATTGTGACACGTTTGTGTAAGTTCAAATTCAAGACGCTTATTCTGTGCTTGACCTTTTATATATTCAGGCGTATTTAGTCTCCCCTCTCTGGGAAGCTACACAAATATATGTTGACTTCCTTTCTCAGGGTTATTTTCAATTTGAATTTTGTCCGTATATTGGTGCATATGAACGCCTTGTTATATATAGTTGTTGCAGATTCCGTTTGTGGAACGTGGTCGAGTTTGTGGCATGATATCAGACTCCTTTGCTGGGAAACGAAATGTTCTGCTGGTTTACATCAAGTGAAACAGTTGTTAAAATTTTGCCATATCTTCACACTCCTCCAAACAGTTCACATCCTTGTTATCTTTAATGATATAGAAATTGTATCATGAATAAATTCGGTATACTTGTCTTTGCTGCACAGCCTTATGCTGTATAAGATACTGCGGGAAGAATCGTATAGTGCATGCTGATTTTGAAAATTAGAAAAATAGTTACAACAAGTTTCATAAATTGAGTTCAATGCGCCAATTCCATGAATCGGCGTTTGTGTATGTTACATGTAGTCCTTTACAACACCTGTTCGTTCCTTCTCCATTCAAACATTGCTCTGAATTTTATTTGAATCTTACATAATTAATTAGAAATTTAACCCTTGCACATTTTTCTTGATGCTGATAACGAAAATAAACAAGACCTGTATCTGCATAAAATCATTTGATATCACTTCAAAAGTGAAGTGGGAGTGACTTTGGGCCAAAAAGGCGGAGTTGCCAAGCTGTTTACCCTATCGATTGTGTCGGTTAGTTGTAAATCATGTGCAAGCGGGTTAATGCGGGTCATGTGATATGCTAAACTATGCATGTGAGAAGGAGGACGGTGACCTACGAAAACGGAAAGATGCTTTATAATACTGGCAAGTGTTGAATCATGCCTGCCGCAATATAATTCCACCAGAAAACAGGTTACATGTGGTTTGATAACTGATAAAGAGTCTCTTGCTTCAATTTCTAGATGAACCAACAGCAACACCTGTCTTTATGGTTCGGTTTTAAGAAAAACTTTATGTCCAAATCTTGAGAACTGTTCAAATATTATCTTGAGGGAGCATCCTAGCGGCAAATGCCTTGGATATTATATAGGTTCCAATGTGTTGATGTTGCAAAATATTTGTTCTGTTTCCAAACTCTATAAATATTGAAAATTAGTTATGGTTTTGATTTATGCATCACCCGCAAAAAACAATGTATTTCGATATCGTGAGATTCATGAGTTTGATTCTTTTTAAACAAATAAATGAAATGAAATGTGAATTGCTTTGGGGTGGGTTGTAAATAATAGTAGATAACACGAGCGTAGAAGACGCTTTTGTCAAAGTTATAGCATGTGTTCATGTCTCTGTTGGACTTTTCCCTGTAGTATGAGAAAATAGTCTCACATATGTACATATATATATATATATATATATATATATATATATATATATATATATATATATATATATATATACATACATACATAAGGATTTAGAAAACCATGTAAGTTGTCTTTTGCTTTGATGTTGTGACTGATTGCGCTGAATGACTCACCGGTCAAGACCACAGGGCAGTGAACATGGCTAGGCAAAACCATTATTTTAATCTATGCATTTTTAAGCTATACATTTACTGTTTAGGTTTGCCTACATATAAATTAAGCGTGAATTTCAAGCCTGACATGTCGGAAATTCTTACTGAAGTGGCTATTTCTGACTTTCTGCAATCGGTATCCAGAATATTTTGGTCACGTTTCAAATTTAAGTTTACATATTGAAAATATTAATAGTTATTGATATTGTTATGTATGAATCAATCCCGTTATAGATGAGCCGCAACAAAGCCCACAAATGCAAACAAAGAATAAAAGAACAAAAAACAAAAAACAAACAAAACAAATAAAAAAAACTGAACAAACAAAAAAAGACCCCCACCCACCCACCAACACACACACACAACCGAATCGGGTGTTCGAATTCGACCTATATCTCTGTGGATTTGCAGAGCATAAGTTTCTATCTGTTGCCAGTGAATTTTCCACAAAGCGGGTGTGTTTGGAGCAGGCATTCCCAACTTGTACTCAATGTAGTTGAATAACTGAAATTCTGTGCCAGCCTAGAAACGCGGCGGTGAAACACATTTGCTTCCTGTGCTTGATCTCAACACTGATTATATATTCAATTCAATTCAATTCAATTCAATTTCATTTCAGGCCACAGCCCATTAGATACAGTACATCTTCACCTTTATATTACAGTATACACAAAGAAACTTTGCAACGAGGGACAAGGTACCAATTTAACATGGTTGAACTGTCCATATATATATATATATATATATATATATATATATATATATATATATATATATATATATATATATATATATATATATACATATATATACGTATATATATACATATATATGTACATATATATACGTATATATACATATATATATATATATATATATATATATATATATATATATGTGTGTGTGTATATATATATAAACAGTTCTTCAAAAGATTGAATGTGAAAGATAACTTTTACAGTCTTTGTTTACTTTGGCAGTGTGACTATTTCACACACAAATGTACTAGGTGTAAAGTGATAGTAATAACTCCTGCCTTTTGATAAATAATGCAATGCCACACCCATCCATCTCCCAGTCTGCATCCCTAGGTATTCCCAGAGAGAAAAAAGTGCTCTAAATGACAAATAAAGGTGGGAGGAGTATTATATAATTATGTATTCTACAAAAAAAATATTGCCAATACAATAGCGAAAATGTGGCCAATAAGTATACAGGCCACTCAGTAGACAGTGTTGCATCTTGTGCCTTTTTATGTCCATAAGTACGACTGAATTTTGTAAAAATTAATAAAACATGTGAATAAGTGAATGAATAAATGAATATATATATATATATATATATATATATATATATATATATATATATATATATATATATATATATATATATATATATATATATATATATATATATATATATATATCAACATCCAAATAAATATATAATTGATACCAAGAAAACTTAGTCATGAATGCTGGAATGGAATCATTGTCTTTTATATTAGTGATATCAATAGTGATTGAAGATGATGCATTATACGAACTATTGTGTTTGCCTAAAAGAAGAATCATTATTTTACGTGAATTGTGTATATCGTAAATACCACCTGCAAGAAGAATCATAATTTTTGACATCATGATTTGAGAGAATCAGGTGCAGACAGGATACGAGCAACGTCTTTCATCTGCATTTCGTTTCTTTTTTTTCTTCTTTCTTTCTTTTTCTTTTCTTTTCTAAAATAATGGCTAAAAACAAAGCGATTACCAAAACCATACTGCGTTCTTGCTATTTCTTCAAACTGAATAATGTTGGTGTTTTGCCATGGTCGAAGATCATTGTGACTGATTTCGCCTTCTTAGGATCCAACCGTCCTGACGCTTGCATTGGTATGTCGCAATTATGCTTTCAAAGCAAATTACTATAAATTAAAAGGATACCATAATCGATTTTTGTTTGTTGGTCCTTTCTTTAGTTTTGAAAATATAATATTTTTGGCTTTGATCAAAAGACCCACATGTTTTACCTGGATTGCGAAAAAGCCCAAGCTTATATCATTCACTCTGGTACAGATGTTGACATACACTTTCCTGCGTAATTGAAGTGTGGTGGAAACCAAAGGACTCTCAGAAATCCACCGTGCATAGTCGCACTGGTAGGACGCTTCCCCGAGCTTTGAATTAAACCCTGGCCACAGAGGTGAAAGGCGAGCACGTTGCCGCTCCACCAACCAAGGAGCCATGCTTTTGATACGCAAGTTGATTTAAGAAGTGCCGGTTTCAATTGTTTTCATGTATTGAAATATGTGCGCCACATTATGCAGTTAATTGTTCGAAAAGTGCATGAAGCTGAAATGCTGGCTGTTTTGAACGCAGGCAAAACTGGTTCATTTATGCACGATATCATTTAGATTACTTTTTGTATCGAATGGTTTTTACCTTGATTGTTCAACAGGTATTTTAGTTTCATGCGCGTATGTCATGATGTAAAAACATATGATTGCGCATATTTATATTTAATTTCACATTTTTAAAATTATTAAATAGAAAAAAGATAAAGCTTTATTTTAAGAATAAATCCTACAGAAAACTTTCATCAATATCTGTGCTTTTTCCTTTCAAATCGAAATGCAACTGTTTATTTGTTAATGGACACATTTTCATATTGAGTGAGTAATATGCTGTGCTAATTTTACCAGCAAAGCTCGCTAGAAGTTTCAATAACTTGGTAAATTATCTCGGAGCTCTGCAGTTACAATATATTTTGTTTCAATTTTGTAAGCAGTTATATAGAATGTATTAGACGAGAATTGTGCGGAAAGGGCACAGTGGCAATTTTCAAATAATAATTATTTTCGACATTCTTACAAAATCACATCCTCATGTGTTCTATACAGTGTTCATATTTTAACTTGGTTAACACCTTCAGTGCTAACTGTATCTAAAGTTCAACTAATTAACAAGAAGTGCTCTTAATTGTAAGAAGGAACCCATTTATCTTCCTTGTAAAAGAAAAAAAATACATTCAAGTTCCAGCATGTCTGTAGTAACATAGAATATAATACTCCAGGTCAACAGCTTTCCTCGGCTCACTTTGAGCACATTTTAGCCAAAACGCGCCGAGGAAAACAGATGAATCAGTCCAAAATATTGCACTAAAAGAGTTAAAAGAAGCACCGGTACTCGTGAATTAAGAAATTGAATACCTCTCTCCAAACTTTTCCAAAGTCGGTGAGGTTGAGATGATGCAAAAAATGGTATTTGGTACTTTTAATTTTGTATTTGTGTGTTTTTGTCCCGAACAAATTTGCAAATTTTGACAATGTCCGCAAATGCCAGTAATTTTTTTCAATCCATTACACGTAGTAGTAGTAGTAGTAGTAGTAGTAGTAGTAGTAGTAGTAGTAGTAACAGTCATTGCGGTGGAAATCAAGACGGTATTGCAGGTGTTGCTGAAAACATTTTAATTATTAATTTCAACGAAAGTATCCCAAAAAGGGGGCAATAGATTCTGTTTCCTATCTTATTAACACATTCCAGATGAGATGTTCGTTAATTTGAGTGAATGTTAAAAACACAAAAGATACATCCCACAATATTAGTGCACTGCTTGTTCTGACCTATTACCAATATTGTTTACAATTTCAAGAGACCGCGGTAAGCTGACCTATGGACTCAAAGTGCAGATTCTGACTTGCCCTCTGACCTAACCGGTTGCTATATTAACATATTGTATGTGACTGGATGACGGAATCGTCACGTGATGTGTCGCCGAACACATTTATTGCATTCCAACAATTTAATGTTGCTTCAAATAACATCATTGGACCATTTGAAGAGTAAGCCTATCCTTTTTCTTTAGATATGATTATTTATTTCTAATGTGCTCTCAGATGTCCTTTGTGCGTACTTTTGGTTTAAGTAGCCTCCATAAACTTCTTTGTATTGCAAGCCCAGCGACGGTGGTTTATGCCCCCGATGGATACACACACGGGAATTCTTAATTGACATTTTTTACCTTCCTTCTGCGACAACTACTGATATATACCATCAGAGAAGCTTTTTGCTTTCCTTGTTTCCATATTTTTGTCAAACCGGTGCCTTTTTTATGCCTATATCCAATATCAACAATCTGCATTACTTGCGGTGAAATACATTTTTTATCATTGCCAATCTAGTTTTTTATTTTCTTTTTCTTTTGATCAGACTGGTTCATAAATACGC